>CM065589.1:284679710-284702148 GCA_033119425.1 Bufotes viridis | reverse complement strand
CATTCAACCTTACAGAGTTTGATGGGCTCTGCAGAGAGAAATGGCAGAAAATCCCCAAATCCAGATGTGCAAACCATGTGCCATCATACCCAAGATGACTAGAGGCTGGAATTGCTGCCAAAAAAGCTTCAACTAAGTACTGAGTAAAGGGTCTGAAACTGAATATTTATGTCAATGCAAGAGTTTACTTTTTAATTTTCAATAAATTAGCAAAGATGTCAAACGTTCTGGTTTCACTTCAATTTAAATTATTTTACCACATGGCTGCAATGTAACAAAATGTGAAAAGGAAGTCAAAGGACCTCAACTCTGAAGACTTTCTGGATGCACAAAAATTTTGTGCAAGTTAGCATATCAACTCTAATCTTAAAACTAACTTCAAATATATCTACAATTATAAATTCCCCCCACACTGACTACACTACCTGGATGTCGTAAAAAGAGAAAACTATCACTTGTTGCCACTAGATTCCTAATGAGGCACATGGTTCAATAAACTAAAGTGACTGCAAAAGGTCTGCAGCAAGATTTGATGTCAGCAGGCACTCAGGTTTCTTTTTGGACAGTAAAGCACCTAATGAATGCGGAAGGTCTTTATGCCCAAAATGCCCAAACACCAAGACATCAGGAAACATTGACTCTAATATTCTTAAAATTCTGTTATTGTTATGGAACATTTTGGGCCTATGGGTCAATGTTATATCAGGAGAGGGAAGTATTAAGCATACTTTTAAAAAGTACACCCTGTCTACAGTAAAGCATTGCACTAGAAACCCGCAGCATGTGGAGGGCAAGATGTATTCAATCAAGTATTAGAAAATACTAGGAGAAAACATCATGCCTTCTATGTGGAAGCTTTTGCCTGGGCATCTTTGGACCTCCCAATAGGATTATGTCAAGCATACCTCAAAACTTGCAGCAGATCATGACAGCAAAAGAGTGATCTATGAACTTGTCAGAAAGTGGTCAAATGATTCAGAGACTGCAGAAGTCATTAAAAGTGTCATTCTATTTTGAATTTGGAGAATCTGCTTGTTATAATAGTTGTGTTGAGCTGTTTAAGTTGTTTTTTGATTGGCTTATTACAAACAGCTGTAAATTTGGCTAATGACCCTAATTTGCAATGAGGGATGGATAATTTTGATTGCAAACGTAACATGGCCCACCTACAGTATAGTCCTTTTTTTAACAGTGAATAAAACTAAATTCCAATACATCTTGGTAAGAGGGCATGGTTCAGGGTTGCAGTCTCAAATGTCGATTATAAATGGCATGTGATAGGTGAGGACCCAGAGAGTTGTGCCATGGAAAATATTCACCATTTTTCAAACCAGTTAAAATTGCTTGTAATAAAAATGTGTTGAGTTATTCATTAAAATGTATCAGTATAGCACCATATTCTTTGTTCTTTTCCATTTTTCTCTGTCCACCTCACTAAGGTGGTCACATGATTTAGGTTAGAATATTCATACTGCTACCCTCTGTATCTGTCGCTAAAAGAAGCTGTGGCAGTTAGGCTGAATTCACATCTGCATCAAGAAGATCCAGCAGGCTGTTCTGGCACAGAGCAGCCTGTTAGATCTCACAGCATCTATCATTGCCAGATTTTGTACTTCACCGCCAGATCCCCATTGACTGTAAAGTGCTTATGCAGTGAATTTGTACAGAATTAGGCAGCCAGATCTCCTTGAGATGTGAACAAATCCTTACACGGAAAGAGGTTTAGCAGAAAAGACACCCCACCCTCTGAAAAAGGGCATGTCCCCTGAGCAATGAATGTGGAGATCTAGTTTTGTGAGAAAAGGGATTGACATGCACTATATGATGTCTGATTTTAATTATTTACATTGATCATGGAATAATCCCTTTAACTCAGAGAGCTATAAATAGCACAATATGAATAAATGACAGATTCAGCTTTGATAAATATATATATATATATATATATATATATATATATATATATATATACATTTTATTTTTTTCCACAGTTTGACATTGCAGACCAGATGAAAATATGCTTCATATTTGAAAATCTATAAAATCTTTTATCTATTGCAGAGCTATAGTACACTGGCAACCTACTCTATAAAACTTGAAATTGCTTGATCAAGGCTACCAGTAAAACCTATTAGCCTAAGCAATATGCAAACCTCATCTAACTACCACGAGAGTAAGACAATTTTAAAGGAGATTGATGTGTTCATTAGCATACAGTTTTGTAGTCAATTACACATTTATCATCATTTGAAGTTTTTGTGTCAGTTCTAATTCTGGGGTCTTGGTAAATTAGGTTGGTGTTTATGTTGGAGATAGGAACATAAAATCAGATATTTCTCTTGGTAATTACAATCAATGTGTCATGCAAAGAAGGGGGTTTTGTCTCTTAAGAACTAATCCTTTGTGAATAAGAATACTTCTTTAGTAACTAATTTAGGTGTGCCAGAAATTATAAAATGTTAGCATGACCTAAAAGAAAACCTGTAAAAGAGTAGTGTGGGCTCCTGAGTGCTAAAGGGTGTATTAGACTGGCAGATTTTCTGCCCGATGATCACTAACAAGTGTTCTTTTGAAATCTCGTTAGCGATCATCTTGCAGTGTAAAAAAAGAAGGGTATAAAAAGTGTAAAAAGGAAGATGCCAGTTTACTGACCCTTCTAGGACTGCCGTTACAGTCCTCCCACTAGTCAGATGTGCCGATAAACCCCATGTTACCACTGCAACCAATTACTGGCGTAAACAGTATTCCTCTTATGATCAGCGATGCCATTGATTGGATGTAGGAGTCATCTGGTCTGTCATCCATGCAATCTGGTAAACCAATCCTGGCCTAGAGGATCAGAGCAGATATCTCGTTTTATAACTGTTTATTTAACCCCTTCAGGACACAGTCATTTTTTACCTTCCTAACACAGGCTATTTATGCAAATCTGAGATATGTAACTTTATGTGGCAATAACTTTGGAATGCTTTTACTTGCCCAAGTGATTTTGAGAAGTTACTAAAAAAAATTTTAAAAATTGCTATTTTCTAAATTTAAATTTCTCTGGGTTAAGACGGATAGTGATACTTTATAAAACAGTTATCAATATTCACCATATGTATACTTTATGTTTGCATCATTTTGTAAATGTCATTAAAAATTTTAAGACCTTAGAAGTCTTAGAATTTTAGAAGTTTTTTTTTTATATTTTTAAGAAATATTCCAGAATCCATTTTTTAAGGACCAATTCAGTTTTGAAGTCACTTTTATGGGGCTTGTGTAGTAGAAACCACCCATAATCACCACTCTAATTTTAGAAACCACACCCTTCAAATTATTCAAAACTGATTTTGCAAACTTTGTTAACCTTTTACATATTTCACAAGAATTAATGGAAAATGGAGACAAAATTTCAAAAGTTAATTTTTTTCATATTTTACATTTTAATCAATTTTTCCTTGTAAAGCAGCAAGTGTGAACAGCAAAACAAACCTCAATATTTATTACCCTGAATATGTAGTTTAGATAAACACCCCATATATGTTTGCAAACGCTATATGGGCACAAAGCAGGGCTCATAAGGAAAGGGCTCAGAGAGTACGCTAGTGCGTCGACATGGGGACCAAAGTGGAATACGCAAGAGGTACCAGAGACAAGCCCAGACGAGGCATACTGCCACTAACCCAGCCAACCTGTCCCCGAGACCCCAAAGGTCTTCCCGTGTCGCATCGCAAAGGGGTTGGATCTGGTGTATCAGTGGAGACATGCGTAACCTGTCCTGCCACTCCATGAGGACCCCTTTTGGTCACACTGGAGTGCGAGACAGGTGAGGATCTTACAGCATGATTATAAACTTTAATTGTATTTGAACATCCTTTGAATCTCAATAGCCATAGGCCAAATTACATCCTTATTACTGGATGGTGGGAATAGTAAAAAGCAATATTGTCAGAATTAAGGGAAAAAAAGTCTTCTCACAAATAAAATACTGACTCATACTAATTATTTTGACATAACGCATCAATGATAACCATTTTGTCATGTCCTCAACAAATCGTGCAGCCACTGATTCAGCCTCGGGTATGATTGTTTACTTTGCAGTGTAAATTGTGAAAACATAATTTTGTTAACATATGAATAAGCTCACTTAAGATGCCACCAATGATGTTTCAAGATCATGCTCATCCTATTGCAATTCATTTTCCATTTATATTATTCTGAATAATCTGGCTAGGATAGGAGGATTTTTATTCATCTGGCAATGCTAGCTGTTTTGGAATTCAGTGCACTTCATGTTTAAATCATCAAAGGACTGCAATCTCCTTAGGCAAGTGCTTAAAATGGGAAGTTATCTTTAATTCCATTCTATTTCATTATAACCACATTATACATGGAACTGCTTCTTGTTTGTAAGGCAGAAAAAGTCCACTTATAATGGAGTATTGGTAATAAAGCACAAAAACAAATTTTCCAACTTAAAAATATATACATTTTCCTTCAGCTATAGTAGAAAACGTCACTTCAGATGTGTTTGCCTTGACAGTTAGAATATAAATAAGTTTTAAAGTTTGAAGCTTCTTTATATTATTATTATTATTATTATTATTATTATTATTATTATTATTATTATTATTATTATTCAAATCTAGGGGGAATTATGCAGAAGATGAGCAATTTAGGAAGTCTGTGTGGTGCAACTTCAGCCAATAGTTTCAGAGCAGGAATTGATCTCTTTTTAGCACCTGCTCTAATAAATCCCAGTAACATGCAGTGGTTTTTAGTAATAATCGAGAACCAAAGTATTCAGGTGTTCGGCCCGAACACATTGCTATATTTGTTTGCTCGGCCGAACACCCGAGTATAATGGAAGTCAACGGGAAACAACCAGGAACCCCCTGCTCTGAAGAGGGGAGGGTGCTTGGTCCATTGGAAAAGGTCAGAAAGTGACAAACACCACCAAAATGGATAGGGAACAGCATGGGAACGATGTCTGGATGCATCTTGGACTCCCAGGTTGCTGCTGGGAACGATGTTGCCCAAGTTGTACGCCACTTTTACAGACTGAGAAAAATACGCCCAACCCCCCCCCAAAAAAAAAAAAAAAAAATTTGCAGGAAAAATTGTTAGGAAACATTCTTTCCTGTATATTCAATTGCATATAAAGTGCAAGTGCTGCCAAAAATTACAAGCAAGATGCACTCCGAAACATCCTGTATATCACATAAAGGAGTGCCTCGTTCACATTGTGGTACAATTGTTCAGGTAGTGGGACTACTACACTCATAAAGCCTATGCACTAAGTGAAAGGGCTTCCAAAAATTGCAAGGAACTGGCACTGCAATACACTCTTTGTTACACATAAAGAAGGGCATCATACACACCTTTGAAAAATTATCATTTATGGCCTGCTGGGGACCCTCCAAAACATGAGAAGCAAGGGGAGAGGGCCTGCTGCTGAGCATTGCAAAAAATGATGGTCGAGTGCCTGCTGCTTAGCTAACCATTGAAAAAATGATGGGCGAGTGCCTGCTGCTGAGCTGATTCTGTAAAATATTGTACGCGAGGGCCTGCTGCTGAGCTGACCCTATAAAATATTGTAGTTGAAGGCCTGCAGGTGAGCTAACCCTCTAAAATATTGTAGGTGAGGGCCTGCAGGTGAGCTGACCCTCTCAAATATTGTAGGTGAGGGCCTGCAGGTGAGCTGACCCTCTCAAATATTGTAGGTGAGGGCCTGCAGGTGAGCTGACCCTGTAAAATATTGTAGTTGAGGGCATGCAGGTGACCCAACCCTGTAAAATATTGTAGGTGAGTGCCTGCAGGTGAGCTCACCCTGTAAAATATTGTAGGTGAGTGCCTGCAGGTGAGCTGACCCTGTAAAATATTGTAGGTGAGGGCCTGCAGGTGAGCTTACCCTCTCAAATATTGTAGGTGAGGGCCTGTAGGTGAGCTGACCCTGTAAAATATTGTGAGTGAGGGCCTGCAGGTGAGCTGACCCTCTCAAATATTGTAGACGAGGGCATGCAAATGAGCTGACCCTCTAAAATATTGTAGGTGAGGGCCTGCAGGTAAGTTGACCCTCCATGAAGAGAAACATGAAGAGAACTTGCGCACTGATTCCCAAACTCTTCAGCATCCACAGTCAGAAGAAGATGACGGTGAGGAATGGCAATTAGTGTTTCATGAGGTGGATGATACGGATGAGACACAGTTGTCAATAAGTGAGGGTCTTGTTAGGTCAACAACGCAAGTCAGGAGGATGAGCCAAGTGAGGAAGTGGAAGAGGGGGTGGTGGACGATAGCATCACTGATCAAACCTGGGAAGGTGGCAAGCCAAGCGAGGACAGCAGTACAGAGGGAGAGGGATCCACAGCACCCCAAAAGGCTGTAAGAGGCTGTGGGATGGCAAAAGGGAGAAGGAGGGCCACACCAAATAGGGTCACGTACAGATGTTCTTAACCCAGCCCTTTGAACGTAAGCGCAAATACTCACCCACCCACCCACGGGCCATAGCACTAAATGCACACCTTTAAAAATTGCTAGCCCTGCATATGTTGCTATTTAGGCCTGTGGACACGCCACTATTTTTCTCGGTGTGCCATCCCCGCATTACACCAGCAATTGTGTCCCGTAACATCACCCGTTCCCTGACCAACGTCTGACACATGGACAAGTGCTTTTGGCCAGGGACGCTACATTTACGTGACAGCACACTGAGTAAACCTCGTGGAGGCCGGTAGCTAGTCATACCCTGGGATGGCACAGGTGCTACATACCAACGCCAAGGATTGCGGGCCCCCATTCCATCAGGATTTTCGCCACCACCTAAATTAGTTGCAGCAAACCACCTTCTCCTACTCCTACTCCACTTCGACCTCTGAATTCTCATCTTGCAGCACCAGTCAGCTGAAATAATAATATTATTATTATTATTATTATTATTATTATTATATTATTATTATTATTATTATTATTATTATTATTATTATTATTATTATTATTATTATATAACTTAGCTCTGTGGGTGACAATCTAGAAAGAGAAAAAAACAAAACATAATATTGGCATTGATGTCAGAAACTTTGATGGTGCATCAGAGCTACCTAACATCTAATATGTTTAAAATAAATATTCAATTACAAAGATGACATATTGTTTAAGTGTTTGTTTAAAAAAATATTATTAAAGGATTTTTTATTTCGTTTTTTTATTTTTCATCGTATATTAAAAAAGGAGGCAAACTGTCTTAAATGTATCCAAAAAAATGAGTAATACTATGTTCCTTTAAAATCAGCACACTTATTAGACATGATTAAAATGGTTGTGAAACTGTAATAAGTAGGGATACAAATATAAAAGCGCCAAAGTATGAAAATTAATACACAGTGCGATAATAATGTAGAAAAAATATATGGGGGGAGAAGGTCACAGAAATATAGAAAAAGGCACTATATGCATGCCTCACTGTAAGCTAAATAGTAGTACCTATACACTATAATGCTGCCTGCCAGCGCCGTAATAGTACTGTGCAGTGGGACGTGACTTTCTGCCCAGCACCGTAGCATTACAGCACGCTGATCGGGCGGGTGCAGGAGCTGTGTCCGCATGATCAGCTGCAGGGGACCGGCTGTTCTGGTTAGCCGGACCTTTGATGTATGTGCTGACCGCGACATGGTAAGTGTCTGCTGCGTGTACTATAAGACAAAGTTCAGACTAAGCACCTATATTTCTACACTCAGAAGTGCATGACCATAAGGCAAATTAAGTAGGTTAAAAGATGGCCGCACAATACATCTCAAACTAACAGAAAAACAAAAAAGGGGCTCATTCCAGAAATAGGAATGAAGGAAGTTCTTTGCGCACATTTTTGATCAAAAGTATGTCGGGCCCAAATGCCACTTCACGGCGACTTCCGCACATGGGTCCCTAACACTACAGATACTGCCTCTCATGGACTTACCAGTCTCCTTATTTTCAGGGCACTGTAGGAACCAGCTAAATTGCTTTTGTGCTGAGAAGTCCCAGGAACTTGGGCGGGTCTCAGTCCAAAAGAGGCGCCACCCTCAATATATACTATAAGACAAAGTTCAGACTAAGCACCTATATTTCTACACTCAGAAGTGCATGACCATAAGGCAAATTAAGTAGGTTAAAAGATGGCCGCACAATACATCTCAAACTAACAGAAAAACAAAAAAGGGGCTCATTCCAGAAATAGGAATGAAGGAAGTTCTTTGCGCACATTTTTGATCAAAAGTATGTCGGGCCCAAATGCCACTTCACGGCGACTTCCGTATGTCTGCTGCGTGTGAGGGATCACATTGAGTCCCTGCGCTGCTGTGGCTGGGACCTGATGGGTGAGAAGGCAGCCGGATGCCGTGCAAAGGTTGCCCAATGCCTTGCACGGCATCGAGACCTGCCTTCTACGGGGACCGAGGAGATCCAGCCTCAGGCCTGTAAGTGTAAGACTCAGTGTCATACACTAACAGGCAATGCATTACAATACATATGTATTGTAATGCATTGCAGAGGGGATCAAACCAAAAAAGTTAAAATCGAAATAAAGTAAAAAAAGTAAAAAAAAGTGTTTTTAATAAAAACAGAAAGTTTCAAGTGAAAAAAAGAAAAAAACGTCCTTTCCCCTGATTTTATAATAAAAAAAGGGAAAAAAAAGGAAAAGACACACATATTAGGTATCACTGCATCCGTAAAGACCGGGTCTATAAATATATCACATGATCCACCCTGTCCGATAAACACCATAAAAAAAATTAAAATAAAAACTCAAAAAAAGCTATTTTTGCCACCTTACATCACAAAAAGTGCAACACCAAGCAATCAAAAAGGCGTATGTCCCACAAAATTATACCAATAAAACCATTGCCCCATCCCCCCCAAAATGAGCCCCTGTATAAGAAAATCACAAAAAGAATAAAAAAACTATACCTCTCAGAACATGGAGACACTAAAAACATCATTTTTTGTTTCAAATATGCTATTATTGTGTTAAAGTGAAATAAATATAAAAGTTTACATATTATGTATCGCCGTGTCCGTAACAACCAGCTTTATAAAAATATCACATGACCTAACCCTTCAGATGAACACCGTAAAAAATAAAAACTGTATAAAAAAAGGCATTTTTGTCACCTTACATCACAAAAATTGCAACACCAAGTGATCAAAAAGGTGTATGCCCCCCAGAATAGTACCAATCAAACCGTCATCTCATCCCGCAAAAAGTGTGATCTTACCTAAGACAATCGGTCTAAAAATATAAAAAGCTATCACTCTCAGACAATGGAAACACTAAAATATGATTTTTTGCTTCAAAACTGCTATTATTGTGCTAAAGTCAAGTAAATGAAAAAAGTATGCATTTTAGGTATTGCCGTGTTCATAACAACCTGTTTTATAAATATATCACATGAACTAACCCCTCAGGTGAACACTGTAAAAAATATAATAATAAAAACAGGGCCAAAAAAGCAATTTTTTGTCACCTTACACCACAAAAATTGTAACACCAAGCGATCAAAAAGGCATATGCCCCCCAAAAAAGTACCAATCAAACCGTCGCCTCATCCCGTAAAAAAATGAGACCCTACCTAAAACAATCGATCAAAAAATAAAAAAGCTATGGCTCTCAGACTACTAAAACATCTTTTTTTTTGTTTCAAAAATGCTATTATTGTGTAAAACTTAATATAATAAGAAAAAGTATACATATTAGGTATTTCAACATCCGTTACAATCTACTCTATAAAAATTGTGCCAAAATTACCAATTTTTTGGTCACCTTGCCCCATAAAGTGTAATAGTGAATGATCAAAAAATCATATGTACCCAAAGATATAATAAAATAAAAATAAGGCGTTCAGAAAATAGAGACACAAAAAACAAAATATTTTGTTCAAAAATTCTTTATTATGTAAAATTGAAACAAAGAAAGTAGACATATTTAATATCATTGGATCATTAACAATCTGCACTATAAAAATAGCACATGATCTACTCTGATGAATGTTGTAAAAAATAAGAAATGAAAAATAAAAACTATGCCAAAACAGTAATTTTTTGGTTACCTTGCCTCACAAAAAAAACCATAATATAGAGCAATTAAAAATCATATGTACCCCAAAATAGTACCAATAAATGTGGCAAAATGGGGCCACTTTGTGGGGTGTTTATGTAAACCCAGAAGCAGAGTGATAAATATTGAGTTTTGTTTGGCTGTTAACCCTCAATATGTTAAAGAAAAATAATCAATCCAAATGGAAAATCTGCCAAAAAAGTGAAATTTTGAAATTTCATTTCCCTTTTTCTTTAATTCTTGTAGAACACCTAAAAGTTTAACAAAGTTTGTAAAATCAGTATTGAGTAGCATGAGGGGTGTAGTTTCTACAATGGGGTTATTTATGAGTGGTTTCCACTATGTGTAAGCCCTACAAAGTGACATTAGACCTTCATGATTCCTTCAGGACTCCCTTTCTTGCAAGTTATCTTTTTAAATAGTCTCTTACTGTCTGAAGTTAGAAGATACATTAACCCTTTCCCACCTTGTGCAATATTATTACTTTATTTCAGAAAGGAGTTAACATAAAACAATTTAAAAGTACTGTGCTGTCATAGCACAAGTCTGTGATATCACTTGGGGATGCTATCACTTGATGGTGTTCTCACACCCGAGATGGGTAGTGGCATCATGTGAGGGTACCAGAGGTGCTTGTGGCACCGACTACCAGGGAACTGGCAGAACAATACTTAGGCAAGTAAAAACTTGTTAGGCCTCATGCACACAAACGTATTTTGGGTCTACGTCCGAGCCGCATATTTTGCAGCTTGGGCGCGGACCGATTCACGTCAATGGGGCTGCAAAAGATGCGGAAGAGCACTCCGTTGCTGTCCTCGTCCTTTGCTTCATTCCGTGGCCCGAAAAAAAAATAGGCATTTCTACAAAAAATCGTCCATTTCTACAATAGACCGCATTCTGTTCCGCAAATTGCGGAACGGAACGCGGAACAGCTTCCATGTTTTGCGGATACGCGGTCGTGTACATGAGGCCTTAATGACATAATTGTACTGACACAAAGAATAATGATATTGGAGGACATTTATCAACACTGGCATTCCCATGTGCCAGTCTTGATTCCCCTGCACAGGAGTAAGAGGTCCATCTCTGACACTCCGTGTGCTAGAAATTCAAATCTATGCCGGGGCTGGCATAGACTAGTGTTCAATGTGAATAAACATTCTGTTGCACCTGGAAGCCGGTGTCACATGGTCTGTTGTAGGTGTAGCTTGCGGCCTCATTTGTTCCCCATTGCATTGTTGGTCCTGCAGTGCAGGTGAGTGGGATGGGGCTGTAGGCTGCTTAATACCTGTTCAGACCTTGTTCACACACCATAGGTAGTCTAGTGGTAGGACCCCATGTCATGCTGAGATACCGTGTAGTGGTGCCTAAAGGGGCTCCGATATGTTCCTGATTGGAAATATTGGCGAATCTCTCAGCTTTTAACACCAGAGTGAGGGATTAGCCAGTGTTGTCAGTTGCTTATCCATGTGGTGCATCTTTTTTCTGTGAGTTATGTGTTTATATATTTTCATCCGCACATGTTTTATTTTGTGTAGGATGTTTGTGTGGTGCTTGTGGTTCGCGCCGGTATCCTCCATTGTATGCAATTTTTGCTGGGGATAGCCGTTCGCTGCGAACCACATGCGGAGGAACTGCCCCCCCCAGTTAGAAACACGCCACAGTGTTTGGGGTCTGGAGCAGTCCCACCCATTTAGGCCACGTTTATTTTTGTGATTCTTGTTCAATGTGAATAATCAAAAAGCGAATTTTTATCGTGAATATCGGCACTTTGCGATTTCTCTAATATTTTTAATATTGCACTATATATTAGTTTTTTTTTTACACAGTACACATCACAATGCACATTACAGTGAAGTGCCGATAATCGCATCGCAATTAAAAATATCGCGTTACGAATATTCGCGCTCCACTCTCACTCCCCTTTCTCGCATGCTCATGCAATACTTACATTGTGCCGATGCCGCTCATCACTTGCATAGACTTCAGCTATAGGTGTCTTTCCCAGGAGCTCCTGGGGCCCTAATGGCTTCCCTGCACTGAGATTGGGGAAACTGTTTGTTGTCTGCAATAGCCTGGGTTTCTCTAAATAAACCCATACTGTTATAGCTATAGTTCTTAACAAAGCTTGTAAAGCAAAAATAATCTGAAGATTGTATACTCAAGATTTCCCCATAATAAAAATAAACAATAAAAATAAACATCATAGGCATTGTCACATCTCAAAATGCCTGAACAATTAAGTTATTGTATAAACATATTTATCTTGTACGGTAAATGCTGCAACAGAAAATAAAATCAAAATGGTTGATTTGCAGTATTTTCGGCACAACGCTCTGTATATGGAAATATAAAAAAGTTATGCGTTCACAATATGGCGTTGCAATGAAAATTTACAAATTTTATATTTTTTTCACATTAACACTCAAGTAAAACAAGAAAAACACAAGAGATGAGCAAATAGAATTTCAGGATAAATGTGATTTGCCTCAAAGCCAAATTTCCTCGTGCTTTGTGGTAGTGAATCAATTTAACCTGAAATAAAAAACAAAAAAATTCTAATTTACCGCTTCCATCTGCTTGTGACGGGCCGCCGGGAGCTATCTTGATTGAAAATCTTGGCCGAAATCCCGTGCGTGGTGACGTATGACTTTATCACGCCAGCCAATGTGATGATGTCATCTCGCACAGAGCAAGATTTTGCGCAAGATCTTCAAGCAAGATGGTGGCGGATGGCCTACTGTGAGAAAATGGAGGCGGTAAGTTTGATTGAAAAAATAATTGTTAATTTTACACTGTTCTTACACTCAGATGCCGCGATCATGTATGAATGCTGCATCTGAGGGGTACAATGATGAGGAGCAGCGCTATCGCAGCTCCTGTCATTGCACCCGCTAGTTACAAAAAAATGCACTTCGTGATGAGGTCATTCGTCACAAAGCAAATTTTTTTGGAACATTCAGTGAATCAGCCAAAACGAACTTTTCAATAATTCGCTCATCTCTAGTTGTAATGCTATAATCTTACTTTTCTGGTAAATGAAGGGAACATGTCACAAAACCCACACAACTATGGCACAATTGCATTTCTTTCCAATTTCACCCCACTTGCATTTTTTTCCAGCTCCCCACTACATCATATATTAAAAAGTTATGGCACCAGGATGGCAGAAAGTAAAAAACGAAAAACAGAAAATCGCCCGCTCCACTAAGCGTTGAAGGGGTTGCCTCATTTCAGCAAATGGCATTTAGGAATGCCATCAGCAGCAAGTCTAACATCATGCAGAATATAGTTCCCAGTCAGGTATGCAGTGCAGGGGTAGTTTGAAAGAAATATAGGGGTACAGATCACCCCGCAATATAAATGCCGCCAAATTTACTAAATATATTTCCCAGTCAGGTATGCAGTGCAGCGGTAGTTTTAAAGAAAAAAGGGGTACAGATCACCCAACAATATAAACGCCGCTGAATTTACAAAATATATTTCGCAGTCAGGTATGCAGTACGGGGGTAGTTTGAAAGAAAAAAGGGGTACAGATCACCCAGCCAGCAATCCAAATGCCGCAGAATTTATAGAATATATTTCCCAGTCAGGTAAGCAGTGCAGGGGTAGTTTGAAAAAAAAAGGGGTACAAATCACCCAGCAATCTAAACGCAGCTGAATTTACAGAATATATTTCCCAGTCAGGTATGCAGTGCAGCAGGAACACTCCCTCCAAGCCACCTGTGAATGAATGGCCTGATAACTGTGGAAATGTCCCCCCAGAATTAGAGTTGAGCGGACACCTGGATGTTTGAGTTCGGGATCCGAACTTAACCTGAACTTGACCCCGAACTCCATTGAACTCAAAGGAGACCCGAACTTTTGGGAACTAAAATGGCTGTAAAATAGCCCTGGAGAGGGCTAGAGGGCTGCAAAGGGCAGCACAATGTAGATAAATGCCCTGCAAATAAATGTGTATAGGGAAATGACTTAAAATAAAATAAATAAAAATTAAACATCATTAATAGGCAACTCGGAAGAGGAGGTGGATGTGGAGTAGAAGGTTGAGGAGGCGTCAAGTGGGAATGCCATCAGCAGCGCGTCTACCAGCGTGCGTTTGTAGTCACACAACTTTTGATCATTAATAAACGTTTTTACAAAATTTGGTTTCCTGCCAGCAATGCAAAGCAGGGGCTTATCACTAGCAAAACTGGTTTAATGTCACCCCCCAATGGAACAGGTGATATTCAGAAATGTAGGCCCCTGGCACCCAGACAGAGGAGAGGTTCATTCATGGCAAAAAGAGGTTAATATCACCCACCAATGCAACAAGTGATTTTTAGTAAGTTAGGCCCCTGGCACCCAGACAGAGGAGAGGTTCATTCATGGTAAAAATAGGTTAATGTCACCCACCAATGTGACAGGCGATTTTCAGTAAGTTAGGCCCCTGGCACCCAGACAGAGGAGAGGTTAATTTATGGCAAAAAGAGGGTAATGCCACCCACTAATGGAACAGGCTATATTTAGTAAGTTAGGCCTCTTGCACCCAGACAGAGGAGAGGTTCATTCATGGCAAAAAGAGGTTAATGTCACCCATGAATGGAACAGGATATTTTCAGAAATGTAGGCCCCTGGCACCTAGACAGAGGAGAGGTTTATTCACAGCAATAAGAGGTTAATGTCCCCTACAAATGGAACAGGCAATTTTCAGTAAGTTAGGCCCCTTGCACCCAGACAGAGGAGAGGTTCATTCATAACAAAAAGAGGTTAAAGTCACACACCAAAAGGAACATAAGATTTTCAGAAATGTAGGCCCTTGCACCCAGACAGAGGAGTTTCATTAATGGCAAAACAGGCTTCATGTCATTCACCAATGCAACAGGCGATTTTCAGAAATGTAGGCTCCTGTCATCCAGACAGAGGAGAGGTTTATTCATGGCAACACAGGCTTCATGTCACTCACCAATGAAGTAAATGTGTACCTGAACTTTTGGGAACAAATATAGCTGTAACAAAGTCCTGGTAAGGACAATAGGGCTGCAAAAGGCAGCAAAATGTGGGTAAGTGCCCTGCAAACAAATGTGGATAGGGAAATAACTTACAATAAAATAAAACATAAAAATTAAACATTATTAACCAGCAACTCGGAGGAGGAGGTGGATGTGGAGTAGGAGGTTGAGGAGGTGGCGAATGATGTGTTGCTGGTGGAAGCGGCGATGAAAGAGGAGGAGGTATCTTAACCCCTTAAGGACTCAGCCCTATTTCACCCTAAGGACCTGGCCATTTTTTGCAAATCTGACCAGTGTCACTTTATGTGGTAACTTTAAAACGCTTTTCTTATCCAGGCCATTCTGAGATTGTTTTTTCGTCACATATTGTACTTCATAACAGTGGTAAAATAAAGTTGAAAAATTTCATTTTATTTATAAAAAATACAAAATTTACCAAAAATTTTGAAAAATTAGCAATTTTCCAAGTTTCAATTTCTCTACTTCTATAATACATAGTAATACCACCAAAAAAAGTTATTAATTTACATTCCCCATATGTCTACTTCATGTATCGATCATTTTGGGAATGCTATTTCACTTTTTTGGGGACGTTACAAGGCTTAGAAGTTTAGAAGCAAATCTTGAAATTTTTCAGAAATTTTCAAAAACCCACTTTTTAGGGACCAGTTCAGGTCTGAAGTCACTTTGTAAGGCTTACATAATAGAAACCACCCAAAAATTACCCCATTCTAGAAACTACACCCCTCAAGGTATTCAAAACGTAATTAACCCTTTAGGTTTCCCCCAAAAGTTAATGGCAAATGGAGATAAAATTTCAGAATTTCGATTTTTTGAAAATTTTTCCATTTCAATCCATTTTTCCAGTAACAAAGCAAGGGTTAACAGCCAAACAAATCTTAATATTTATTCCCCCGATTCTATAGTTTGCACGAACACCCCATATGTGGGCGTAAACTGCTGTATGGCCAAACTGCAGGCGCAGAAGGAAAGGAGCGCCACATGGTTTTTGGAAGGTGGATTTTGCTGGACTGTTTTTTGACACCATGTCCCATTTCAAGCCCCCGATGCACCCCTAGAGTAGAAACTCCATAAAAGTGACTCCATCTAAGAAACTACACCCTTCAAGGTATTCAAAACCAGTTTTGCAAACGTTGTCAACCCTTTAGGTGTTCCACAAGAGTTATTGGCAAATGGAGATGGAATTTCAGAATTTCTATTTTTGTTACCTTGTCTCAAAAAAGTGTAATATAGAGCAACCAAAAATCATATTTACCCTAAAATAGTACCAACAAAACTGACACCTTATCCCGTAGTTTCCAAAATGGGGTCACTTTTTGGAGTTTCTACTGTAGGGGTGCATCAGGGGCTTCAAATAGGACATAGTGTCAAAAACCAGTCCAGCAAAATCTGCCTTCCAAAAACCATATGGCGTTCCCTTCCTTCTACGCCCTGCCGTTTGGCCATACAGCAGTTTTAATCGCTTTGTATTACACTTTTAGTGATGTAAGTTGCCCAAAAATGGCTTATTTACACCATTTTGGGGTTTTTTTATGGCGTTACCTGACGAGTTCAGTCATGCGATATTTTTATAGAGCAGATTTTTACGGACGCGCGATACATAATATGTGTAGTGTATTTTTTTTTTTTTATTCAGTGATGTGTTTTTTTCATTTTTACTTTTTTTCACTTTTTACATTTTTTTACCCAGACCCACTTGGTTCTGAAAGATCCAGTGGATCTGGTGTCTAGTATAATACAGTACAGTACACTATATAGTGCACTGTACTGTATTTTGTACTTACAAAGTCTGAATAGACCTTTAGCAGGTCTATTCAGACTTTCAGCACCATGGAGACAGGACGCTTCTGAAAGCGCCCTGTCTCCATGGCAATCATCACCCGCTGCCATAAGAGGGCAGCGGGTGATTGAAGCAGAAGGAGTGGAGCCCCTCCTCTGCGATCCCATCCTGTTGGGGGCTGCAAAGGCACAGCAGCCCCCGATGGGAGAGGGAGGAGCTCCTCCCTGTTAACTCCTTCCATACCGCGGTCCGCACGGACCGCGGTATGGAAGGGGTTAAACGGCTGGCATCTGATCAAGCACAGATGCCAGCCGTTTCTATCAGAGTGTCAGCAATGTGCTGACACTCTGATAGACCCACTAGACACCAGGGATACATTAAAGGAGGCGGGCGGGGGATCGCAATAACGATCCCGCCCGCCGCACCGCCCGCCTCCCGCACCTCCTCCCGCTGCCCGCAACCAATCATATTGTGGCTGCGGGGGTGCAGGGGGGGTTAAAAATAAACACATTGGGGGCATTAACCCTCTGATCCCCGCGGTCACAAACCGCGGGGATCAGAGATCGCACAAGCTGCAAACCGCAGGTCTGAATTGACCTGCGGTTTGCAGCGATCGCCGATATGGGGGGGTCACAAGACCCCCCTGGGCATTGTAACAAGGTACCTGCTGAATGATTTCAGCAGGTACCTTGTTCCGATCACTGCCAGCTGAGCAGCAGTGATTGGAACAACTCATGACGTACCTGTACGTCATGGGTCCTTAAGGACTCGGAAACCATGACGTACAGGTACGTCATGCGTCCTTAAGGGGTTAAAAGGCTTCATTTTATTTATTTATTTTAAATTGGGGTAGCCCCCAAAATAATGGTACAAATAAAAAAAAGGATTCAATGAATAAGTGCACTTGAGTATGGGAATGCCATCAGCAGCTGGCGTCTACCAGCGTGCGTTTGTAGTCACACAACTTTTGATCATTAATAAACGTTTTGCACAAAATTTGGTTTCCTGCCAGCAATGCAAAGCAGGGGCTTATCACTAGCAAAACTGGTTTAATGTCACCCCCAATGGAACAGGTGATATTCAGAAATGTAGGCCCCTGGCACCCAGACAGAGGAGAGGTTCATTCATGGCAAAAAGAGGTTAATATCACCCACCAATGCAACAAGTGATTTTTAGTAGTTAGGCCCCTGGCACCCAGACAGAGGAGAGGTTCATTCATGGTAAAAATAGGTTAATGTCACCCACCAATGTGACAGGCGATTTTCAGTAAGTTAGGCCCCTGGCACCCAGACAGAGGAGAGGTTAATTTATGGCAAAAGAGGGTAATGCCACCCACTAATGGAACAGGCTATATTTAGTAAGTTAGGCCTCTTGCACCCAGACAGAGGGAGAGGTTCATTCATGGCAAAAAGAGGTTAATGTCACCCATGAATGGAACAGGATATTTTCAGAAATGTAGGCCCTGGCACCTAGACAGAGGAGAGGTTTATTCACAGCAATAAGAGGTTAATGTCCCTACAAATGGAACAGGCAATTTTCAGTAAGTTAGGCCCCTTGCACCCAGACAGAGGAGAGGTTCATTCATAACAAAAAGAGGTTAAAGTCACACACCAAAAGGAACATAAGATTTTCAGAAATGTAGGCCCTTGCACCCAGACAGAGGAGTTTCATTAATGGCAAAACAGGCTTCATGTCATTCACCAATGCAACAGGCGATTTTCAGAAATGTAGGCTCCTGTCATCCAGACAGAGGAGAGGTTTATTCATGGCAACACAGGCTTCATGTCACTCACCAATGAAGTAAATGTGTACCTGAACTTTTGGGAACAAATATAGCTGTAACAAAGTCCTGGTAAGGACAATAGGGCTGCAAAAGGCAGCAAAATGTGGGTAAGTGCCCTGCAAACAAATGTGGATAGGAAATAACTTACAATAAAATAAAACATAAAAATTAAACATTATTAACCAGCAACTCGGAGGAGGAGGTGGATGTGGAGTAGGAGGTTGAGGAGGTGGCGAATGATGTGTTGCTGGTGGAAGCGGCGATGAAAGAGGAGGAGGTATCTTAACCCCTTAAGGACTCAGCCCTATTTCACCCTAAGGACCTGGCCATTTTTTGCAAATCTGACCAGTGTCACTTTATGTGGTAACTTTAAAACGCTTTTCTTATCCAGGCCATTCTGAGATTGTTTTTTCGTCACATATTGTACTTCATAACAGTGGTAAAATAAAGTTGAAAAATTTCATTTTATTTATAAAAAATACAAAATTTACCAAAAATTTTGAAAAATTAGCAATTTTCCAAGTTTCAATTTCTCTACTTCTATAATACATAGTAATACCACCAAAAAAGTTATTAATTTACATTCCCCATATGTCTACTTCATGTATCGATCATTTTGGGAATGCTATTTCACATTTTGGGGACGTTACAAGGCTTAGAAGTTTAGAAGCAAATCTTGAAATTTTCAGAAATTTTCAAAAACCCACTTTTAGGGACCAGTTCAGGTCTGAAGTCACTTTGTAAGGCTTACATAATAGAAACCACCCAAAAATTACCCCATTCTAGAAACTACACCCTCAAGGTATTCAAAACGTAATTAACCCTTTAGGTTTCCCCAAAAGTTAATGGCAAATGGAGATAAAATTTCAGAATTTCGATTTTTTGAAAATTTTTCCATTTCAATCCATTTTTCCAGTAACAAAGCAAGGGTTAACAGCCAAACAAATCTTAATATTTATTCCCCCGATTCTATAGTTTGCACGAACACCCCATATGTGGGCGTAAACTGCTGTATGGCCAAACTGCAGGCGCAGAAGGAAAGGAGCGCCACATGGTTTTTGGAAGGTGGATTTTGCTGGACTGTTTTTTGACACCATGTCCCATTTCAAGCCCCGATGCACCCCTAGAGTAGAAACTCCATAAAAGTGACTCCATCTAAGAAACTACACCCTTCAAGGTATTCAAAACCAGTTTTGCAAACGTTGTCAACCCTTTAGGTGTTCCACAAGAGTTATTGGCAAATGGAGATGGAATTTCAGAATTTCTATTTTTTGTTACCTTGTCTCAAAAAAAGTGTAATATAGAGCAACCAAAAATCATATTTACCCTAAAATAGTACCAACAAAACTGACACCTTATCCCGTAGTTTCCAAAATGGGGTCACTTTTTTGGAGTTTCTACTGTAGGGGTGCATCAGGGGGGCTTCAAATAGGACATAGTGTCAAAAAACCAGTCCAGCAAAATCTGCCTTCCAAAAACCATATGGCGTTCCCTTCCTTCTACGCCCTGCCGTTTGGCCATACAGCAGTTTTAATCGCTTTGTATTACACTTTTAGTGATGTAAGTTGCCCAAAAATGGCTTATTTACACCATTTTGGGGTTTTTTTTATGGCGTTTACCTGACGAGTTCAGTCATGCGATATTTTTATAGAGCAGATTTTTACGGACGCGGCGATACATAATATGTGTAGTGTATTTTTTTTTTTTTTATTCAGTGATGTGTTTTTTTTCATTTTTACTTTTTTTTCACTTTTTACATTTTTTTACCCAGACCCACTTGGTTCTGAAAGATCCAGTGGATCTGGTGTCTGTATAATACAGTACAGTACACTATATAGTGCACTGTACTGTATTTTGTACTTTACAAAGTCTGAATAGACCTTTAGCAGGTCTATTCAGACTTTCAGCACCATGGAGACAGGACGCTCTGAAAGCGTCCTGTCTCCATGGCAATCATCACCCGCTGCCATAAGAGGGCAGCGGGTGATTGAAGCAGAAGGAGTGGAGCCCCTCCTCTGCGATCCCATCCTGTTGGGGGCTGCAAAGGCACAGCAGCCCCCCGATGGGAGAGGGAGGGAGCTCCTCTCAGCAACGTCGGAGGTTGAGCTTTCACGCTGCAACTCAGAGCGAGGCAGCAGGGTGAGAACGCCCGAAAGCCTGCACAGATGGACCGCACTCTGCTGTAGCAGCTCTGACTGCTGTCTGGGTGGTGCTAAAGAAACCTCTGCACCAGCAGACTCGGCACCTGCGCCAGGGAAGAGATATGCATCAAACTGGCTAGTCCCAGAGCTGCGGCAGATTTTGCCCATTGTCGCACACCACCAGGCCGGGGGCTTTGAGGCTGCCACTGGCAGCAACCAATCAATCGGTCTCATTGTTCCATGAAAACCCTCCAAAGCTCCTGCAGCGGTGTGGAGCTATTGTCCCCCAAACACATGAGTTTAAAACCTGCTACCGTTTATCCCTGGCTGTGCTGAAGTTGGTGGTGAAGTTCTTCGCTGACCTGATGTGGAGGTGGTAGAAAGGAGGAGGAGGATACAGGATAGGAGGAGGAGGCAAGAGTGGAAGAAACAGGAGGCAAAGAATATTGCCCTGCGATCCTCGGGTGGTGGAAGGACATGCGTCAAACCGATATCCGCTCGGACCAGCCACCACTACATTTACTTAGTGTGCAGTTAAGGGAGAGATAGCGGCCCTGGCGTGCTCACTGGTCCATGTAGATGTCATTGCTGCTGCAGTGCACGCTTGATTTTATCCTCCACTTGATTGTGCAGGGAAGGGACGGCTCGCCTGGAAAAGTAGTGGCGGCTGGGAACTACATATACTGTGGGACAGCCACCGCCATCAGCTGTTTGAAACAGTCCATCTTCCACCAGACGGAATAACAGCATTTCAAAGGCCAGTAATTTTAAAATGCTGGCATTCAGGACCGAGGATCGAGGTAGGTAGGTGGATACTTCCTCCTTATCTCCAGTGTTTAGGAGATGGACAACTGAACGCTCACGTGTGACATGGTGGAGATGCTTGGTGATGGTGACGGAGATGGTGATGGCGTTGGTGGCACATCCTCTGTTTGTTGGTTGGCAGGTGCCACAGTGACGCCTACTGGTGAAATTTAAAATAAGCATTTGTACGCTGTTTTCACTTCTGCTTTGTGGACCAGGAATAACGCTTTTTTTTCCAAAAATACACTCATGCACTATTTCATAGCAGAAATGTAAAATAGGTATTTGGGCGGTGTATTTTAAACTGCTTTGTAGACCAGGAATAGACCACTTTTTCTCTCTAAAATACAGTAATGCACTCATTCTCAGTGCTGAAATTTAACATAGGTATTTGTACGCTGTATGCAAAACTGCTTTGTGGACCAGGAATACCCTCTTTTCCCTAAAAATACACTCCTATGCACTATTTCACTGCTGAAATAGAGAATATGTTTTGGTGTGTTGTATGCAACAAGTGCTCTATAGTTACACTAGCTACAGAATTTTGCCCCAGACTGCAGAAATGGACTATGTCACACCTACATTATACTGAAGGTAATCTAGAGGACTTGACCTGCCAGAAAAAAGGATTTTTTCCTTCGCTGGAAGCTACCAAAAGGATTCAGACTGATGTCCCTGGCGAGGCTGGCACACATGCAGGTCACATGAAGTTCTAAAGACACTGCAGTGTGCCTAAAATGGCCACGCGATCCCCAGCTCAGTAAATAGATGGATAAAAAAAAACATTTTGCAGTATCACTGGGCTCAGGGGCTGGGTACAAAAATAAAGGATTGCAGTAGCACCCT
>CM065589.1:284222646-284679210 GCA_033119425.1 Bufotes viridis | reverse complement strand
TGAAACATGACTCTATATGCTTTCACCAGAAATGACTGCAAATGTGCAGTGCGTTTACATTTTTCGTGTATTACTGAAATACCGCCCTATACTCTTTCACCAGAAATGACTGCAAATGATTTTATGTATGATTTTATGAATGATTTTAAATAACAACAGAAGTGACCTGCATATATATTAATCTTTTTCCCCAGATAAAAGCCACTAAAGGCATTTCAACATAGCACTTTCACCCCAATAACTAATTCCTTAAATGACAGAGCTGTATTATGACACTATCTGGATCCCCAAGTAATGTTTCCTGCACTTGTAAATCACTTTTTTTCACAATGAGGATTTTCGTATGACTCTCCCTAGCATCTGTACACCTCTTTCCCTGCCTGTGAAATTATTCCTCTTGCTAGCCTTTCCCTGTACTAGTAAATTGCTTCCTTTTTATTTATTTTAACAATTAGTTTTTCTTTTACTCTCCCTAGCGCCTGTATACACGTCTGTCCCTGAACAAAGTACGATTGTGAATGGCAGAATCTAAGATGGATGACGTATTTATAAGGCTGTGACATCACCGGGCTGGCTGGCTGCTGCTTGGCTGCATGCACGGCATTATGGGTCATCCCGCCTTCCCAGTGTTCCTTGCCCCATGTTTTCACATGTGTAGCCGCCATTTTAGCCGCCATTGTAGCCGTCATGTTAGGAAAAATTAAGATTGGTTACCACGAAGCGTGAGGAAATTCACATTCATTGCAAATCAACATTTTTCCTGAAATTCTAAACAAAATTCCACTTTGTCAGCTTAAGTTCGCTCATCTTTAGTCATCAATATCAGATCGGCGGAGATCTGACACCTGGCACCCTTCTGTCTTCCTGTCTACTGCTGCTGACTATGGTTTTTGCCATAGACAGCAGTGGTTAGCAGTAAGAGAAACGGGAGACAGCACAGTTTCCTCATCCAGCATTAATAGTAAAAGCCCTGACAATCTCTTTAAAGAGTCAGGTCTAATTTATCTCCGCAGACTTAACCATACAGTGCCCCAAGATTCAAGTAATGGCACCAGAGTGGGGACAGTGGCAGCAGCAGTGGCAGAAGTTGCCCCATAACAGAGTGGGGACAGTGGCAGCAGCAGCGGCAGTAACCATGACAACAGTGGTGCTATGACAGAGTTGGGAAGGGGGAATAGCAGCAGTGGGAGTAAGGCTGTGTTAACATCACTGTTTATGTTTCTGTTTCTCTGATCCATCAGAAGAACATAAAACAAAGCCTCTTTCAGACAGTCAGTATTTACTCAGTGTTTTGCATCATTATTTGATCAGTAATTGTCAGCCAAAAACCGGAGTGGGTCCAAAACAGAGATAGAATGTAAAGGAATTATTTGCATCTCATCTGTGTTTTGGTCCCACTCATGCTTTTAGCTTGAATCCAGAGGAAAAAAAAAACAGGCTGGTGTAGTGAGCTCCATTTATATAAGCAGATATATAACGCAGAGTTTGACTGCATTGCATGTTTGATTAAGTGTGTGGTTGTATAAGTGTGTGACTTAAGATTAAGTGACTTCAGATTAAGGGACTTCAGTGGGGGACTGCAATTAGTCAGTTTCTCATTACTACATTATACCGTATTTTTCGTTTTTGTTGTGTAATCCCCATTTAGTATGTGTTGCACAATTGACAACGCCGTCCAGTGTACATCTTGTATGATGTATGCAGTCCTGGAACAACCGTTTGAGGGTGTATATCTTTGTTCAAAATGTGAGCAAATTACACGTTTGAAATCGCAAATCGAGTATCTAAACGGGCGAGTTGCAACACTGAGAGGCATTGACAATTTGCAAAAGAGTTTGCTTCTCACCGAGCAAGCATTCTCTGGGGTAGATAAGGGGGAGGGTGACAGTGAGGAGGCTAAGGAAAGTGAGGTAGCTACCTGGGTAACAGTTAGAAAGAGGGGTAGAGGGAGAATAGTGACAGGGAGACTAGCCCTGATCTGACACACACCAACAAGTTTGCACGTTTGGCAGATGAGGGGGATGTTAGTTCAGGGATGGCACTGCTGCAACCGGACACTTCCTCTGCCAGTCAGGGGAATGTCAACTCTTGTAAGCACGGGACCAGGAGAGCAGGGCAGGCCAGACAGGTGCTGGTAGTGGAAGACTCCATTATTAGGTGAACAGATAGGGCAATCTGTCACAAAGATCGTGATCGCCGAACAGTGTGCTGTCTTCCCGGTGCTAGAGTTCGACACATAGCGGATCCAGTTGACAGATTACTGAGAGGGGCTGGAGAAGATCCAGCAGTCATGGTCCATATCGGAACCAATGACAAAGTTAGAGGTAGGTAGAGAGTCCTTAAAAATGATTTCAGGGATTTAGGTCGAAAGCTTAGGGCAAGGACCTGAAATGTAGTATTTTCCGAAATACTGCCTGTACCACGAGCCACAGAAGAAAGGCAACTACGGTATTTTAAAGATTATAAAAAATAGGGTTATTCACTTTAGAAAAAAGACAACTGAGGGAAGATCTTATTACTATGTATAAATATATCAGGGGACAGTACAGAGATCTATGCCATCATCTATTTATCCCCAGGACTGTCACTGTGACGACGGGACATCCTCTGCATCTGGAGGAAAGAAGGTTTGTACACAAACAAAGAAGAGGATTCTTTACGGTACGAGCAGTGAGACTATGGAACTCTCTGCCTGAGGAGGTGGTGATGGTGAGTACAATAAAGGAAGTCAAGAGGGGTCTGGATGTATTTCTGGAGTATAATAATATTAAAGGTTTTAGTGACTAGAGTTATTCTGATTGCCTAATTGCAGTCGGAAAGGAATTTGTTATTCCCCTTAAGTGGGGAAAATTGGCTTCTACCTCACAGGGTTTTTTTTTTTTTGCCTTCCTCTGGATCAACTTGCAGGATGACAGTCCGAACTAGATGGACAAATGTCTTTTTTTGGCCTTATGTACTATGTTACTACAGTATGTAAATTCATATCAAATACTGAATGAAAACATTGGCCAATCACTGACTATTAGCTACAATGAATTTGGGTCAGTTGGTTGAGTGATTTGTGTGGTTCATTCCAATAACCAACGACACTCCTCCTGTATAGCAATAAACCAGCTGGCAGGTTTGATCCATCCAGCAAATTTGGCCCATCTGGTTTTAAGCCAAATACATGTTGAAAGCAAAAAAACATTAGGTTCATAGTATAGATGGATCCTGGATCTTATTGAAGGATCCACATGTGCTGCACTGAAGGGATCGCCATGTGTCTACCCTTTGCTAACAGGTGCGGATTACCCGCTCAACGTTGTTTGTCATTTTGTCATAGGGATCAGAAATTGTAATACTGGAGCAGACTCATTTATTTGATTAAAGGCTAATTTATTTGATAAAAGACTAATTTATTTGCTAAATGACTAATGTTTTTGCAAAGGAATAATTTTTCAGATAAAAGAATAATTTTTCTGACAAGAGAAGATGATCAACTAGTGGGCAACTCTGCTGTGGGAAGAATCAATGTACTTGAAGTGCACACAGGGTGTTAAATAATACCGCACTCTAACACTAAATCACAGTAAATGTTTGGCTAACAGAAGCGGTTAAATATCATTGTGGACTCGCCACAAACAGTAGAATGAGATAGGAGTATCACCCCAATTTGTGAATCAGGGCCCAAAAGAATTGTTTATACATTAATCAATGTGGACACGCCACAAACAGTAGAATAAGACTGGTGTATCACCCCAATTTCTGAATCAGGGCCTAATAGAATTGTTTATCTATCAATCAATGTCGACATGCCACAAATAAAATGAGACAGGCATATCATTGCTTATCTATCAATGTGTCTATGTATAATAGAAGATAAACACGACTATATATTAGAGCGCCTGTTGATGCTGAGTGTGATGCACAATAAGTCTATATATAGCAGAACAGATTAAGTATGACTAGCTCAGCAGGTTAATAAGATGCATTGGGCGATTACACTGAGCCTGCACTGTCCCTGCAGTCTCCCTATGGTCTCCCTACAGTGTATAAAAACTCTTCCTAGGATCTCTCACCACTGTCCCTTCACTGTCCCTGCACTGTCCATATCCAATATTCGACAATTAAAAGCTGTCCCTACTGCTTGTCACATCTTTCCCTATGCTCAGTTAACAGTGAACTTCCCCAAACAATGCAGTTTCTTTACTTTAGTTGTGATACTTTATATAGAAGATAGATCAATACACTAAAACAAAATTCAGCATAGACAAATTGGCCTGTGTTGTAAATAGACATAACAGACCAAGAATACCGATACAAGGCACAACATATTCATAGTATCAAATCATATCTTTATTACATAGTCAATCTGAATGCAATATAAAATAGATAAAAACAGATGCGCACCTTTTACACTAGGGTCTGATAAGACAGGACCACCCTCTATGTTAATAAATCAGCAATGTCTTACAGTGGAAAATAGCATACAGCATATATGACATGAATCTAAACAAGTTCCCAGGCACAAAAAACAGAATAGCACTAAGAAAATATACAGTATATGAGGCATAGGCTCAAATGATAACAGGGGTTTACTGACCAAACAAGATCCAATGCAGAGGAATTACCGTATATAAGCAACATGACTTGTTTGGTTAAGATTGACATTACTTGTCATTATTTTCTGTCATCAAAACTTCAGGGTGGCTTATGATTAAGTCCTTTTTTTTATCAGAAAGAAGGGAACAGAGTTATTTTAGTTTCTACTTTAACATAACATGTTATTTTTCTAAATCTTGATGCAATTCCAAGTAATGCAGAGATCACAGTGTGATAAAGGACATAAAAAATAAAAACTAGCATAACAAAAAAATCTTGGAAAATCAGTCATTTATTAGCTTATAGATAGGCCATATGAAAGTTTTTCTGTTTTCAAATTGATGCTACTTTAGAGATCTGGTTCCCCACGATCTCTAAAGCAGATTTTTATCTTTTAACTTGACATAAATCCTTGTGGCAAAATCAGTCCTGTGTTCAGTGTGTCAAATAGTGTTATAAATTTATATTCCCAAATGCTTACGACTGCTTTCATGTGTTCTGCATTGTGCAATGTGCTTTTTTTTTTAATAGTCAACTGAACAGAAAAAGAAGCTGCCACAGTTCTGTCAGAGCCCGGGCAGAAGAGCCTGCAGCGTGTGACAGGGCAGTCGAGACAGCAACATCGGTGGAGTGAGTTCCTATCTAAGAGAGCTTCCCTCCACAGGTTAGCACTATGCCCTAATTAGACTAAATGCAATGTGTGGTTGTGAGACCTTATTCTTGCGTTGAGTTTCTGTCCTGCTTCTTCAAACAAGAGAAAATAGTACTACATAAATCAGACCAAATGCTACTGTGATCACTCATCTCCATGCAGACTCCTTGAGGAAGATTTATCCCATTTGCCACCCCTCCCTACCCTTGCAATGCATCTCAACACCCTTTATCATTCCAATACAAGAAAGAAAGATTAAGAAAAGAATAAGACAGGTCATGGGAAGTTGTGACCTAGAATTGGGGGTGGGAAAAGTTAAAACTTTAGGCCTCCCATACCTTAGTCCATTTCTCCTGACCATTTATTTGCTTATATTGGACATTCTCATAGCTCTTAATGCAAGCCATCCAAAATAATTGCACTTCCAGCTCATCTCATTCACAAATACTCCATGTGCTCGCAATCAGCAGGTAAGTCATTGAAACAACCAAAAGAAAAGTTTCCAGCACTGCAATATTGTTCGGTTAGATCTTCCTCTTCATTATCGTAACATAAATCCATATACAGACAAATCCTTCCAACATGCGGTAGTTTACCCGTTTCAGACACAATGTCCTTAGTCGTAACATTGTTTCCAAAACGCATGTTGGAAGGATTTGTCTGTATATGGATTTATGTTACGATAATAAAGAGGAAGATCTAACCAAACAATATTGAAGTGCTTGAAACTTTTCTTTTCATAGCTTTTAACCCTATTGACCAAGATTATCCAAGTGTTCAAATTTGAAACATTTCATGAAAACCAAACTCGGGAGATCAAGAGTCTCACCAATAACAGTATTCTATTCAAGAGAATCTTTTTATATTCACGGCAATTTACCTTGGAGAGATCACTCAATATCCAGCATTCAACCACAAATGGAATTGGGAGTCTCAATTCATGAGCAACAAAATTATTAATCACAATTCAGAATTCTTTTAATTCTGGGCAAGAACAGAGAATATGTAGGTGATCAGTCGCAGGAGAATCACACGGTGGACACTTAGAGCTATCTCTTGTCAAATTTATTAAGCCATAAGGGCATAACATCTATGCAAAATATATAATAGTACCAATACATGATCAAAATTGTGAAATATTAAACTCAAATTTGCAAATATATTTCCCCATCCCTCTAATTGGATCCTTGGGCAATCAACTCCCCAGACCCTTTGTCCTGGTGATTGTATTTTAGTAAATAGTGCCTTAAGTAATAAATTATACAAATTTGAAATCTTAAAGCTCCGATCTAAATTCCATATCAAATCATTTAAAAAAGTAGAAGTATCTATCTCCAAAATGGATTTATTATTTGCACTACCAAGTGCCAAACGTAATTTATAATATCTAAACCAAGACAAACCATCTGTTAAAGGAAATATTAATTGTTAATATTTTATGCGAATATCAACAATTAATATTCATAAATAGGCGTGAGTCGTCTAGTGATGACTCTGCCTATTTATACCTTAAATAAATATCTATACCTCCTTTTGCCTACACTATCCACTGAACTCAAATACCGTACGATTTACACTGCTACTATATACTGCGGCGCCTACGATAACAAAAGACTACACGCTGTGCTTAGATAATAAAAGGTATTTATTAACACAATACACGTCTATAATTATATATATCCATATAAAAGGGAATATGAATATATATATTTATAGCCACACAGTAATACAGTCAGTCAATTACCACACTACAACGCTACTACACATACAATATTAATACTCTACATACAATCCCAATTCCACCCCACAAACTAGCTATACAATTACACTAACATACATTACAGCAGTAATCCACCCCCCTGGCTACTCACACTGTCCCTACTGCAATATAACAATGCAGTCCAGGGGTAATGGCACTGCAAGGGTTAACACAACATGGGCTGCAGGGGTCAATCTGCACACAGAAGCCTTAAAGGGGAACAGGGTTACAGGGCTGCTGGGCACTGCAAGGGTTCTGGGCTGGGGTACTGCTGGGCCAGATAAGGGCTGCAGCAGTTAAGGGGTTATTAAGGGGTAAGGGTACACAGCAGCAGGAGTTGATGCTGCTGGGCAGGGAAGGGGTACATGGGAATGTAGGGATATGGGAAATCTGGGCAGGGGTATTAGGGGTACTCAGCCATCTCCAGGTCCCATCTGTGTGTCCTTCCGCTGTCAGGAGCCTAGCTCAGAAGAGCCCTACTTTGTAGAGGCATGCCCTAATATCAGGTTTAGGGAATATGACCTCACTCCACTGAAGTCCAGTGTGAGCCCTCCCCCCAAGTAGTTTGGAGATAGAGGGGGGGGGGACAGGTTTAGCATGTAAGCCATATGCTGATCAAAAGGTGCAATAAAGTCTGCAATCTCCTGTCCTGGACGAACATCCTAGTTAGCATCTCTATGCTAACTACCCCCCAGGGACAGTTGGGCGATTTAACAGATAACAATGCAAGCCATGGCCTGAAGGCTAAACACAGGCCTGTATCAAGTTGATAAGAGTTGATATTATATATATAGAAGGGGCCATGTAAAAGGGGGATGTCCTATGTAAAGAGGGGACATATATGGGATATATATATTTATGAAAGGGGACATATTCTATGAGGGGACACATTCTATTCTATAAGGGAATATATATATATATATATATATATATACACATATATTTCAACCCTTCCTCAACACCATCCATACTCTCCCTTTGTACTAACAACGAGAATGGAAGTATCTCTCCATTCTTTACCACTTGTGTAACATATAAAATTATTTTTTTGCCAAAACTGGTCCCTAGCTATTTTATCCAAGACCTGTAGTTGAAGACTGTGCCAAATGGGAGTACACTGAAGAGATTATTTTATTTCCTGCCATCTTCTTATAGTATCCCATACCTTAGATAGTAGTTTTTTATCCTCTCTATACTCTTGTTGCACATCAATCAATTGCCCTGACTCCAATAATGTGAATAGGTTGTTATACGAAGATCTCCTCACCAAGGTGGTATACAATACACTTTTCTCCCATTCACGATACATACATAATTGCCCATCTATAAAATAGCCTTTGAAATAGGGAAGATTCAATCCTCCCTGTTCCAACGGCTTGTATAAGTTTTCCAATTTAAGCCTTACCCGTCTTCTTCCCCACAACAAGTTGTTGATAATTATCTTGATAAGCTTAAAAAATGCATCCTCTATTCATGTAGGAGAATTCCTAAGAATATAGAGGAGTTGGGGCAAAATCACCATCTTGACCAGGGAGACTCTATCAGCTCTAGATAAAGAAAGTCAGAGCCGTATCCCAATTTTTTTTTACCTCAGTTTAATTAATAATGGAATCAAATTAAGCTAAAGATAATCCTCAATGTTGGGAGATATAATCATACCCAGATATTGGAAAGAATCAGAAAAAAATTAACATGCTCAGAATTCCCCCAGTAGAAAGTACTAAATTATCCAGTGGCATAAGAGTGGTTTTTGACCAGTTGATATCTAGGCCTGAGACCTTACCGAAAGAGTTAACTATATGGATGAGTCTTGGAAGTGCTGTGTTAGTATGATCTATAAAAAAATAAGACATCATCCGCATATAGAGAAATGCAGTCCTCTACCCCATTGTTCCAAACCCTTCAATCTCAGACTGCTGCCTAACAGCCAGGGCTAAGGGCTCAATATAAATATCAAATAGCAATGGGAAGAGAGGGCAGCCTTGGTGAGTGCCCCTATTCAGAGCAAAACTTGTTTTCAAACTCCCATTAATAGTCAATCTCGCCGAAGGAGATCTATACAACAATTTGATCTATAAATCTGTCTCCAAACCCCATCCTACCCAATACCTTCCAGAGGAATCTCCACCTCACCCAGTCAAAAGCCTTGGAAGAATCCAAGGACAGGATGGGGTGGGAGACCCCCCCGTGAGACTGGATGTTCACAAATCGATGAAGATAATAATGGGTACCATTATTTGGAATAAACCCGTTCTGGTCCGGGTGTATAATTGAAGGAATAACCTTGGAGAGCCTTGTAGTCAGAATCCTTGAAAGAAGCTTCACACCAGTATTTAGTAAAGATATATGACCCCAAATCCATATTATTACAGATTCAGTCATTGATTCCGGTAGGGTCCCATCTTCCAATGAGTCAGTGAACACCTTTAATAAATAGAGAGGATGACTTCCCTATATTTACAGTAAAATTCAAATGGAAAACCATCTGACCCTAAGGAGGAATTACAAACATGCTTTAATTGCAGCATCTACTTCTTGTAGGGAAAAATCTACCTCAAGCGATTCCCTTGGAAAGTCTGTAAGGAGTGAAAAATAAATAGCATCCAGATAGGAGTCCATCATTTCATCCGTAATATTACTATCTGCTTTATATAAATCTGAGAAATGTTTCAGAAAAGTCCCCTTTATACACTCTTGATCCTTAACGACTCTACCATCTGTCAGACGTATGTTATCTTTTTTTTTTTTTTATCTTGATTGGAAATCACCCTCGACAGGGTGTTTTAGACCTGATTCAGTAAAATATTTTTGACCCTTAAGGAATAACCTCTGCTGGGCCTAATCAAGCAAAAAAATCAGAGTATGCTTGACTTGCATTCTGCATAGCTTTTCTATATTCTTCTATCTTATTCTTTGAAAAGTCATTTGTAGCCACTATCGCTGCTTCTTTTATAACCTTCCGCATAATACTGTTGTGGTCTGCTATTGATGTCCGGTTTTATGGAAGCTAGATAAATAAATTGCACGTAGAGCTGGAACCTTCTTTTCTTTTTTCTGCATAGTACTGTACCCTTTCCTTAAGTTAGAGATGTTGCTAACAAAAATCCGCCTCATAAAGGCCTTAAATAAATTCCATACTACTTGGGTTTTAACCCCAGACATCCCCAAAGCTGGATTCCTGACAGAACTGGGCAAAGGGCGACTCCTGGGCAAAGGTATGGCAGCCCCCCCCCCCCCCATAGAGATCCTATCTATAGTGGGATCAATAACACAATTAATAACCCCAATAACTAAGAAAGGACATTCAGGCCATTGCACCATAAAACAAGCAGAGAGTTAAGTACATATAAGGAAAAAGGAGGTGGAATATAAACAAAAGCCAGGATACATAATTTTCCAGCAAGTTTGCCGTATAAAAAGCATATCTTCCCTGCTTGTCAACAGAGGAGGCATCACAGACATAATCAATCGCCCTGTGAATAAAAACTGTTACTCCTCTGGAATAACTAGTAAAGGTAGAGCGATAATTCTGGGCAGCCCATCCTCTGCCAACACGCCAGGAAGTCTCCTTAGTTAAGATGAGTCTCAACCAAACAGACAATTGCTGGGGGATGTCTCTGTACCAGATCAAAAACCGATTGTCTCTTCAACTTATCACCCAAACCCCGAACATTCCAGTTTAAAATTCTAGCTGACATTAACTTAACCAAAAGTGTCCCAACCCATTGGAGCTTCCAGTAGCCCCAACTCCCCTCCCATTAACCTATGAGACGCATCACATTCACACTTTTAATCCACCACATACTGCAACAGATCTCTCAACTAGGACCATCCCTCCCCATCTCACTCCCACACACAGTCCCCCTGCTACTCCCAAACAGGAAAAGAAGAATGGAGGAAACAAGAAAGGGAAAAGAACAAGCAGCAAAACTACTTAGATATTATTCCGATTAAGCCAGTCGATGGCAAGCTCCGGAGAATCAAAAAATGAGTTTGAGCATTAAAAATAATCAGAAATTTTGCTGGGTAAAAAAACAAATTATTAATATCCCTTTCCTGTAGCTGTTTTTTACCACAGTAAAACTGCTTCTCTTTTCTTGAATCTCCTTAGCGAAGTCCAGAAAGAAGGACAGTTTGTTCCCGTAGTATGAAATAGGAGGAGACTCCCTTGCTCTTCTCAATATCATATCTCTGTCTCTGTGAGGTCAATATTTTAACCAAAAGTGCCTGTGGCTGCCTTCCAGGAATTAGTTTTCCCCCCAGGAACTTGATGTGCCCTTTCCACCAAAAACAATGGAGAGAAATGTTCCTTTCCAAACTTCTCCAAAATCATCATTTGGATCATCTAAGCAGGATTTTTTCCTCTATGCCCTAGCCCCAGAATTCTCACATTACATCTCCTTGACCTGTTTTCGAGATCTGTCATTTTTTTTTTAAGCATATTAAAGTCCAGCTTTAAGGTGGAGAACTCAGTTTAGAGTGTTTTAAATTCATTTTGTAGAACACCCACAGACTTTTCTCTAGTAGTAACTCTGTCCTGAATCTTCGAAAGATCATCTATTATAAAGACCACATCGGACTAGATTGTCCAAGCTGCACTGAAATATCATGAATTAACTCCCCATTTTTTTTTTACTGCCATTAATATTTCTTTTAAAGGGGCAGAATCAGCACTGGATAAATCTCCTTCCTCCACTCTCTCCGCCCCCTCACCTTGGAAGTGTTCATGTTCATCCTATATTTCTTCCAGCATAATTGCAGAGTTATTATTTTTTTAGGATTAGTATCTTTGGAGATTTCAAAAACGGTTCAATCTTTGAAGATTTCAAGGGTTTCTGGTCTGTTTTTAACCCAGAAAAGTCCGCTGAGTGCTTATTTTGCTTGAGGCCCATTCTTTTTTTTTCTATCTTCCCTCTTTGCCTTCTTTTTTTTCTTTCCTCTTTTTATAAGCATTCCTTCTTACATTCCCATTTTTTTCCCTCTCGCCCACTCCCTCCAACCAGACTACTAATATAGTCTATATATGATTGTTTCCTGCTACCAAGTATTGCCTCCTGACGAAGCTGCGGCAAAACGCGTGTCGAAGGTTTTCCAGTGACACGCGCTGTTTGCATATCCCTCTATCATGGCAAACGGTATTTAGGCAAGGCTGAATAGGTTCTCAACTAGGTGACTTTAATGGGTGGAGTGGGTATGAGTATTCTGTGATGGATGCAGTTCACTCCCCCACTGTATGTGTGTGAGGTTATCTCTAGTGTTGAGCGAACAGTTCGAGAATCGTTCGGGTCCGTACCGAATTTTGGGGTGTCCGTGACACGGACCCGAACCCGGACATTTTCAAAAAAGTTCGGGTTCGGGTCCGGTGTTCGTCGATTACTTCCTGCTTTCTGAAGGGCTGCACAGCAGCCAATCAGCTAGCGTTTTACTTCTTGCCCTAAGAGCCCATCACAGCCATGCCTACTAATGGCATGGCTGTGATTGGCCAAGTGCAGCATGTGACCCAGTCTCTATTTAAGCTGGAGTCACGTAGCGCCGCACGTCACACTGCTCTGACTAGTGTAGGGAGAGGATGCAGCTTCTGTGAGGCCAAGATAGGCAGGGATAAAGAAGTGATCTACCTTTCTACACCTGTGCATCAGAACAACTCAGCTGAGCTGTTCACTGAAAGTCACTATTTTGTTGAGACTGGCCAGAGCGATTTTTACTGGCACATGTAACTGGGCTGACCGGCTTTGGCCATTTTGGGACTTGTGGTGCGCCAGCACTTGCTGCCACAGAGTGTAAGCTCCAAAGAAGTTAAAAATCTACACCTGTGAATCAGAACAACAGCGATTCAGCTGCTCAGTCAAAGTCAATTTTTTTTCTGGCTGGGCAGACTGTTTTCTGGCACATGTTACTTGGCTGATAGGCGGCGGCCATTTTGGGACTTGTGGTGCTACAGCAAAAGCTGCCACAACGTCCATTAATCTAATGTAATAGTCGATTTTTTCATAGATATAATACATCAGGGGTTTGGCTGTGCTTGTGTCACCCATACTAACTGCAAAGATATTTAATATATCAGTGGTGAAACTGAAAGTAACCCACTTGGATAGCAAATCCCATGAATGTGCTGTTCCAGCTAGGCTAGCCAGTGCCACTACTTTGTCCAATACTGTCAGCCAGAAATATTTTTTTTTTATGTGCCAGAAATATAAATTAGAAAAAGCTTTCACCGTAATAATAAAATTATTCTGGTGTTAGACCAGAAGAAGCACTCCTGTTGTAATTAATACTGTAAAAAGGCTTAGGCAATATTTCTCCCAGTGTGGGAAATTTATCTAGCAAAACTAGCATTTTAACAATTCCGGTGTTCTGAAATACCAGCAGTCCTCTCGTAATTAACTTCTTCAGGACCGCCGTACGCAGGATTGCGTCCTGCGGGCGATCCTGTTCTTCTGATCGGACGCGGCGGCGCGTCATCTCGCGAGACGCAAGACTTCCTGTGAACGCGCGCGTCTGAAGAGTTGTACTACAGCCTGCCAGCGATGATCAATCGCTGGCAGGCTGTAGATGCGATATAAATCGCATCAAACAAGTATATCAGACACTGTTTTGTGAACAGCGTCTGATATACCTGCTACCTGGTCCTCTGGTGGTCCCATTTGCTGGGATCGACCACCAGAGGACCAGGTAACTATGTAAAGTTGCACCAAACACTACACTAACCCCCCACCACCCCCTCACCAATTAACCCCTTGATCACCCAATCTAGACCCCCTGATCACCCCCCTGTCATTGATCAAACCCCTTGTAAGGCTCCATTCAGACGTCCATATGTGTTTTGCGGATCCGTGGATCCGCGGATCTGATCCGCGGATCCACAGATCCTCAAAACACGGACACCGGCAATGTGCTTTCTGCATTTTGCAGATCCGCACATTGCCAGAACTATATAGAAAATGCTTTTTCTTGTCCGATTCCTTGTCCAATTGAAGACAAGAATAGGACATGTTCTATATTTTTGCGGAACGGAAGTGCAGACCCGGAAGCGCAGATCCGTAATTCCGGATCCGAGCGGGACAAAGTCTGTCCCCATAGAAATGAATGGGTCCGCAATTCCGTTCCGCAAACAGAATTGCGGACGTGTGAATGGGGCATAAGGGTCCCTTATCACCGCCAGTTAGTTAGCTACTTGTTAGGTAGCTAGCGCCCAGCCCACCGCACCGCAGTCACTGATTTTGGCAGAGATTTTTTCATCCACATTGACCGATGCGAATGAAAAAATCAGTGCCGTTCATTTTTTTTTTTTTCAGCGCAGAGGCTGAACGGAAAAAAATCTCATTACCCGTATGCTCAATATAAGGAGAATCGCAGAAACTCCTAATGCTGGCCATACGTGTAATGATTGCGGAGACCCTCAAATGCCAGAGCAGTACAAACACCTCACATGTGACCCCATTTTAGAAAGAAGACACCCCAAGGTATTCCGTGAGGGTATGGTGAGTTCATGCAAAATTTTATTTTTGTCACAAGTTAGTGGAATATGAGACTGTAAAAAAAAAAAAAAATCAATTTCCGCTTGTGCCAAAATTTATTTTTCTGTGAACTCGCCATGCCCCTCACAGAATACCTTGGGGTGTCTTCTTTCCACAATGGGGTCACTTGTGGGTATTTATACTGCCCTGGCATTTTAGGAGCCCTAAAGCGTGAGAATCCAAATGCGTAAAAATGGCCTGTGAAATCCTGAAGGTACTCATTGGTTTTAGGGCCCTTTGCATCTTGGCTGCAAAAAGTGTCACTCATGTGGTATCGCCGTACTCAGGAGAAGTGGGGCAATGTGTTTTAGGGTGTATTTTTATACCCATGCTGGGTGTGAAATATCGCTGTAAACGACAACTTTTTAAATTTTTTATTCAAAGTTGCCAATTTACAGAGATATTTCTCTCACCCAGCATGGGTATATGTAAAATACACCCCAAAATACATTGCCCTACTTCTCCTGAGTACGGCGATGCCACATGTGTGACACTTTTGCAGCCAAGATGCTAAAGGGCCAAATTCCAACGAGTACCTTTTAGGAGGGCATTTTACGCATTTTCTTCTCACGCTTTAGGGCCCTAAATGCCAGGGCAGTATAAATACCCCACATGTGACCCCATTTTGGAAGAAGACACCCCAAGGTATTCACTGAGGGGCATAATGAGTCCATGAAAAATTAAACTTTTGTCAAAAGTTAGCGGAAAGGGAGACTTTGTGAGAAAAACAATAAAAATCAATTTCCACTAACTTGTGCCAAAAAAAAAAATCTTCTATGAACTCGCCATGCCCCTCATGGAATACCTTGGGGTGTCTTCTTTCCAAAATGGGGTCACATGTGGGGTATTTTTACTGCCCTGGCATTTTAGGGGCCCTAAAGCGTGAGAAGAAAAATGCGTAAAAATGCCCTCCTAAAAGGTACTCATTGGTTTTAGGGCCCCTTTGCGCATCTTGGCTGCAAAAAAGTGTCGCTCATGTGGTATCGCCGTACTCAGGAGAAGTAGTGCAATGTGTTTGGAGTGTATTTTTACATATACCCATGCTGGGTGAGAGAAATATCTCTGTAAATTGACAACTTTGAATAAAAAAATGTAAAAAGTTGTCGTTTACAGCGATATTTCTCACACCAGCATGGTATATGTAAAAATACACCACAAACACATTGCCCTACTTCTCCTGAGTACGGCGATACCACATGAGTGACACTTTGCAGCCTAGATGCAAGGGCCTAAAACCAATGAGTACCTTAAGATTTCTCAGGCCATTTTTATGCATTTGGATTCTCACACTTTAGGAGCCCCTAAAATGCCAGGTGAGTATAAATACCCCACATGTGACCCCATTTTGGAAAGAAGACACCCCAAGGTATTCCGTGAGGGGCATGGTGAGTCCACATAATTTTTATTTTTGGCACAAGTCAGCGGAAATTTTTTTTTTTTTAATTTAGTTTTTACAAAGTCTCATATTCCACTAACTTGTGACAAAAAATAAAATTTTACATGAACTCACCATACCCCTCACAGAATACCTTGGGGTGTCTTCTTTCCAAAATGGGGTCACATGTGGGGTATTTATACTGTCCTGGCAGTTTAGGGGCCCCTAAAGCGTGAGAAGAAGTCTGGAATCCAAATGCGTAAAAATGCCCTGTGAAATCCTAAAGGTACTCATTGGTTTTAGGACCCTTTGCGCATCTTGGCTGCAAAAAGTGGCACACATGTGGTATCGCCGTACTCAGGAGAAGTAGGGCAATGTGTTTTGGGGTGTATTTTTATATATACCCATACTTTGTGTGAAAAATATCTCTGTAAACGACAACTTTTAAAAATTTTTATACAAAGTTGACAATTTACAGAGATATTTCTCTCACCCAACATGGGTATATGTAAAAATATACCCCAAAACACATTGCCCTACTTCTCCTGAGTACTGGAGATACCACATGAGTGACACTTTTTGCAGCCTGGATGCACAAAGGGGCCCATATTCCAACGAGTACCTTTAGGTTTTACATGGCGGCTCACAATTAGCCCCGCCCAAAATGCCAGAACAGTAAACACACCCCACAAATGACCCCATTTCGGAAAGTAGACACCCCAAGGTATTCACTGAGGGGCATAGTGAGTCCATCTGAGATTTTTATTTTTTTGCCAGAAGTTATCAGAAATTGAAACTTTTTTTTTTCTCAGAAAGTGTCATTTTCCGCTAACTTGTGAAAAAAAATGAAATGATACATGAACTCACCATGCCCCTCTGCAAATACTTTGGGGTGTCTTCTTTCTAAAATGGTGTGATTTGGGGGGTATTTATACTATCCTGGCATTCTAGCACCTGAAGAAACATGACAGGCGCTCAGAAAGTCAGAGCTGCTTCAAAATGCCGAAATTCACTTTTTTGCACCATAGTTTGTAAACGCTATAACTTTTACCCAAACCAATAAATATACACTTATTGGACTTTGTTTTTTATCAAAGACATGTAGAACAATAAATTTAGAGAAAAATTCATATAGAAAAATGTCATTTTTTTGCAAACATTTCGGTAATTTTTGATTAATAGCAAAAAAAGTAAAAATGTCAGCAGCAATGAAATACCACCAAATGAAAGCTCTATTAGTGAGAAGAAAAGGAGGTAAAATTCATTTGGGTGGTAAGTTGTATGACGGAGCAATAAACGGTGAAAGTAGTGTAGTGCGGAATTGTAAAAAGTGGCCTGGTCATTAAGGGTGTTTAAGCTAGGGGGGCTGAAGCGGTTAATACCGCCAAAAGGCATTATATCGTCCAGTGTTGTAATTTTGGTGAAAAAAAGGCCAATTTAATCAATCTGGTGTTTGTTAGACCAGAAAAACTAGGCCTCACGTTTTCACTCCTCTAAAAAGGAATTATATTTACCCGTGTGGGGATCTATGTACCAAAACTAGCATTATAAAAAATCTGGTGTCCAATTAGCAGCAGTGTTCTTGTAATTAATACCGCCAAAAGGCATTATTGTCCAGTGTTGTAATTTTGCTGAAAAAAAGGCCAATTTAATCAATCTGGTGTTTGTTAGACCAGAAAAACTCGGCCTCACGTTTTTACTCCTGTAAAAAGGAATTCTATCTCCACGTGTGGAATCTATGTACCAAAACTAGCATTATAAAAAATCTGGTGTCCAATTAGCAGCAGTGTTCTTGTAATTAATACCGCCAAAAGGCATTATTGTCCAGTGTTGTAATTTTGCTGAAAAAAGGCCAATTTAATCAATCTGGTGTTTGTTAGACCAGAAAAACTCGGCCTCACGTTTTCATTCCTCTAAAAAGGAATTATATTTCCCCGTGTGGGGATCTATGTACCAAAACTAGCATTATAAAAAATCTGGTGTCCAATTAGCAGCATTGTTCTTGTAATTAATACCGCCAAAAGGCATTATTGTCCAGTGTTGTAATTTTGCTGAAAAAAAGGCCAATTTAATCAATCTGGTGTTTGTTAGACCAGAAAAACTAGGCCTCACGTTTTCACTCCTCTAAAAAGCAATTATATTTCCCCGTGTGGGGATCTATGTACCAAAACTAGCATTATAAAAAATCTGGTGTCCAATTAGCAGCAGTGTTCTGGTAATTAATACCGACAAAAGACATTATTGTCCAGTGTTGTAATTTTGGTGAAAAAAAGGCCAATTTAATCAATCTGGTGTTTGTTAGACCAGAAAAACTCGGCCTCACGTTTTCACTCCTCTAAAAAGGAATTATATTTCCCCGTGTGGGGATCTATGTACCAAAACTAGCATTACAAAAAATCTGGTGTCAAATTAGCAGCAGTGTTCTTGTAATTAATACCGCCAAAAGGCATTATTGTCCAGTGTTGTAATTTTGCTGAAAAAAAAGCCAATTTAATCAATCTGGTGTTTGGTAGACCAGAAAAACTAGGCCTCACGTTTTTACTCCTGTAAAAAGGAATTATATCTCCCTGTGTGGAATCTATGTACCAAAACTAGCATTATAAAAAATCTGGTGTCCAATTAGCAGCAGTGTTCTTGTAATTAATACTGGAAAAAGGAATTATATCTTCCAGTGTGGGAATTTTGGGGCTAAAAAATAATATATTTTATTGTGGTGCGAGTTGAATCGCAACAATGAGGAAACATTCTATTAAGGGACGAGGACGCGGTCGTGGTGGTGTCCGTGGAGCCTCTGTTGCTGGCAGAGGACGTGGCCGTTCGGCCTCAGGCGCACAAAGTAGTGAAACAACTCCCTCAAGTAGCCGTCAGAATTTACAGCGATATTTGGTGGGGCCCAATGCCGTTATGAGGATGGTAAGGCCTGAGCAGGTACAGGCATTAGTCGATTGGGTGGCCGACAGTGCTTCCAGCACGTTCACCACATTGTCTTCCGCCCAGTCTTCTGCGGAAAGCGCACAGGTGGCACCTGAAAACCAAGCCCATCAGTCTGTCACATCACCCCCATGCATATCAGGGAAACTGGCTGAGCCTCAAGCTATGCAGCAGTCTCTTCTTCTGTTTGAAGACTCTGCTCCACGGGTTTCCAGGGCGTCCACCTATCCTTTCCCCAGCGGTGGAAGACATTCCATGCACTGACGCACAACCACTTATGTATCCAGATGATGAGGACATGGGAATACCACCACAGCAGAGTGACCGAGTGTCTGATGATGACGAAACACAGGTGCCCACTGCCGCGTCTTATTGCAGTGTGCAGACTGAACAGGAGGAGGTCAGGGAGGAAGACTGGGTGGAAGACGATGCAGAGGACGATGAGGTCTTAGACCCCACATGGACTGAAGGTCGTGCCGCTGACTTAAATAGTTCAGAGGAAGAGGCAGTGGTGAGACCGAGACAACAGCGAAGCCAAAGAGGGAGCAGGGGGCAAAAGCAGAACAGCTGCCGTCCAGAGAGTTCGCCTGCTATTGGCCAGCGCCAACAGGGACCCAGCACCCCAAAGGCATCTTCAAGGAGTTCCCTGGCATGGCACTTCTTCAAACAATGTGCTGAGGACAAGACCAGAGTGGTTTGCACGCTGTGCCATCAGACCCTGAGGCGAGGCATTAACGTTCTTAACCTGAGCACCACCTGCATGATCAGGCATCTACATGCAAAGCATGAACTGCAGTGGAGTACACACCTTAAAAACAAGAAGGAACCCTGCTCCCTCTACCGCTGCTGCCTCGAGAGGAATGTTGCCACCTGCCGAGCAGCAAACAGAGGATGTGCCACCGACACCACCACCACCACAGTCACCTAGCGTCTCCACTATTTCACACAGCAGCGTTCAGCTCTCCATCTCTCAAACCTTTGAGAGGAAGCTCAAATTCCCACCTAGTCACCCTCGAGCCCTTGGCCTGAATGCCAGCATTTCTAAACTACTGGCATTTGAAATGCTGTCATTCCGGCTGGTGGACACAGACAGCTTCAAACAGCTGATGGCCATGGCTGTCCCCCAGTATGTGGTTCCCAGCCGCCACTACTTCTCCAAGACAGCCGTGCCTTCCCTGCACATGCAAGTGTCCGATAAAATCAAGTGTGCACTGCGCAACGCCATTTGTGGCAAGGTCCACCTAACCACAGATACGTGGACCAGTAAGCACGGCCAGGGACGCTATATCTCCCTAACTTCACACTGGGTAAATGTAGTGGCGGCTGGGCCCCAGGCGGAGAGTTCCTTGGCGCACGTCCTTCTGCCGCCAAGGATCACAGGGCATCATTCTTTGACTCCTGTAGCCTCCTCCTCCTACTCGGCTTCCTCCTCCTCCTCCTCTGCTTCCACCAACTCATCCAGTCAGCCACACACCTTCACCACCAACTTCAGCACAGCCCGGGGTAAACGTCAGCAGGCCATTCTGAAACTCATATGTTTGGGGGACAGGCCCCACACCGCGCAGGAGTTGTGGCGGGGTATTGAACAACAGACCGACCAGTGGTTGCTGCCGGTGGGCCTCAAGCCCGGCCTGGTGGTGTGCGATAATGGGCGAAATCTCGTGGCAGCTCTGGGACTAGCCGGTTTGACGCACATCCCTTGCCTGGCGCATGTGCTGAATTTGGTGGTGCAAAAGTTTATTCACAACTACCCAGACATGTCAGAGCTGCTGCATAAAGTGAGGGCCATCTGTGCGCGCTTCCGGCGTTCACATCCTGCCGCTGCTCGCCTGTCAGCGCTACAGCGGAACTTCGGCCTTCCCGCTCACCGCCTAATATGCAACGTGCCCACCCGGTGGAACTCCACCTTGCACATGCTGGAGAGACTGTGCGAGCAGCAGCAGGCCATAGTGGAGTTTCAGCTGCAGCACGCACGGGTCAGTCGCACTGCGGAACAGCACCACTTCACCACCAATGATTGGGCCTCCATGCGAGACCTGTGTGCCCTGTTGCGCTGTTTAGAGTACGCCACCAACATGGCCAGTAGCGATGCCACTGTTATCAGCGTGACGATACCAATTCTATGTCTCCTAGAGAAAACGCTTAGGGCGATGATGGAAGAGGAGGTGGGCCAGGGCCAGGAGGAGGAGGAGGAGGATGACGGGTCGTTTTAGCCCTTTCAGGCCAGTCTGTTAGAAGTGGCTCAGAGGGAGGTTTTTGCAACAGCAGAGGCCAGGTACAAATGTGGCCAGCCAGGGACCACTACTGGAGGACGAGGAGGATGAGGAGGAGGTGGAGGAGGATGAGGATGAAGCAGGTTCACAGCGGGGTGGCACCCAGCACAGCGCAGGCACATCCCTGGTGCGTGGCTGGGGGATACAGAGGATGATGACGATACGCCTCCCACAGAGGACAGCTTGTCCTTACCTCTGGAGAGCCTGGCACACATGAGCGATTACATGCTGCAGTGCCTGCGCAACGACAGCAGAGTTGCCCACATTTTAACGTGTGCTGACTACTGGGTGGCCACCCTGCTGGATCCACGGTACAAAGACAATGTGCCCACTTTACTTCCTGCACTGGAGCGTGATAGGAAGATGCGCGAGTACAAGCGCACACTGGTAGACGCGCTCCTGAGAGCATTCCCAACTGTCACAGGGGAAAAGGTGGAAGGCCAAGGCAGAGGAGGAGCTAGAGGTCGCCCACGCAGCAGTGTCACGGCCAGCTCCTCTGAGGGCAGGGTTAGCATGGCAGAAATGTGGAAAAGTTTTGTCTCCACGCCACAGCTAACTGCCCCACCACCTGATACGGAACGTGTTAGCAGGAGGCAACATTTCACTAACATGGTTGAACAGTACATCTGCACACAACTCCACGTACTGACGGATGGTTCGGCCCCATTCAACTTCTGGGTTTCCAAATTGTCCACGTGGCCAGAATTAGCATGTTATGCCTTGGAGGTGCTGGCCTGCCCGGCGGCCAGCGTTTTATCTGAACGTGTATTCAGCACGGCAGGGGGCGTCATTACTGACAAACGCAGCCGCCTGTCCGCAGCCAACGTGGACAAGCTGACGTTTATAAAAATGAACCAGGCATGGATCCCACAAGACCTGACCCTCCCTTGTGCAGAGTAGTCCTTAATAACTGCCTTAAACCATGTTGTCTTGTACTCCTGGCCACTTCTTCATTGAAAAATACATTTTTGAAATTAAGTAGGATCTTGGGGTGCAACCCAGAGTTGAATGAACCTTCCGTCTGTCTGGGTGCCGGGGCCAAAGTACATGAAAGTGTCCTTCTCCTGTGCTGGGTGATATGAATGTTATACTTGTGCTGTCTGACATGTCTCCTTTGTGTGGGTGCAGGGGGCCAAAGTCACTGAAAGCGGCCTTCTCCTGTGGTGGCTGATATAAATGCCTGATTCACTGCTGTGGGACCTCTCTCCTCCGTGTGGCTGCAGGGGTCAAAGTCTCTGAAAGTGCCCTTCTCCTATGGTGGTTGATGTGAAACTGATGCTTGTGCTATCTGACCTGTCTCCTCTGTGTCGGTGCTAAGGCCTAAGTCACTGAAAGCGGCCTTCTCCTGTGCTGGCTGATATAAATGCCTGAATCTCTGCTGTGGGACCTCTCTCCTCCGTGTGGCTGCAGGGGTCAAAGTCTCTGAAAGTGCCATTCTCCTGTGGTGGTTGATGTGAAACTGATGCTTGTGCTATCTGACCTGTCTCCTCTGTGTCGGTGCTAAGGCCAAAGTCACTGAAAGCGGCCTTCTCCTGTTCTGGCTGATATAAATGCCTGATTCTCTGCTGTGGGACCTCTCTCCTCCGTGTGGCTGCAGGGGTCAAAGTCTCTGAAAGTGCCCTTCTCCTGTGGTGGTTGATGTGAAACTGATGCTTGTGCTATCTGACCTGTCTCCTCTGTGTCGGTGCTAAGGCCTAAGTCACTGAAAGCGGCCTTCTCCTGTTCTGGCTGATATAAATGCCTGATTCTCTGCTGTGGGACCTCTCTCTCCGTCTGGGTGCAGGGTCAAAGTCTCTCAAAGTGGCCTTCTCTTGTGCTGGGTGATGTGAAGCTGATGTTTGTGCCATCTGACATGGTTGCCGGGGTCCCATTAAATGGTGGCCTACTCCTGTGGTGGGTGATCTAAATGCATGATTCTCTGCTGTGAAAACCTCTCTCCTCTGTCTGGGTGCTGGTCCAAAATACATGAGAGTGGCCTTCTCCGGTGGTGGTTGATATGACGCATGATTCCTTGCTGTGGGACCTGTATCCTCTGTCTGGGTGCTGGGCCGAAATAAATGAGAGTGGTCTTCTCAGTTGGTGGTTGATATGAGGCATGATTCCTTGCTGTGGGACCTGTATCCTCTGTCTGGGTGCTGTGCCGAAATAAATGAGAGTGGCCTTCTCCGTTGGTGGTTGATATGAGGCATGATTCCTTGCTGTGGGACCTGTATCCTCTGTCTGGGTGCTGGTCCAAAATAAATGAGAGTGGCCTTCTCCTGTTGGGGTTGATATGACGCATGATTCCTTGATGTGGGAACTCTCTCCTCTGTCTGGGTGCTGGTCCAAAATAAATGAGAGTGGCCTTCTCCGGTGGTGGTTGATATAACTCCTTATTCCTTGCTGTGGGACCTGTATCCTCTGTCTGGGTGCTGGTCCAAAATACATGAGAGTGGCCATCTCCGGTGGTGGTTGATATGAAGCATGATTTCTTGCTGTGGGACCTCTCTCCAATTGATATTGGTTAATTTTTATTTATTTTATTTTATTTTAATTCATTTCCCTATCTACATTTGTTTGCAGGGGATTTACCTACATTTTGCTGCCTTTTGCAGCCCTCTAGCCCTTTCCGGGAGTCTTTTACAGGCTTTTTAGTGCCCAAAAGTTCGGGTCCCCATTGACTTCTATGGGGTTCGGGATGAAGTTCGGGTTGAGTTCGGATGACGAACCCGGACATTTTCCGGAAGTTCGGCCGAACCTCTCGAACCCGAACATCCAGGTGTTCGCTCATCTCTAGTTATCTCCTCTCCCCTTGAATTACTATGTAGAGTCTACCTTGCTGGGGCCATATGTGGCATGTGTAACATCTTATTTAGGGGTAAACAAACACGTGTGTTTGGACTCATGCATCTTTCCCTGTGTTTGACACTTTATGTACTGTGAATAATATGCTTTGTATGTCATATTTGAGAAAATAAAATAGTATTTTTTTATGATACTTGGCATGTGCCTGTTATTTGATCCGGGACAGTGTTGTAGGGTTGTAGTTCATTGTGAACATATGCCATAAAATAGAACTGGTTTTTGAGGCTTGTGTTGGTTTTTACTAATAAATTGATCTTTTCTGAAGAATCGCTTAAGCACAACAAAAAATAAATAAATAACAACTAAAGTAAGTCCAAAATCAAACAACCTCACCAATCTTCTTATGCAAGATGAGCAGGGTACAACAGGTCAGAAAAAAAGGGCACACGCAGACAAGGAAGGGAACCAGCAAGGAAATCCAAAAGGTAAGCAGGCAAAGCAACAAGACCAGCAGACGCAGCAGAAAAAGGAGCAGCAAGGTCCGGGAGACAGGGACAAACAGAGGGCAATCCCTTCTGGAGGTACGATGAAAAGAAACCTTCCGTAAGCATTCAGGCACAATTCAAGTCAAGCGGGGCGTTCATACAGGGAAAGGAGGGGAAGATGAAAATGCCTTGTTTGGTAGTTAGTAAGGTATCCAGCTAGGGCCAGGCTGACAGCCAGTGTGACGAACCGCTGCAGTCAGTAACGCGACCACCACATGGAGTCAGTCCGGCAGCCTGGGGGGGGGGGGGGGCATAGCAGGCGGAGAGGAGGAGGGTGTGACAAACCTTACTTAGGTTATCACGTCCGTCCCAAGACAGGAATCCAGATTCCACCTTTCACTTTACAAAGGAGATCTGAAAAGTGATAGGTTAAACCTGATTGGTTGCTATGGGCAACTAGACTAGTTTTCCTTTACACCAGTTTTGATAAATCTACCCCCTTATTTCTGGCCAGTAGATCACTTTTTCAAGAGGAAGATCTGCTGCCCATAACTGAAAACGCTGCATCAACAATTTTTTGCTAATAGCCTATTTCATCAGAAATTTGGGGATTTCATGTCTGATGAGTTGTCTCAAACAATTGCTATTTAACATAATTTCTTTATTTTTGATAAAACATTGGGATGTCAGTGAATGTTAAAACTAAATCTATTATTCCATTATTCTTCACTGCTGTAGGTCTTTAGGCTAGGGATGCACGACACATAGGGCACGACTACACTGCTACATGCATCCAACTTGGATTGATTTTTTGCGACTGTAGTGTCGGAGTCGCAGCATGTTGCAGTGCTACACTATAGCCTATCATAATAACAATTGTTGCGCGACATTGGTAGGACAAAATTTTGCCCAACAAATGTCGTCCTCATGTCGGCCACATGTAGCCCTAGCCTTAAAAGGGGAAGGGCGCTGTGGAGGTCACTGTTAAGTTGGCAGGGGCCACAATTAAAGGGGCAGCTGCTGTAGAGGTCACTGTTAATGGGGCAGGGGCAACTATTAAAGGGACAGGCTGCTGTGGAGGGCACTGTTAAAGGGGCAGGCACTGTGGAGGTCACTGTTAAAGGGGTTGGCACTGTGGAGGTCACTGTTAAAGGGGCACACTGTGGAGGTCACTGTTCAGGAGGCAGGCCACTGTGGAGGTCACTGTTAAAGGGGTGGGCACTGTGAAGGCCACTTTTAAGGCGACAGGCACTGTGGAGGTCACTGTTAAAGGGGCATTCACTGTGGAGGTCACTGTTAAAAGGGCCGGGGCCACAATTGAAGGGGCAACTGCAGTGGAGGTCACTGTAAAAAGAGAGGGTACTGTGGAGGTCACTGTTAAGGGGCAGGCATTGTGGAGGTCACTGGTAAAGGGGTGGGCACTACCCTGAATCTGGTGTCCCAGCTGTTGCAGGCCAAGTTTCATAGTGTCCGCAAAAACATATATTTTGTTGTGGGGTGAAATTCAATTGCCAAAATAGCAATACCCTGAATCTGGTGTCCCAGCTGTTGCAGGCCAAGTTTCATAGTGTCCGCAAAAACATATATTTTGTTCTGGGGTGAAATTCAATTGCCTAAATAGCAATACCATAAATCAGTGGTTTCAGCTGTGGCTGGCCAAGATTTATAGAGTGCGCAAAAACATATATTTTGTTCTGGGGTGAAATTCAATTGCCAAAATAGCAATACCCTGAATCTGGTGTCCCAGCTGTTGCAGGCCAAGTTTCATAGTGTCCGTCAAAACATATATTTTGTTCTGGGGTTAAATTCATTTGCCAAAATAGCAATACCCTGAATCTGGTGTTCGAGTTGTTGCAGGCCAATTGTAAATCTGTCCATAAATGGATACCTTTCATCCAGGGCCTAAATACTAGCCGTAAAAGAAATATTCCCCTAAATCAGTGGTTACTGCTGTGCCTGGATTAGTGTAATATGCTACATAAATAAATAAGCAGATAGTGTTAGGTGCCTGTAAAATAAGGCCTGAATTTGAAATCAATACATTGGGCCAAATATTTGTTTTCTTATTGTGGTGCTTGGTGAACGGTAACAATGAGGAAAACCTCTAGTAAGGGACGCGGACGCGGTCGTGGTGGTGTTAGTGTACCCTCTTGTGCTGGGAGAGGACGTGGCCATTCTGCCACAGCCACACGTCCTAGTAAACCAACTGCCTCAGGTTCCAGTACCCGCCAGAATTTACAGCGATATTTGGTGGGGCCCAATGCCGTTCTAAGGATGGTAAGGCCTGAGCAGGTACAGGCGCTAGTCAATTGGGTGGCCGACAGTGGATCCAGCACGTTCACAACATTATCTCCCACCCAGTCTTCTGCAGAAAGCGCACAGGTGGCACCTGAAAACCAAGCCCATCAGTCTGTCACATCATCCCCATGCATATCAGGGAAACTGTCTGAGCCTCAAGTTATGCAGCAGCCTGTTATGCTGTTTGAAGACTCTGCTGGCAGAGTTTCCCAAGGGAATCCACCTAGCCCTTCCCCAGTGGTGGAAGACATAGAATGCACTGATTCACAACCACTAATGTTTCCTGATGATGAGAACATGGGAATAGCACCTCATCGGAGACCGCACGTCTCTGATGATGACGAAAAACAGGTGCCAACTGCTGCGTCTTTCTGCAGTTTGCAGACCGAACAGGAGGTCAGGGAGGAAGACTGTGTGGAAGACGATGCAGGGGACGATGAGGTCCTAGACCCCACATGGAATGAAGGTCGTGCCACTGACTTTCATAGTTCAGAGGAAGAGGCAGTGGTGAGACCGAGCCAACAGCGTAGCAAAAGAGAGAGCAGGGGGCAAAAGCAGAACAGCCGCCTCCAAGAGAGTTCGCCTGCTACTGGCCACCGCCACCAGGGACCGAGCACCCCAAAGGCAGCTTCAAGGAGTTCCCTTACATGGCGCTTCTTTAAACAATGTGCTGACGACAAGACCCGAGTGGCTTGCACGCTGTGACATCAGAGCCTGAAGCGAGGCATTAACGTTCTGAACCTTAGCACAACCTGAATGACCAGGCATCTACATGCAAAGCAAGAACTGCAGTGGAGTAAACACCTTAAAAGCAAGGAACTCACTCAGGATCCCCCTGCTCCCTCTTCTGCTGCTGCCTCGGCCTCGGGAGGAATGTTCGCACCTTCCGCCCACCAAACAGAGGATGTGCCACCGACACCACCACCTGCGTCACCAAGCATCTCCACCATGTCACAAGACAGCGTTCAGCTCTCCATCTCACAAACCTTGGAGAGAAAGCGTAAATTCCCACCTAGCCACCCTCGAGCCTTGGGCCTGAATGCCAGCATTTCTAAACTACTGGCCTTTGAAATGCTGTCATTCAGGCTGGTGGACACAGACAGCTTCAAACAGCTGATGTCCATGGCTGTCCCACAGTATGTTGTTCCCAGACACCACTACTTCTCAAAGACAGCCGTGCCTTCCCTGCACAACCAAGTATCCGATAAAATCAAGTGTGCACTGCGCAACGCCATCTGTGGCAAGGTCCACCTAACCACAGATACGTGGACCAGTAAGCACGGCCAGGGACGCTATATCTCCCTAACTGCACACTGGGTAAATGTAGTGGGGGCTGGGCCGCAGGCGGAGAGTTCCTTGGCGCACGTCCTTCTGCCGCCAAGGATCGCAGGGCATCATTCTTTGCCTCCTGAAACCTCCTCCTCCTACTCGGCTTCCTCCTCCTCTGCTTCCACCAGCTCATCCAGTCAGCCACACACCTTCACCACCAACTTCAGCACATCCCGGGGTAAACGTCAGCAGGCCATTCTGAAACTCAAATGTTTGGGGGACAGGCCCCACACCGCGCAGGAATTGTGGCGGGGTATTGAACAACAGACCGACGAGTGGTTTCTGCCGGTGGGCCTCAAGCGCGGCCTGGTGGTGTGCGATAATGGGCGAAATCTCGTGGCAGCTCTGGGACTAGCCGGTTTGACGCACATCCTTTGCTTGGCGCATGTGCTGAATTTGGTGGTGCAGAAGTTCATTCACAACTAAGCTGCTGCATAAAGTGAGGGCCGTCTGTGCGAGCTTACGGCGTTCACATCCTGCCGCTGCTCGCCTGTCTGCGCTACAGTGGAGATTCGGCCTTCCCGCTCACCGCCTCATATGCGACGTGCCCACCAGGTGGAACTCCACCTTGCACATGCTGGAGAGACTGTGCGAGCAGCAGCAGGCCATAGTGGTGGGTGATATGACGCATGATTCCTTGCTGTGGGACCTGTATCCTTGGTCTGGGTGCTGGGCCGAATAAACTGTAAGTGGCCTTCTCCAGTGGTGGGTGAAATGACGCATGATTCCCTGCTGTGGGACCGCTCTCCTCTGTCTGGGTGCTGGGTCCGAAATAACTGAAAGTGGCCTTCTCCAGTGGTGGGTGATATGACGCATGATTCCTTGCTGTGGGACCTCTCTCTCTGTCTGCATGCTGGGGCCGAAATAACTGAAAGTGGCCATCTCCAGTGGTGGGTGATATGATGCATGATTCCTTGCTGTGGGACCTGTATCCTCGGTCTGGGTGCTGGGCCAAAATAACTTAAAGTGGCTTTCTCCAGTGGTGGGTGAAATGACGCATGATTCCTTGCTGTGGGACCGCTCTCCTCTGTCTGGATTCTGAGGCCGAAATAACTGAAAGTGGACTTCACCAGTGGTGGGTGATATGATGCATGAATCCTTGCTGTGGGACCGCTCTCCTCTGTCTGGGTGCTGAGGCCGAAATAACTGAAAGTGGACTTCACCAGTGGTGGGTGATATGATGCATGAATCCTTGCTGTGGGACCTGTATGCTCGGTCTGGGTGCTGGGCCGAAATAACTGAAAGTGGCCTTCTCCAGTGGTGGGTGAAATGACGCATAATTCCTTGCTGTGGGACCTCTCTCCTCTGTCTGGGTGCTGGGCCTAAATAACTGAAAGTGGCATTCTCCAGTGGTGGGTGATATGACGCATGATTCCTTGCTGTGGGACCGCTCTCCTCTGTCTGGGTGCTTGGGCCGAAATAACTGAAAGTGGCCTTCTCCAGTGGTGGGTGATATGACGCAAGATTCCTTGCTGTGGGACCGCTCTCCTCTGTCTGGGTGCTGGGTCCGAAATAACTGAAAGTGGCCTTCTCCAGTGGTGGGTGATATGACGCATGATTCCTTGCTGTGGGACCGCTCTCCTCTGTCTGGGTGCTGGGGCCGAAATAACTGAAAGTGGCCTTCTCCAGTGGTGGGTGATATGACGCATGATTCCTTGCTGTGGGACCGCTCTCCTCTGTCTGGGTGCTGGGCCGAAATAACTGAAAGTGGCCTTCTCCAGTGGTGGGTGATATGATGCATGATTCCTTGCTGTGGGACCTGTATCCTCAGTCTGGGTGCTGGGCCAAAATAACTGAAAGTGGACTTTCTCCAGTGGTGGGTGATATGACGCATGATTCACTTGCTGTGGGACCTGCTGTCCGTCTGTCTGGAGTCTGGCGTGACTGAGGCCTGGAAATAACTGAAAGTGGCCTTCTCCAGTGGTGGGTGAAATGACGCATGATTCCTTGCTGTGGGACCTGCAATCCTCTGTCTGGGTGCTGGGTCCGAAATAACTGAAAGTGGCCTTCTCCAGTGGTGGGTGATATGACGCATGATTCCTTGCTGTGGGACCGCTCTCTCTGTCTGGGTGCTGGGACAGAAATAACTGAAAGTGGCCTTCTCCAGTGGTGGGTGATATGACGCAAGATTCCTTGCTGTGGGACCGCTCTCCTCTGTCTGGGTGCTGGGTCCGAAATAACTGAAAGTGGCCTTCTCCAGTGGTGGGTGATATGACGCATGATTCCTTGCTGTGGGACCGCTCTCCTCTGTCTGGGTGCTGGGGCCGAAATAACTGAAAGTGGCCTTCTCCAGTGGTGGGTGAAATGACGCATAATTCCTTGCTGTGGGACCGCTCTGCTCTGTCTGGGTGCTGGGTCCGAAATAACTGAAAGTGGCCTTCTCCAGTGGTGGGTGATATGATGCATGATTCCTTGCTGTGGGACCTCTCTCCTCTGTCTGGGTGCTAGGGCCGAAATATCTGAAAGTGGCCTTCTCCGGTGGTGGGTGATATGACGCATGATTCCTTGCTGTGGGACCTCTGTCGTCTGGGTGGGTGCTGAGGCCGAAATAACTGAAAGTGGCCTTCTTCAGTGGTGGGTGATATGATGCATGATTCCTTGCTGTGGGACCTGTATGCTCGGTCTGGGTGCTGGGCCGAAATAACTGAAAGTGGCCTTCTCCAGTGGTGGTTGATATGATGCATGATTCCTTGCTGTTGGAACTCTCTCCTCTGTCTGGGTGGTGGGGCATAAATAACTGAAAGTGGCCTTCTCCGGTGGTGGGTGATATCACGCAAGATTCCTTGCTGTGGGACCTCTCTCCTCTGTCTGGGTGCTGAGGCCGAAATAACTGAAAGTGGCCTTCTCCAGTGGTGGGTGATATGATGCATGATTCCTTGCTGTGGGACCTGTATGCTCGGTCTGGGTGCTGGGCCGAAATAACTGAAAGTGGCCTTCTCCAGTGGTGGGTAATATGATGCATGATTCCTTGCTGTGGGACCTCTCTACTCTGTCTGGGTGGTGGGGCATAAATAACTGAAAGTGGCCTTCTCCAGTGGTGGGTGATATGATGCATGATTCCTTGTTGTGGGACCTCTCCCTCTGTCTTGGTGCTGGGGCCAAAACTTATTCGGTGGTGGGTAATATGACGCATGATTCCTTGCTGTGGGACCTCTCTCCTCTCTCTGGGTGCTAGGCCGAAATAACTGAAAGTGGCCTTCTCCAGTGGTGTGTGATATGACGCATGATTCCTTGCTGTGGGACCTGTATCCTCGGTCTGGGTGCTGGGCCGAATAAACTGGAAGTGGCCTTCTCCAGTGGTGGGTGAAATGACGCATGATTCCCTGCTGTGGGACCGCTCTCCTCTGTCTGGGTGCTGGGTCCGAAATAACTGAAAGTGTCCTTCTCCAGTGGTGGGTGATATGACGCATGATTCCTTGCTGTGGGACCTCTCTCCTCTGTCTGCGTGCTGGGGCCGAAATAACTGAAAGTGGCCATCTCCAGTGGTGGGTGATATGACGCATGATTCCTTGCTGTGGGACCTGTATGCTCGGTCTGGGTGCTGGGCCGAAATAACTGAAAGTGGCTTTCTCCAGTGGTGGGTGATATGACTCATGATTCCTTGCTGTGGGACCTGTATGCTCGGTCTGGGTGCTGGGCCGAAATAACTGAAAGTGGCCTTCTCCAGTTGTGGGTGAAATGACGCATAATTCCTTGCTGTTGGACCGCTCTCCTCTGTCTGGGTGCTGGGTCCGAAATAACTGAAAGTGGCCTTCTCCAGTGGTGGGTGATATGACGCATGATTCCTTGCTGTGGGACCTCTCTCCTCTGTCTGGGTGCTGGGGCCAAAATAACTGAAAGTGGCCTTCTCCAGTGTTGGGTGATATGACGCATGATTCCTTGCTGTGGGACCTCTCTTTAATTGATATTGGTTAAATTTTATTTATTTTATTTTATTTTAATTAATTTCCCTATCCACATTTGTTTGCAGGGGATTTATCTACATTTTGCTGCCTTTGGCAGCCCTCTAGCCCGTTTCTGGACTATTTTACAGCCTATTTAGTGCCTAAAAGTTCGGGTTCCCATTGACTTCATTGGGGTTCGCGTTCGGGATAAAGTTCGGGTCGAGTTCGGATCCCGAACCCGAACATTTTCGTGAAGTTTGGCCGAACTTCCCGAACCCGAACTTCCAGGTGTTCGCTCTTCTCTAAACAGGAGGCAAAAAGAAATACCCTGCAATCCTGGGTGGCGGAAGTACATGCATTAAACTGCTATCCGCCTCAAGCCCAGCCGCCACTGCAATTATCCAGTGTGCTGTTAGGGAAATATAACGCCCCTGCCCATGCTTACTGGTCCACGTATCGGTGGTTATGTGGACCTTGCAACAGTTGGCGTTGCGCAGTGTACACCTGATTATGTCTGCCACTTGGTTGTGTGGGGAAAGGATGGCTCGTCTGAAAAAATAATGGCAGCTGGGAACCACGTACTGTGGGACAGCCACCGCCAGGAGGTTGTTAAAAGTGTTCGTCTCCACCAGATGGAATGATAGCATTTCAAAGGCCAGAAATTTTGAGATGCTGGCATTCAGGGGCTTGGATCGGGGCGGGGGGGGGAGAGGGGGAGGTGGGTACTTCCTCTTTATCTCCAGTGTTTTGGAGATGGACAGCTTAATGCTTACATGGGACATTGTGGAGATACTTGGTGATGCCGGTGGTGGCATTGCTGCCTCATTCTCTGTTTTCTGGGTGGCAGGTTCCACTGTCACTCCAGAGGGGGAGGAAGAGGCCAAGACTGCAGCAGAAAACGGAGCAGGAGGAGCCTGAGGCCTTTCTTGGTTTTTGAGGTGTTTACTCAACTGCAGCTTGTGCTTTGCATTTAGATGCCTGGTCATGCAGGTTATGCTCAGGTTTAGAATGTTTATGCTCCGCTTTTGGCTCTGATTGCACAGCATGAAAACCACTCGTGTCTTGTCATCAGCACATTGTCTGAAGAACTGCCATGCCAGGGAACTACTTGGAGCTTGCTTTGGTGTGCTCGGTCCCTGGGTGCGGTGGGCAGTAGCAGGCGTACTGTCTAGGGGACGGCCTCTCTGCTTTTGCACCCTGCTCCCTCTTTTGCTGTGCTGGTGGCTCTGTGTGATGACAACCTTTTCCTCCGAACTGCACACGTCAGGAACCTTGACCTTAATTCCATGTGGGGTCTAGGATGTCATCATCCTCCACATCATCTTCCACTCACTCTTCACCCCTGCCCTCCTCATTGGTCTGCACACTGCAGAAAGGAGCAGCAGTTGGCACCTGTATTTCGTCATCATCAGAGACGTGCTGAGGTGGTCCTCCCATGTCCACATCCTGAAACACAAGTGGTTAGGCATCGGTGCACTCAATCTCTTCCACTTCTAGGGCAGAGCTATATGGATGGCCCACTGAACCCCTTCCAAAACTGCTTGGCTGATTTGCAAGGGGGTGAGGTGAATGACAGATGCACATGGGCTGCAAGTGCCAACTCTGAGCTTTCAGCAGGGGACAGGGTGCGAGACAATGTGAAGGAACTGGAGGCACTGTCAGCCACTCAATCTACAGTACTATCGTCTGTACTTGTTCTGGCCTCACCATTTGAAGAGCAGCATTGGGGCCTACAAAATAACGCTGAACGTTCTATCTCATACGCGCACAAGAGGAAGGTGTTTCATTTGGGAATGTAGCTGGCACAGATGGACCACGTCCTCTCCCTGTAACAGGAGCACCCCCAACACCAGCAGCTCCACGACCAGTGCCACATCCCTTATTTGACGATCTCCTCATTGTTTGCGATCACCCACTTAACTAACAGATGGATTTACAAAATTTTATTCCCTATCAGGTATGCATTGCTGGTGTATTTAAAGGGAACCAGTCACCGGGATTTTGTGTACAGAGCTGAGGACATAGGTTGTTAGATGGCCACTAGCACATCTGCAATATCCAGTCCCCATAGCTCTGTCTGCTTTTATCGTGTAAAGAAACCTATGGGGACTGGATATTGCAGATGTTCTTGCGGCCATCTAGAAAGTCCTCAGTTATGAACACAAAATCCCGGTGACAGGTTCCCTTTAAGAGAAAAACGGGGTTTATTTCACCCAAAAATGTAACAGACAAATTTAAAAAATGTATTTCCCTGTCAGGTATGCAGTGCCAGTGTACTTGAGAATAAAACTGGGTTTATGTCACCCAACAATGTAACAGGTGGATTTAAGAAATGTATTTCCCTGTCAGGTATGCAGTGCAGGTGTACTTCACACAAAAATTGGATTGTCGCCCAACTAACCAACAGACGGACTACATATTATATTTGTGTGGCAGGGGTACAAAGATTTTTCATTGCACCAACAAAAAAAACACAGTAGGAAGGTCAACCAGAGAATTAACAGCCAGATAAATTATCTTTCTGTGTCAGGGGTGTAAAAATGGTCTATTGCACATGTGCCCTGGCTGGGCATTTGTGTACCTGGCCTATGTTGGAGCAGTAACCCACCCTTCGAGCCACTTGTGAATGACTGGCCTGATAACCATGGAAATGTCCACCCACAATCTAACAGATGGATTTACTGAATTTATTTCCCTGTCATATATGCAGCGCAGGCCACTGCGGTATTTCACACAAAAAAAAATGTGAATATGTCACCCCACAATCTAACAGATGCATTTACTCTGTTAGATTGTGTTTTGGCGGACGCTATTATACTTTGCCAGCCAGTGCTGGGACACCAGATTCAGGGTATTGCTATTTTGGCAATTGAATTACACCCCAGAACAAAATATATGTTTTGGCGGACACTAATATACTTTGCCAGCCAGTGCTGGGACACCAGATTCAGGGTATTGCTATGTTTGGCAATAGAATTTCACCCCAGAACAAAATATATGTTTTGGCGGACACTATTATTCTTTGCCAGCGAGTGCTGGGACACCAGATTCAGGGTATTGCTATTTTGGCAATTGAATTACACCCCAGAACAAAATATATGTTTTTGCGGACACTATTAAACTTTGCCAGCCACTTCTGGGACACCAGATTCAGGGTATTGCTATTTTGGCAATTGAATTTCACCCCAGAACAAAATATATGTTTTGGCGGACACTATTATACTTTGCCAGCCAGTGCTGGGACACCAGATTCAGGGTATTGCTTGTTTGGCAATTGAATTTCACCCCAGAACAAAATATATGTTTTGGCGGACACTATTATACTTTGCCAGCCAGTGCTGGGACACCAGATTCAGGGTATTGCTATTTTGGCAATTGAATTTCACCCCAGAACAAAATATATGCTTTGCCGGACACTATTATACTTTGCCAGCCACAACTGAAACCACTGATTTACAGTATTGCTATTTTGGCTATTGAATTTTACCCCAGAACAAAATATTTCTTTTGCCGGACACTATCATACTTTGCCAGCCACTGCTGGGACACCAGATTTAGGGGATTGCAATTTTGCCAATTGAATTTCACCACATAAAATAATCTATCCTTTGCCAGACAGCAGACAGTATTACACTTGGCTAGCCAAAGCTGGAACACCAGATTTAGGGGATTGGTATTTAGGCAATTGTATTGAACCCCTTAATAAAATATAGAAATTGCCATCCTGAATTTCTAGGGGTGACAATAAGCACAGCCAAGCCCCTGATGTAGGATATAGCAAAAAAAAAAAACTAGTATTGATGGATTGATGGACTTGGTGGCAGCTTGTTCTGATGCACCACAAGTCACAAAATGGCCGCCGATCACCCCAGAAAAAAGTGACAGAAAAACGCTCTATGCAGCCTAAAAACCAGTGAGCAATTAACTAGCAGAAGTTGAATTATTCCCAGCTGTAGATTGATCAGTTCATTAGGTGCTTTTGCTTACTTTTCCCTGCCTAATCTCACCCTCACAGAAGCTGCGTCCTCTCCCTACACTAATCACAGCAGTGTGACGTGCGGCGCTACGTGACTCCACCTTAAATAGAGGCTGGGTCACATGCTGCACTTGGCCAATCACAGCCATGCCATTAGTAGGCATGGCTGTGATGGCTTCTTAGGGCAAGAAGTAAAACGCTAGCTGATTGGCTGCTGTGCAGCCCTTCAGAAAGTGGGACGAAATGGCCAAACAATGGACCCGAACCCGAACTTTTTTGAAAATGTTCGGGTCCGTGTCCCGAACACCCCAAAATTCGGTACGAATCCGAACTATGTTCGAACTGTTCGCTCAACACTAATAACGATCTTCACTCCTTTACTTACTAAACGGTGAGGCAGGAGGCCTGGCGGGCCGTCACTGGTAGCATAACTCACTAAGTGATGCCCCTGCTCCGCCAACTTCATGAATAAAGCAGGTGGCGCAGGAGCATGAGGGAGTGAGTTACGCTGCCAGTGACATCCCGCCCGTCTGGCCTATCCACAGATCCCCCATAAAAGTGTCAGCCATAGACTCCCATAACAGTGTGTCCTCCACAGATCCCCCATTACAGTGTCCCATCCACAGATCCCCTATAACAGTGTCAGCCATAGACCCCCATAACAGTGTGTCCTCCAAAGATCCCCCATAATAGTGTACCATCCACAGATCCCCCATATCAGTGTCATCCACAGATCCCCTATATCAGTGTCAGCCACATATGCCCTCCATAACAGTGCGTCATCCACAGATGAACAGCCAGATTATTACTTATATTTCTGTGTCAGGGGTACAGAGTTGACGGATTGCACCCACAAAAATTTGCTTTAGGTTACCCACAGAATTAACAGCCAGATTATTACTTATATTTCTGTGTCAGGGGTACAGAGATGGCAGATTGCAAACACAGAAATTTGCTATAGGTCACCTACAGAATTAACAGCCAGATATTACTTATAATTCTGTGTCAGGGGTACAGAGATGGCGAATTGCACCCACAAAAAATTGCTATAGGTCGCCTACAGAATTAACAGCTAGATTATTACTTATATTTCTGAGTCAGGGGTACGAAGATGGTGGATTGCACCCACAAAAAAATCACTATAGGTCACCCACAGAACAAATAGCCAGATGAGATTCCTTCCTAACTTCAGCAGCCTGCTTCCTGTCCCCAGTGTCGGACTGGGGTGCCAAGGGCCTACCAGTCGAAGTGACTCTAGGGGCCCACGCTATAGTTTCATGCAAATATTGACACATAAGGGGGTTTTCCTATTTGCATCAACATCCTTTAAAATAATCCTTTATATAGGAAGCTGTAGTGTAATAGCGCACATGACTGATGCAGCTAATCACATGGCTTGGTGCTGTACACCATGGAGGCCAGTCATTAGTTACAGCAGTCAGGTGCGGTACGCAGGTATTTTACCGTGGCAGCCAAAACATTATGTCCCAGCTTTAGCCTGGCAGAGAGTACAGGGTATTTGTGCTGCATCAAATAGTGATAAGCATGGTGAGTTTTTTTTTTTTTTTGTCATTTTTATTTTAACAGCATCCCTGTAGTTTGGCCTCAAAAATTTGTACCTTAGGCACCCCCTTCAAGCTCAGTACTTAGATACCATAACAATACCAAGCTCTGTACTTAGATAAGGTAACAGGACCTAGCTCTCTGCATAGATACAGCAGCAGAACTCACACGCACTTCTACACATGCTGTCACTCTTTTACACGCACACTTCTACACATGCCAGCACTCTTTTACATGCACACTTTTACACATGTCAGAACTCTTTTACACACACACTTTTACACATGCCAGCACTCTTTTACACAAACACTTCTACACATACCAGCACTTTTTTACATGCACACTTCTACACATGCCAGCACTCTTTTACACGCACACTTTTACACATGCCAGCACTCTTTTACACAAACACTTCTACACATGCCAGCACTCTTTTACAAGCACACTTCTGCACAGGCCAGCACTCTTTTACAAGCACACATCTACACATGCCAGCTCTCTTTTACACGCATACTTATACACATGCCAGAAGTCTTTTACACACATACTTATACACATGCCAGCACTCTTTTACACGCACAAGTCTACACATGCCAGCACTCTTTTACACGCATACTTAGACACATGCCAGAACTCTTTTACACACATACTTATACACATGTCAGCACTCTGTTACATGCGCACTTCTACACATGCCGGCACTCATTTACTTGCACACTTCTACACATGCCGGCACTCTTTTACACGCACACTTCTACATATGCCGACACTCTTTTACATGCATACTTTTAAACATGATGGCACTCGTTTAAATACACACTTGTACACATGCCAGCACTCTTGTACATGCATACTTATACACATGCCAACACTCTGTTACATGTACACTTTTACACACACACTACTACACATGCCAGTACTCTTTTACACACACACTTCTACACAGGCCAGCACTCTTTTACACGCACAAGTCTACACATGCCAGCACTCTTTTACACACATACTTATACACATGCCAAAACTCTTTTACACACATACTTATACATATGCCAGCACTCTGTTACATGCGCACTTCTACACATGCCGGCACTCGTTTACTTGCACACTTCTACACATGCCAGCACACTTTTACACGCACACATGTACACATGCCAGCACTCTTTCATACACACACTGTCATACATGCAGGCACTCTTTTAAACCAATTACAATACTTGTAGATTCCTTCCTCACCTCATGGCCCTCTGTGTTGCTAGTTGTGTCCCCAGGTCCTGAGCCAGACTCCTGCCCCTCACAGTAGCAGGGCTCCAGACTGATCACACAGGCAGCAGTCCTCTCCTCATTGGAGAAGAGGCTGTTAGTGCTATTGACTGACAGGTTTTAGACCAATCAGCACTCCTGGTCACAGTAAGGCTGTTTCCACATGATCTAATTTACATAAAATCGTGGCAAAATGCATTTTTTTTGTCTCAATTTTATGAAAATCAGATCATGTGGAAACAGCCTTACTGACCAGGATTGCTGATTACACAAAACTTGTCTGCTCCCATGAATCAGCACTGGTGTAGAGCCCACTAAAGAGCCGGGGAAATCCTCGGGGGCCAACCGAGGATTTCCCTGTCATCCTTGGTGGGCCAGTCCGAGCCTGCCTGTCCCTGTACTACTCAGAGCTGATGTGGGCAGTGTTACATGTGATCCAGCTTTTATAGAGGCTGGGTCACATGATGTCCTATAGCACAGCAGGGCTGGATTCCTGCCATGTGTGTTAAAGAGCCAGTGTGACATATCTCTGGTGGCCCACTGTATATGACATTTTTACATCAGTCATGTCATAAAAAAAGGAGTTGTGCCAAGTATTGACATTATCCCTTATATAATGGATAGGAAATGCTAACCACCACAAATCTTGAGAATGAGTTTCACAGTCTTCTACCATCCTGCAGCTCTATTCATTCTCTATTGAACTGGTAGAAATTTCCAGGCACTGTACTTGCCTATCTCTTGCAGTTCCTTTGAGAATCAATAGAGAAGAAGAGTGCAAGATAGGATGGGATGGGGATCAGTGAGGATCCCAGAGTTCAGACCACCATCAATCGGTTTGTTTTTTTACTTACCCTTTGGATGTGATATTACAACAATACTTGGCATAACCACAATTGTCTGTCTTCTAAAAATATTTTCCTATATTATACAAATATAAGTGTGTTGCATAAAACCAAAGACATCACATTACTAGGCATTGCTGTGGAGTCTAGGTATGTAGATGATATTGTCTTCTTCATGTCTGTTTTTTAAATTAATTTTTGTTGCTATAGTATATACACTGAGAATAGCTGAAGAGGGGCTAAATATTTCTGAGTATCAAATTTTGTCTGGACTGAATGTAGGAAAAGGAAAGAATCTGCACATCTACACACTTTATCTCAATTAACTGTGAAAAAGGTTTACATTAGTGGTGTCAAAATATATGTCCTATAAGACTATTAACTTGTAAGTAAATATATATACTGATTATGGATCACAAAGTAAATAAAAGAGAAAAAACAAACAATGAATACATCTGGAATATGTATGAATACTAATGTATGTCTTAGTGGTTCTGCAGTATTACATTTATAAGGAGTCTAGGAAGAAGAATTTTACCAGGCAATGGCAAACACAGTTGGCTGAATAACAATGATGATTTAAGAAATGCATAATATTTCTTGAAGGCAAACAAAGCCACCAGACAACATATCATTCCTTTTAATAGCATGTTATGAGAATTAATTGATGCGCTGCAGTTGGCTGAATAGTTCAGTATGCCAGAGCTGACTATTTTTAATTAAACCATTTCAACATTAGTGCTGAGCAGAATTATATATAATTGGTTGTATCCATATTCTTTGAGTAAATTATTTCCTTTCTACTCTGTAAAGGCATTCACCTTTCATTCTAATAAATTTCACATTCCATAAGTAAAATAAGGTTCATTCACTTAATAATTTAAATAAGACAACCTTTGTCATACCAATATTTTAGCATAAACTATAAAATAGAATATCACAGATAACGATAAGTGCTCTCTGCTTATTCCTAAGGTAAAAAAAAATAAAAATGGCAAGACAGTTTGGCTAAAGCAAGATATATGAAAACTAATTTTCTTGAGATACTTAAAAAGTAATGTAGCAGTAGACCCTTTCACTATTTTCCATATTTTTCAGCCTTGTGCCAAAATATAAAAAAACAAAACAAATTTTTTGCCATCATTCTGCACTCAATACCCCATTATGACAAAGTGAAAACAGAATTCTGAAATCTTTGCTAGTCTATTGAAAATGAAAATTTGAAACACCTTTGACAATGATCACAGCCTCTAGTCTTCTTGGGAATGATGCCACAAGGTTTTCACACCAGGATTTGGGAATTTTCTGTCATTCTTCTCTGTAGATTCTTTCATGCTCTGTCAGATTGGATGGGGACCATCGGTTGACAGCCATTTTCAGGTCACCCAGAGATGTTCAATTGGGTTCAAGGCAGGGCTCTGGCTGAGCCACTTAAGGATGTTCACAGTTTTCCCTAAGCCATTCTTGTGTTGTCTTGGCTCAATGCTAAGTGTGCTTAGGTTCATTATCTTTTTGGCTAAAAATTTCAATCTTGGTTTCATTAGAACAGATAATATTGCAAACTCAAGGTAAGCTTTCATGTGTCTGTTACTGAGGAGAGGATGCTGCAGTTACATTATGGTTGACCTTCTGGAAGTTTCTCCCATCTGCACACAGGATCTTTGGAGCTCAGTCAGAGCAACCTTTGGTTTCTTGGTCACCTCTCTTACCAAGGTGCTTCTCCCCGATTACTTAGTTGGTGGGGCGTCTAGCTTTAGGAGGACACTGTGCTCTTGGGAACTTTCAGTATAGCAGAATTTTTTTGTACTCTTCTCCTGTCTCTAAGCTCTTTTGTGGCTTGGTTTTTGCTCTGATATGCATTGTCAGCTGTGAGACCTTATAAAGACATAAGACAGTGGTATGTCTTTTCAATTCATGTTGAATCCATTGAATTTACCACAAGTGCACACCAATCAAGGTATAGCGACCTCTCAAAGATGACCAAGAGAAATTGGCGGCCCCAAAGCTAAATTTCAAGTGTTATAGCAAAGAGTCACAATAATTATGTGCATGCAAAATTTTAGTTTTTCATCCGTAATAAATTTGAAAAGAATTCTGAAATGCTGTTTCACTTTCTCATTATGGGGTATTAAGTGCAGATTGAAAACTTCCTTTTTAACACCGAACCACAACATAAAATATGAAAAAAGTGAAAGGGTTTTGTATATCTTTGCGTTTTCTGGGACAGATATTTAAATAAGCTTTTATTCCAAAAGCAAATTAAAGCTTATCCTCTCTGATGTCACTAGATTTAAGATATACTCATTTGCATATATTTTTTCCCAGAAACACAAAGGAGGGTTGCCTGCCCTACAATACTCCACACACATACTAGGCACTATCCATAAGCAGAAACAGTACCCCCGAAGCCCAAGGCCTCTCATCTAGCTAAACCAATTATCTTTGCTCTGCTCTGAAACAAGGTAAAAAAGCTGTTATCAAAGTTACTAATTAAGCTTTATTCATATGGCAGGACCAAGTGTGCAAAAGCAAATATAGAACTGGAGGGTGAGATGGCTGCTTAAGAGTAGAACTCTGGTCCCACACCTACTGTGAGGCAACTTAGTACAGTTCTAAGATGATAAATTATATATCACTTTAGGGTGGAACCACAATGACTCATGACGGTGCCACTGGAAAAAAAGAAAAAACTGTTGATGCAGCGAAACGTGAGGTGATTTAAATTGCACTTGAGCAAATCTATTCTAATGCATTGAGTAAGAATCTGTTTATATAAAACCAGGTGCACACTCACACCTGATTGTTATTCAATTGATTTAAAACAACTGACTCCGATTTCACCTTCAAACTAATCCTAATACATTTGCCACTAACAAATGTGTGAAATATTTGAGATATTGGATCATTTTTATTAATTTGATTTCTTTATCTACTTTTAGGATTTGTGTGGAATTCAGATTTAGTTTTTGCCTAAATTTATGCAGAAAAATAGAAGAAGGTTTCATAGACTTTTGAGCACCACCATAAATTACATGATTTACTGAATCTTTTCCCACAAAACTATGTATCAATCTGCTCAGCTTCTCCTGCTCTATATTGTGCTGCTTGCAGATTGCATTGCATTTTGTGGTGACAGGTCCTGTTTAGGAAGATCTTTTTAACAGTTTAAGTCTACTGTACTGTGCTTTCATGCCTTTATATTCTATGTGTGTAGTTAGAGTAGCCATGCTGTATTAATCTTGAATATTATCTGCACTTTATTATGAATTGTAATTGTCAGCACTATAGCATGTTAATAATATAGTTATCATTTATACTGGCCCCTGTTCTAGACATGTGTGTAATATAATTATTTTGAACACAAGGTATGATTTACTATTAAAACCACAGTCTGGCTAAAAAGGAGCCAGAATTCTGATGCCCATGCTGTAATTTGTAAGACACTCTTTGTGCCTCACACAGCAAGGAGTGACTTTGTGGGAACTGGGCATAGTTTAGTGGAAAGAGACTTGCCTTAATTGTGACACTCCATGCCAAAGTTGCACCAGAATGTTGACATAAAATTCTGATATAAAGTAAGCCAATTAATGGGCTTTATGAGATTAGACTAGACAGTCTAACAATGCACTAAATGTATCATCCAGTATTAGTCCCTGTGATAAATCTGTTACATCCTAAGGCCATATTCACATGACTATATGGCCATGGTGTCCAACGGCCTTGTGAACTCCATGGTGTGGATATGGATCCATTGACTTGAATGGGTCCGCGAATCGCAAAATACAGTAAAAGATGGGACATGTCCTATCTCTTGAGAAGTGGAGGCACAGATTGGAAACCCATGGAAATACTTGGAAGTGTTTCCCTGGGCTTTTGGGTCCATGCCTCCACACCGCAAAAGATAGTACATGTCCTATCTTTTGCCATATTTTGCAGATCATGGGCCTATTCAGGTCAATGGCTCCACACTGCAATACAGGATTCACATGGCTGGTGCCCATATGTTGCTGACCGCTATTTCCATGGTTCAGTCTAGTCTAAGTGGATAGTTTACTATTTTTCCTTGAGTCTGTGTTGGTGTACTTTGCGACAAATTTATCAAATATTGTATGTTATTTATAAAATGTATTACATTTGTAAACCAAGTACCTTTGGCTGGAAATGCTATACAGTTTGTTTATGCCGCCCCTACTGGATTGACTTTGTAACATTTCTTGAGAAAAATTACAGTAATAAATAGTGTTGAGGGTGAATATTCGAATATCGAATTCTTTTTGCAAAAATCGTCACTTCACTAATTCGCGAATATTTCGAATATAGTGCTATAAATTCGCTTTTTCGAATATTCTTATTTTTTTTTTATTGTTATATTATTTTCTTTCCCCCTTCCTAAAAGCAGTTCTTACCTGTCCTTAGGATTCCCGGCTTCCTGGCTGCTCCAGTCAGTGCCCATTGCCACTTCTGCCGACTTCCGTGCTCATGGAGCGTCATCATCACCATGGAAATGGCTCCATACTATAATGTACTGTCGGATTTGAGAATTACGTTGAAATCGCAATGCGATTAATATAACTTGAATTAATCACAATGCGATTTCAACTTAGACCTGGTTTACTATGGTTGGCTTGGTAGAATTAGCGAATATGACAAATGTATTTGTCATATTCCTCAAAACGAAGATAACAAAGTATTCTCCATCTTCGTTTTAGCTACCTATTCGTCAACTTCAAAAGTTGACTATAAAGACAGCTGTGTTTAATTCGCTATGCGATTATATTTCTTTGCTTTTTTTTTAAATAAATAGAATAATTATAATAATTATCCAGTATTATAATTATTCTATTTATTTTAAAAAAAAAGCGATTTCAACTTAGAGCTGGGTTTCTAATGGGTCAGCTTGCTAGAATTAACGAAGTTAACAAATATGGAATATAGCAGTGCTAAGTTGAAATCGCAATTCGATTAATATAACTTGAAGTCATTGCATTGCAATTTCAACTGAGACCTGGTTTACTATGGTTGGCTTGGTAGAATTAGCGAAGATAACGAATGTATTTGTCATATTCCTCAATACGAAGATAACAAAGTATTCTCCATCTTCGTTTTTGCTCCAAATTCGTCAACTTCGAGAATTCTTGCAATCAAATAGGAAGGTTGGGCTATAGAAACAGCTGTGTTTAATTCACTATGCGATTATATAACTTTTTTTTTTTTTAAATAAATAGAATAATTATAACACTTGATAATTATTATAATTATTATATTTATTTAAAAAAAGCAAAGTAATATAATCGCATAGCGAATTAAACACAGCTCTCTCTATAGTCAACTTTCCTAGTTGATTGCTAGAATTAGCGAAGTTGACGAAAAGGTAGCTAAAACGAAGATGGAGAATACTTCGTTATCTTCGTTTTGAGGAATATGACGAATACATTCGTCATATTCGTCATCTTCGCTAATTTTAGATATCAAAACAATAGGAAAGTAGCCTTAAGTTACAATCGCAATACGCGATTATTTAAATACTAACGTATAATATAATATAAATATTTACATATTAATCGTGATAACTAGAATAATGACGAATATTCGATTTCGACGAATATGAAACGAATATTCTATCGAATATTCGCATATTTCGTCGAAATCGAATATGGCACCTGCCGCTCATTACTAGTGATAAATCTGGAGTAAAACTAATTACAATAGCGGCATCAAACAAAAACTTGTCAGTGCTGCTTTATATTGCGTTGACTTAAGTATTATTATTCAAGAGCAAAGTAGGGTCTAGAAATAATGAGAGGAAATATGTCACAAAAAAGGTGGAGTATACAGTGTTGTATTAATATGCCATGAATAAGGATGTTTGTCCGAAATGCATAGGACTATGATTTTTAATAGACTGAATACAACTACCAGAATTTTAAACAGTGGTTCAGAAATATCTTTTGTTTGATGCCGCTATTGTAATTAGTTTTACTCCAGATTTATCACTAGTAATGAGCGGCAGGTGCCAATAAATATGCATAAGATCATAATTCTTATTCAGTCTCCTTGTAAATGGTGTCTTAAAATTCAAAATCCAGGATGCTTCTCTGTTTAATAATATGTTCCTTTAATTTCTACCCCTTTGGGTTTTTCCACCTACTTGAACCCAAAGAAGCAGAAACTTTTAATTTCTAAATATATCTAAAATGTTCAGCTATCCTACTTTTAAATTTCTAAATAGTACATCTAATATAATACAATTGGCATATATATAAAAAAAAACAAAAAAACACATATACAACATGATATGTGTTGCAATTAATAAATGTTTGTATGTACTATCCCTGTTGGGAATCTACAAAAGCCGCTGTTCGTACTAGTAGCACTTACAAAGGACTCCGGGACTGCCAGCTACAGAAGTCGATCAGGCCCAGCTTTAGCTAGGATCTCATAGGGGAACTGTCAGAATGTATTGTAACAATACTCAGACCATCAGAAGTAGAAGTCCACAAGTGGGACTAAATTAAAAATAAAAAAGTGAACAAAAAGAAATAATAAAAAAGAAAGAAAGTCTCTTTGCCCTCATCAAGACTTTTGATATTGTAATGAGCAGGAAAAAAAATCTAAAAATCAAAATAGAGATATTCGATATTGTTGTGTCAACAATGACCTGCTCTATAAAATTATCATATGACCAACCCTGTCAGTAGTGATGGCCTTGCGGTTCACCCGGCAGTCATTTCGCAGCGTTTGCGATTCGCAGAGCATGCCAACATATGGAGATATCCACCAGCGCCATATTCTTTTGCATTGTGCCGAACTTTGACCCATGACACATCCATCAGGTGGGACAGAACAGCCAATTGAGACATTTCAGCACATGGACACACCGACACCCTAAAACAGAACCCGATCTGGCAGCCAGTTTACATTTTGTGTTTTTCCAGTGTAGGGAGAGGTTGCTTTGTGGAGCAGGGACAGACTGTTAGGGACACCAAACACTAGCTAATAGGGCCACAAACGTCCTTTTAAGGACTGGTATAGGTGTTCTATTGATAGGTATGATATACTGAGGGGTGTGATATACTTATATTTTCTAACATAGAAAGTATATTATAGTGCATTTGTATTGTGCAGCAGTTGTGTGCGGTTCTGCTGCGATACCTCGGCTATATAGAGGGACAAACGCGATTGGAATAACTATTGTAACCGGTGTGATATACCTGTTTCCCCCAAAAAAATAACTGATTGAGGGGTGTGATATACCTATAATATACTTTCTAACATAGAAAGTATATAGTGCATTTTTATTGGCAGCAGTTGTGTGCGGTTCTGCTGCGTTACCGTAGGTATATAGAGGGACAAGCGCTATTGGAACAACTATTTGCAACGGGTGTGATATACTTATTGCCCCCCCAAAAAAAACAGATTGATAGGTGCGATATACCTGCTTCCACAAAATACTGATTGATGGCTGCGATATACCTGTAACCTGTTTCCCCAAATAAACAGGGTGGTGTGATATAACTGTTGTGGCAAAAAAAATAATTGAGGGGTGTGACATACCTGCTTCCACAAAATACTCATTAAAGGGAACCTGTCATCACCTTTATGCTGCCCATACTAACAGCAGCATAAATTAGAGACAGGTGAGTTGATTTCAGGGGGTCTGTCAGTTAAAAGTTAAAAGTAAGTGGTTGCCGAGAACCAACATCACAATCATTGCAGACTGGGCCTGGAAAAGAGTAACGGCTAACTGAAAAGAGTCATGGTTATTCATAAATTCCTGTCCTCCCTGCCCATCTGTTGATTGACAATCCTCTACCTAGTTGTCTCCCTTTCTATCTAGGAGAGAACTGCCAATCATCAGAAGATGGGTGAGAGTGCAGGAGATTATGAATAACCATGACTCTTTGCAAGTAGATTTGACTATTTTCAAGACCTGTGCTGCAATATTTATGATGCTGCTTTTCAGCAACCACTTACTTTTAGCTCATGAGTAACAGCATAAAGTTGATTGCAGGTTCCCTTTAAGGTGTTTGATATATCTGATTTGACCAAATACTGATTGAGGGGTTTGATAGACCTGCTTCCATCAAATACTGATTGACGCCTGCAATATACTGTACCAGCTTCCACAAAATACTGATTAATGGGATTGATAGACCTGCTTCCATCAAATACTGATTAACGCCTGCAATATACCAGCTTCCACAAAGTACTGATTAAGGGGTTTGATATACCTGCTTCCTCAAATACTGCTCTTCTCTAGGGACTTAGGCACAGTGTCATTTTGAAAATGACAGGCAGAGGAAGAGACAGGCCGTTCCACAGGGGTGGTAGGGGTCGGGTAGGGGCCGGGCAGGTGCACCAGGCCAAGCCTAAGTGGAAAGTTAGAGAAGGTACATGCTATTACTTGAAAGGACGCACCAGAGTTGGTTGAGTGGCTCACTCAGCTTCCGCTTCTTCACCCTCATCATCCTCTGTATCTGCACCCTCCTCACTCTCTGCTGTGTGCACCCCCAAAGACACCGACACAACCACCACCACCATTGCACCTCCACTCGAGTCAGAGGAATTTTTTTCCCATCCATTCCCAGACTGTATCGATGTGCAGCCATTCTTGGCATCGGATAAGGAAGAGGAGGTAGCAACGGCTGCCACCCAGCTGACTCCTCCTGTTCCACTGCTACTGCCTCTTCCGCTGCGCCCCCCAAGCTCCCCAGAACCTGTTTGACGTGCCAGGTGAGAAATTGCCATGCTGTGCTGCAGCTGTTGTGCCTTGAAGCTAAGAGCCACACAAGTCCTGCACTGCTTTCAGCTCTGCGGTCACAGGCCTATCAGTGGCTAACCCCGCTTAATTTGACATTTGGTAAAGTGGTGTGAGACAATGGTGCCAATCTGCTAAGCGTGCTGAAACAGAGCAAAATGACACACATTCTGTGCATGGCACATGTCCTGAATTTAGTCATGCAGTGATTCACTGCCAAATACCCCGGGGTCCAGGACGTCTTGCGGCAGGCCAGTAAAATCTCTGGCCATTTTAGACGGTCATACACAGCCATGGCTCGTTTTGTTGAAGTTCAGTGGCGACACCACCTTCTAGTCAGACATCTGATTTGTAACAGCCTGACGTGCTGGAACTCCACCTTGTATGTGCTTGATAAGCTGCTTCATGACTTAATGACTTAATGACTAACTGTACGAACTCTGCAGCAGGAAAGGTTCTGTGGAGCTTGGTTTCTTTTCACTGCGCCAGTGGCTGCTCATGCGCGATGCATGTAGACTTCTGCGGCCATTTGATGAGATCACCAAACTGGTTAGTTGCAGCCAGGGCACCATCAGTGACATTGTACCTTACGCCTTCTTTCTGGAGCATGCATTGTGCCGTGTCATTGATCAAGCGGTCGAGGAGCAGGAGCTGGAAGATGAGGAAGTTGCAATGCTGAATGAATTCCCAGGGGGGTGGCTACTCCATCTGCGACAAATCATCAGGAATCTGAAGAGGAGTCAAAGGTGGATGGTGGCTGGGGGGAAGAGGAGGAGGAGCAAGAAGAGAAGGCTTTGATGGGGACTTTAGACTTTTCACGGATCCCTGGTGTTGTCCATGGCTGGGGGGAGGAGACTGAGTACAACATTCTCCTGGGCAAAGAGCAGGAGCCAGGGCGCTCCACCTCTTCCAAATTAGTACAAATGGGGGCCTTCATGCTCCAGTGTTTGAAGAGGAACCCCCGTATAAAAAGCAGAAAGGGCAAGGACCAGTACTGAGTGGCAACGTACTTAGACCCCAGGTACAAACACAAAATGGCAGACATGTTACCAGCATCACAGAGGGCTGGCAAAACGCAGCATTTCCAGCCCTTGCTGTGAGAGATGCTGCATTTTGCTGTTGTGGGCGCTGGCAGAGGAATTTCCACCCACAGCGAAACAGGTGCGGGTACCAATACTACAGCGCCTGCAAGAAGAGGTCAGTTTGAAGATGTGTTGGTCACTTCGGATATGAGATCATTCTTGCGGCCAACCAATCTCTACAGCCGCCCTCTGAATCCAGCCTCAGGGAATGCCTAGACCGACAATTGTCCGAAAACATCGTGTTAACGGCCGATGTGGACGCTCTGAGAAGCGAGGAACCCCTGTGGCCAGAGCTGGCACAATTTGCCTTGGAACTCTTGGTTGCCCCTCATCGAGTGTCCTGTCCGAAAGAACATTCAGTGCTGTAAGGGGGATCGTGACCAATAAGCACAATCGCCTAGCTCACAACAGTGAGACTACCTCACATTTCTAAAAATGAATAAGGCATGGATCTCGGAGGAATTCAACACCTGTGAAGACCACTTGTAATTGAATTTCCTCATGCCAGCCCACACATATCCGCCACCACCCAGAACAATGAATGGTCCTTGTCTTATGTATATACAGTGGCATAAAAGGCCTTTTCTGTTAGGTGAATGTCAAATTTTGATGGCCTGTACTGGCCTGCAGTAACATTTTTAGCCAGTGACTGCCTAATGTACCTCCAGCCTCATAATCGCAAGTTCTTTTCTGTCAGGCGAATGCCTAATTTTTGGGGCCTGTACTCCAGTGGTCTGCAGTAAAATTTTTAGCCGGTGCCCACCTAATGTACCTCCAGCCACATCATCACAAGTTGTTTTCTGTCAGGTGAATGCCAAATTTTTGGGGCCTGTACTTCCGTGACCTAAGATACAATTTTTCTAGGCTCCAGCAGGGCACATTTTTGAGAGTTTCCCTTTAAAAAGCATAAAAATGGCCCCTGATTAAAATATATATTTTTTGTGGGAATTTTTGCCTATGATCTCCCTTTGTTATGTCACTGTCCATGTTGTGGGACTATTTGTGCACTTCTAGTATTTGGTGGCTGCAAATATGACTCTGTTGGCAGGGTTTCCCTGGCACATCCACCTAGCCCTGCCTCAGAAGAGGAAGACCTTGAATGCACTGATGCTCAACCATTTATTTTGCAGGATGAGGACATGGGAATACCGCCACAAAACGTCTCTGATGATGACGAAACACAGGTGCCAACTGCTGTGGCTTTCTGCAATGTGCAGACCGACGAGGAGGTCAGGGGTCAAGAATGTGTAAAAGATGATGTGAAGGATGATAAAGTGCTAGACCCAGACTGGACTGAAGGTCATGCTAGTGAGGCGAGCAGTTCTGAGGAAGAGGCGGTGGTCGCACAGAGACAACAGGACAGCAAAAGAGGGAGCAAGGTTCAAAAGCGCAGCAGTCGTTCCAGAGACAGTACTCCTGCTACTATCCACCGCACCCAGGCACCGAGCACAACAAGGCTTGCTCCAAGGAGTTCATTGGCGTGGCAGTTCTTCACACAATGTCCTGACGACAAGACACGAGTGGTTTGCATGTTGTGCCATCAGAGCATGAAGCGAGGCATAAACGTTTTTAACCTGAGCACAACCTGCATGACCAGGCATCTACATGCAAAGCATGAACTGCAGTGGAGTAAACACCTTAAAAACAAGGAACTCTCTTATGCTCCTTCTGCTCCCTCTTCTGCTGCTGGCTCGGCCTCTCCCTCCACCTCTGGCGTCACCGTGGCACCTGGCGACCAGCAAACAGAGGATGTTCCACCAACACCGCCACAGACGACACCATCACCAAGCATCTCCACCATGTCACACGGCAGCATTCAGCTGTCCATCTCCCAAACATTGGGGAGAAGTAGAAAATACCCACCTACCCACCCTCGAGCCCTGGCCCTGAATGCCAGCATTTCAAAGTTACTGGCCTTTGAAATGCTGTCATTCCGTCTGGTGGAAACAGACCATTTCAAACAGCTGATGGCGGTGGCTGTCCCCCAGTACGTTGTTCCGAGCCGCCACTACTTTTCCAGGCGAGCTGTCCCTTCCCTGCACCAAGTGGAGGATAAAATCAAGTGTGCGCTGCACACTACCATCTGTGTCAAGGTCCACAGATACATGGACCAGAAAGCACAGCCAGGGTCACTATATCTCCATAACTGCACACTGGGTAAATGTAGTGGCGGCTGGGCCCGAGGCGAATAGCGGTGTGGCCCATGTCCTTCAACCACCGAGGATTGCAGGGCATTATTCGTTGCTTCCTGTTTCTCCCTCCTCCTACTCCGCTTCATCCTCCTCCTACTCCTCTTCTACCCCCCCCCATCTGGTCCTCACCCCCAACTTCAGCACAGCCTGGGGTAAACATCAGCAGGCGATTTTAAAACTCATGTGTTTGGGTGACAAACCCCACACTGCACAAGAGCTTTGGAGAGGCATAGAACAGCAGACTGATGAGTGGTTGCTGCCGGTGAGCCTCAAGCCGGGCCTGGTGGTGTGCGATAATGGGCTAAATCTTGTTGCAGCTCTGGGACTAGCCGGTTTGACGCACATCCCTTGCCTGGCGCATGTGCTGAATCTGCTGGGGCAGAATTTTCTTAAAAACTACCCAGACATGTCAGAGCTGCTGCTAACAGTGTGGTCCGTATGTGCATGCTTTCGGCGTTGTCACCCTGCTGCTGCTCGCCTGTCTGCGCTGCAGCATAACTTTGGCCTTCCTGCTCAACGCCTCATATGCGACATGCCCACCAGGTGGAACTCCAGATAGTGGAGTTTCAGATGCAGTATGCACGGGTCAGTCACTCTGCGGATCAGTACCATTTCACCACCAGTGACTGGGCCTGCATGCGAGACCTGTGTACCTTGTTGCGATCTTTGGAGTACTCAACCAACATGGCCAGTGGTGATGACACCGTTGTTAGCATTACAATACCCCTTCTATGTCTCCTTTAAAAAAATATTACGGTGATGATGGAAGAGGATGTGGCACAGGAGGAGGAGAACATGGTTCCAGGCCGGTCATACAGAAGTAGTTTGGTCGCGAACATAAAATTTTCCGTTCGTGAACGGTGAATGCAAATTTCCTCAAATGTTCGTGAACGGGCGAACCGGGCGAACAGCCATAGACTTCAATAGGCAGGCGAATTTTAAAACCGACAGGGACTCTTTCTAGCCACAGTAGTGATGGATAAGTTGTTTCAAGGAGACTAACACCTGGACTGTGGCATGCCGGAGAGGGATCCATGGCAAAACTCCCATGGAAAATTACATAGTTGACGCAGAGTTGGGTTTTAGAAATATAGAAACATAGAAACATAGAATGTGTCGGCAGATAAGAACCATTTGGCCCATGTAGTCTGCCCAATATACTGAATACTATGAATGGCCCCAGGCCCTATCTTATATGAAGGATGGCCTTATGCCTATCCCATGCATGCTTAAACTCCTTCACTGTATTTGCAGCTACCACTTCTGCAGGAAGGCTATTCCATGCGTCCACTACTCTCTCAGTAAAGTAATTCTTCCTGATATTACTTTTAAACCTTTGCCCCTCTAATTTAAAACTATGTCCTCTTGTAGCAGTTTTTCTTCTTTTAAAAATTCTCTCCTCTTTTACCGTGATGATTCCCTTTATGTATTTAAAAATTTCTATCATATCCCCTCTGTCTCTTCTTACTTCCAAGCTATACATGTTAAGGTCATTTAACCTTTCCTGGTAAGTTTTGTCCTGCAATCCATGTACTAGTTTAGTAGCTCTTCTCTGAACTCTCTCCAAAGTTTCAATATCCTTCTGCAGATATGGTTTACAGTACTGCACACAATACTCCAAATGAGGTCTCACTAGTGCTCTGTAGAGCGGCACGAGCACCTCCCTCTTTCTACTGTTAATGCCTCTCCCTATACACCCAAGCATTCTGCTGGCATTACCTGCTGCTCTATGACATTGTCTGCCCACCTTTAGGTCGTCTGATATAATGACCCCTAAATCCGTTTCCTCAGATACTGAGGTTAGTACTGTATCACTGATTTTATATTCTGCTCTTGGGTTTTTACGCCCCAGGTGCATTATCTTGCACTTATCGACATTAAATTTTAGTTGTCAGATTTTTGACCATTCCTCTAGTTTTCCTAAATCCTTTTCCATTTGGTGTATCCCTCCAGGAACATCAACCCTGTTACAAATCTTTGTGTCATCAGCAAAAAGACACACCTTACCATTGAGGCCTTCTGCAATTTCGCTGATAAAGATATTAAACAATATTGGTCCCAGAACAGATCCCTGAAGTACCCCACTGGTAACAATACCATGGTACCATGGTCTGAATATACTCCATTGACTACAACCCTCTGTTTTCTGTCCTTTAGCCACTGCCTAATCCATTCAACAATATGTGAGCTCAAGCTCAAAGACTGCAGTTTATTGATAAGCCTTCTATGTGGGACAGTATCAAAAGCCTTACTAAAGTCCAGATAAGCGATGTCTACTGCACCTCCGCCATCTATTATTTTAGTCACCCAATCAAAAAAGTCAATAAGATTAGTTTGACATGATCTCCCTGAAGTAAACCCATGCTGTTTTTTATCAATCAACCCATGGGTTTTTAGATGTTCCACAATCCTCTCCTTGAGTATGGTTTCCATTTATTTCCCCACTATTGATGTCAGGCTTACTGGCCTATAGTTGCCCTATTCCTCTCTACTACCTTTCTTGTGAATTGGCACAACATTTGCTAATTTCCAATCTTATGGGACGATACCTGTTACCAGTGATTGGTTAAATAAATCTGTTAATGGTTTTGCTAGTACACCTCTAAGCTCTTTTAATAGCTGTGGGTGTATCCCATCAGGCCCCTGTGATTTATTTATATTAATTTTAGACATCTGACTTAGAACCTCTTCCTCTGTAAAGACACATGCATCAAAGGATTCATTAGTCTTCCTCCCTAACTGAGGTCCTTCTCCTTCATTTTCCTTTGTAAAAACTGAACAGAAGTATTCATTGAGGCAGTCAGCTAGTTCTTTATCCTCTTCCATATACCTACCTTCTTTTGTGTATCTGAAGAATGTCTTATCACCTTTTTTCACTGACTGAGCTAATTTCTCTTCTGCCTGAGCTTTAGAAGCTCTTATAACTTGATTGGCCTCTCTCTGCCTCATCTTATAGATTTCCCGGTCATCCTCGTTTTGGGTGTTTTTATACTTGCCAAATGACATCTTTTTGTTTTTAATGATTTTGGCTACTTCTGCTGAGTACCACAGTGGTCTCTTCCTTTTTTTGCCTTTACTGACAAGCCTAATGCACTTTTCTGTTGCCTTCAGTATCGCCGATTTTAAGTAGTCCCATTTCTCTTGGACTCCATTGAAATTGTTCCAGTCTGATAGGGACTTGTATACCACTGATCTCATTTTAGAAAAGTCTGTTTTCCGAAAATCTAAAACTTTTGTTTTTGTGTAGAGTGACTCAGTCACTGTACTTATAGTAAACCTCACTGACTGGTGATCACTGGATCCTAAGCTTTCCCCTACAGTAATATCAGATACCAAATTGCCATTTGTGAATACCAAATCTAAAATGGCCTCCTTCCGGGTTGGCTCCTCAACTACTTGCTGTAGAGATAATCCCAGTAGGGAATTTAGAATGTCTGTACTCCTGGCAGAACTAGCTATTTTGCTTTTCCAGTTTATATCAGGAAGATTAAAGTCTCCCATAATGACAACTTCCCCTTTCAATGTCATTTTAGCCATTTCCTCAACTACTGTAGTAGATCATCCAATTCTTTGACTTGGCTTGGTGGTCTGTATATGACACCTACACGAGTTACCTTATGATTACCAAGCTGCAACGTAAGCCAAACTGACTCTAGATTAGTAGTCAAAAAGAATGAACGAGGGCACTGCCCTGTGCCTGTAAAACACGTGTGAGGACTCCACTATGGCCTCATCCGACAGTCCTGGGACCGGGGTGCTAGCCTCAACAGAAGCAATATAGCACAACAAGTAGAATAGATAGGCGCACTCACCATCCCTTCAAAGTCTTCTTTATTGCAGAGAACAAATCGATATACAGGGGGACTCACATGGACAGCAAATTCACAGAAAACAGCCTGCTGTTTTCTGTGAATTTGCTGTCCATGTGAGTCCCCTGTATATCGATTTGTTCTCTGCAATATAGAAGACTTTGAAGGGATGGTGAGTGCGCCTATCTATTCTACTTGTTGTGCTGACTCTAGATTAGTTTCGCTGGCTTGTATTAGATTAGATTTTATGCTATCTTTCACATATAGGGCCACTCCACCCCCTTTCTTGCCTTCTCTGTCTTTCCTATATAGAGAGAACCCAGGTATTGTTATGTCCCAGTCATTGCTCTTATTGAACCATGTCTCAGTAACAGCCACTAAATCTATATTCTCAGATGTCATTACAGACTCAAGTTTGTTGATCTTATTCCCTAAACTGCAAGCATTTGTAGACAGGACTCTCAGCTTGTCATTTCTTATCCTATCAGCTCCTGTCATCTTCTGGCATTGTTTTTTCGGGGGGCAGCCAAACTGATGGATTGTCTCTTTTGTGCCCCCCTTTCCTAGTTTAAATGTTCCTTAGCAAAAACTTTGAACTGTTCACTGAGGACATTCGTTCCCTTGAGAGAAAGATGCAAACCATCTTTCTTGTACAGTTCTTTTCCATTCCAGCTAGAGCCAACATGAGACACAAAGCCAAATCCCTGGTTCAAACACCATTCACCAAGCCATACATTGAATTCCTTAATACGCAACTGCTTGTCATGCTGACGGTTATGCACAGGCAGAACTGCAGAGAATGAGACAGTCGATGCAATCTCCCGTATATCATTACCAAGTGTGTGAAAATATTCCTTCACCTTTGAAACTTCATTGCAAGCCAGATCATTTGTCCCAATATGGACAATAACATCCACCTCCTTTTCCATTTGTGCTTGCTTAATAATGTTATGGATACGTCGTCTGTCCCTGCTGGCAGTAGCACCAGGGAGACATCTCACAAAACCCTTTTCTTCCATAAAAGGCATAAATCACCTAACAATCCTAAATTATTTTGAACAACGTGGTTTAAAACATCCAGTGTGGTGTATACGATCAGGTATGATGTTGTATCGATCAGGTAGTGTAAGGGTTACGCCCGCTTCACAGACATTGACAGACCAAACTCCCCTTTTAATGCACTGCAAACAACCGCAAACAGTCCATTTGCACAACTGCAAACTCCCCATTTGCACAAGGTTGGATACCAAGCTAGCCATGTCCCGGAAGGGTCCCCGAAAGGTGAATTGAATTGATTTTTCGAATGGGGAGAAGGTTAAAAAAACGCTGGCTCACCTCCCCTTTGTTTTAATCAACGGTCACTGCGTCTGCGCCGTGCAATTTACTCTCACACCCGATATGAGTGTTATTTTCTGTAGTTCTCTTCTCATCAGTTTAATCCCTGTTACGTCCCCAATCTGGGGTCCATTTATTGAATTGATTTTTCGAACGGGGAGATGGTTAATAAAACGCTGGCTCCCTCCCCTTTGTTTTAATCTACGGTCACTGCGCCTGTGCCATGCAATTTACTGTCACACCCGATATGAGTGGTAATTTCTGTAGTACTATTCTCATCAGTTTAATCCCTGTTACGTCCCCTATCAGGACGTGTATTGAATGGATTTTAGACAACTGCAAACAGTTGTCAAAAGTTGACAAACTCCTTGCAGAAATCTGATTTATCAGTGTGCGTCCTTCTTGTTACTTCCAATTTGGGGCACTGCGCGTGTGCCGTGCAATGTACTCTGCCACCTGGTATGAGTGGTGTGTTAACTAGTACTATTCTTATCAGTTTAATCCCTGTTACATCCCCAATCTGGGGTCCATTTATTGAATTGATTTTTCGAATGGGGAGATGGTTAAAAAAATGCTGGCTCCCTCCCCTTGTTTTAATCCACGGTCACTGCGTCTGCGCCGTGCAATTTACTGTCACACCTGATATGAGTGGTGTCTTAACTAGTACTATTTGTATCAGTTTAATCCCTGTTACGTCCCATATCAGGGATTGCCTTTTGTGAAAAAAAATGTAGGCTGGGTACCTTTGACTGCCTTCACAGTGACAGACCAAACTCTCATACACCAAACTGAATTGATTTTAGGAACCGGAAGATGGAAAAAGCAGCATGGTCGGTCCTCTTACTCCCAAATTGGGGCACTGCGCGTGCACAGAGCAATGTGCTGTGACACCCTATATGAGTGGTGTCTTAACTAGTACTATTCCTATCAGTTTAATCCCTGTTACGTCCCATATCAGGGATAGCCTTTTGTGAAAAAAAAATGTAGGCCGGGTACCTTCGACTGCCTTCACAGTGACAGACCAAACTCTCATACACCAAACTGAATTTATTTTAGGAACCGGAAGAAGGAAAAAGCAGCTTTGTCAGTCCTCTTACTCCCAAATTGGGGCACTGCGCGTGCACAGAGCAATTTGCTGTGACACCCTATATAAGTGGTCTCTTAACTAGTACTATTCAATTTAATTCCTGTTACGTACCCTATCCGGGGACGTGTGTCGAATTGCTTAACCATTGTCGAATTAACGAACCATTACGAGATCATAAAATAATTTAGTTCTGAGCTCTGTACTTGCTTTGTATTGGAATTGATGGGGATTTTTTTAATAGTCTGGATTATTTCTAATAAACTATTAAGAGTCTTTATTATGATTTTTTATTTTATCTATTAAAAACCCATACAGCTTAAAAAAAGGCAAATTAATGTTTTTTCTATGAAATATTATCCAGCCGTCCGATTGCTTTTGGTCTGACCATAATGAATCAACTGCCTTATCATCTGGGGTGTGGCAACATTGCCACCACACTCATAGAGGTGATGATTGCTTCATTGTAATACGCAAGCCCCTTCACCACAACAAGGTAAAGATCACGAAGGGGAATTGACACTTGTATGTGCCTTTTTTTTGTTTTGTTTTTGCAGCCACAGTGCTGCACCATAGGACAGAAAAATTAGGCATGTACACATGCCTGAAAAATAATGGCATTGTTGCAGCCGCTGTTGTAGCAGCAGCCGGAAAAATTGATGTTTTCAATGCAGAAACGTGACTAAAACATTGCGACTTGAACCCTAGTTGGTGGCGGAGAATTCACGAAAGTCATCCGGTATGCAGACATTAAATACAGCAGCGTAGGGACCATTTTGAGGGCAAGGTGAGGTAATTTTATGAAGGTGAGGTAATCAACACTTTTTTGATCGAGGCGACTTCTCTTGTCAGTGACAATGCCTCCTGCTGCATTGAAGGTCCTTTCTGACAGGACATTTGAAGCAGGGCAGGCAAGAAGTTCTATCGCAAACTGGGATAGCTCAGGCCACATGTCAAGCCTGCACACCCAGTAGTGAAGGGGTTCATCGCTCCTCAGAGTGTCGATATCTGCTGTTAAGGCGAGGTAGTCTGCTACCTGTCGGTTGAGTCGTTCTCTAAGGCTGGATCCCGAAGGGCTGTGGCGATGTGTAGGACTGAAAAAGCTCTGCATGTCCTCCATCAACAACGCATCTGTAAATCGTCCAGTCCTTGCCGCCATGGTAGGAGGAGGATTACATTCACCTTTTCCCCAGTTAGATTCCCCTTGTGCTGTGACATCCGCCTTATAAGCTGTGTAAAACATATTTTTTAGTTTGGTTTTGAACTGCTGCATCCTTTCCGACTTTCGGTAACTTGGTAACATTTCTGCCACTTTTTACTTATACTGGGGGTCTAGTAGTGTGGCCACCCAGTACAGGTCGTTCTTCTTCATCCTTTTTATACGAGGGTCCCTCAACAGACATGACAGCATGAAAGACCCCATTTGCACAAGGTTGGATGCAGAGCTACTCATTTTCCGTTCCTCGTCCTCACTGATGTCATTGACGGTCTGTTCTTCCCCACAGCCACATACAACACCACGGGTCCCAGATAGGTGACAACAACGAGCACCCTGGGGTGCCTGCTGTGGTTAATCTTCCTCCTCCTCAAAGCCACATTCCTCCTCTGACTCCTCTTCCTCATACTCCTCTTCCAGCGTTGCCGCAGGTCCGGCAATTGATGATGACAAGGCTTTTTCTGGTGGTGATGGTGTCCACAACTCTTCCTCTTCCTCTTCACGCTCATCTACAGCCTGATCCAGCACTCTTCGCAGGGCACGCTCCAGGAAGAAAACAAATGGGATGAGGTTGCTGATGGTGCCTTCAGTGCGACTGACTAGATTTGTCACCTCCTCAAAAGGACGCATGAGCCTACAGGCATTGTGCATGAGCGTCCAGTAACAAGGCAAAAAAATTCCCAGATCCGCAGAGGCTGTCCTAGCACCCCGGTCATACAAATAATCTTTGACGGCTTTTTCTTGTTGGAGCAGGCGGTCGAACATTTGAAGTGTTAAATTCCAACGTGTCCGGCTGTCGCAAATCAAGCGCCTCACTGGCACGTTGTTTCGCCACTGAATATCAGAAAAGTGCGCCATGGCTGTGTAGGAACGCCTGAAATGCCCACACACCTTCTTGGCCTGCTTGAGGACAACCTGTAAGCCTGGGAACTTAGACACAAAGCGTTGTACGATGAAATTCAATACATGTGCAATGCACGGCACATGTGACAACTTGCCCAAATTCAATGACGCCAACAAATTTGTTCCATTTTCACACACCACTTTGCCGATTTCCAGTTGGTGCGGGGTCAGCCACTGATCCACCTGTGCGCTCAGGGCGGACAGGAGTGCTGGTCCTGTGTGGCTCTCTGCTTTCACTCAAGTCAACCCCAAGACAGCGTGACACTGTCGTATACGGGATGTGGAATAGCCCCTGGGGAGCTGGGGGGATTCAGTTGATGTGCAGCCAGACGCCGCAGCAGAAGAGGACTCAGCCGAGGAGGATATCGAAGAGGATGGAGTAGGAGGAGTAGAGGAGGTGGCAGTAGGCCTGCCTGCAAGTCGTGGCATTGTCACCAACTCCGCTCCTCTCTGTCTCCCCATCTGAACTTTCCCCTGTTGTTCTTCTCTTCGAGCGGGCACCCACGTGACATCCACGGACACATCGTCATCATCAACCACTTCACTTGTATCTGACAATTCAGCAAAGGAAGCAGCAGTGGGTACAACATCATCATCATCATCATCACACCGTACGTCCATGTGTGTAATGCTGCCTGACTGAGACATTTCCCTGTTATCTACATCCTCTGGCAATAATGGTTGGGCATCACTCATTTCTTCCAACTGATGTGTAAATAAATCTTCTGACAGTTCTATGAAGTGGCTGTGGTGCTGGTGTTGGTGGTGGTGGCGGGCGGGCGAGTGGTAACTTGAGAGTTACACGAAGCTGAGCTGGAGGAGGATGGTGAGTCAAGGTTCCGAGCAGAAGCTGTATTAGATTGGGTGTCCTGTGTAAGCCAGTCAAATATGTCCTCAGAATTTTTCGAGTTCAGGGTATGTGGCCTCTGAAACTGGGCATTATTCTAGGACCAAAGGAAATCAAAGCACCACGACGGTCCCTGCGGGGTGGCCTGCCTCTGCCTGTCATTTTTTTTTTTTATTAGTGGTACTATGCGTGCAAGGTACTGTGCCACCCGGTATGACTTGTGGGCACTGGCGGTGGGCACACTACAGTCAATGGAAGTGGACCTGACACACACTGGCAGGCAACTAACCTTAGATTAAAGGGTAAAAATTAAATGCCTTATTTATCGGCAAGCTACTGTGCCACCCGGTATGAGTGGTTGGCACTGGCAGTGGCCACACTATAGTCAGTGGAAGTGGGCCTGACAAACACTGGCAGGCACCTAACCATAGATTAAAGGGTAAAAATTAAATGCCTTATTTATCGGCAAGCTACTGTGCCACCCAGTATGAGTGGTGGGCACTGGCAGTGGGCACACTACAGTCAGTGGAAGTGGGCCTGACAAATACTGGCAGGCAACTAACCTTAGATTAAAGGGTAAAAATGAAATGCCTTATTTATCGGCAAGCTACTGTGCCACCCGTTATGAGTGGTTGGCACTGGCAGTGAGCACACTACTGTCAGTGGAAGTCGGCCTGGCACACACTGGCAGGCAACTAACCTTAGATTAAAGGGTAAAAATTAAATGCCTTATTTATAGGCAAGCTACTGTGCCACCCGGTATGAGTGGTTGGCACTGGCAGTGGCCACACTACAGTCAGTGGAAGTGGGCCTGACAAACACTGGCAGGCACCTAACCATAGATTAAAGGGTAAAAATGAAATGCCTTATTTATCGGCAAGCTACTGTGCCACCCAGTATGAGTGGTGGGCACTGGCAGTGGGCACACTACAGTCAGTGGAAGTGGGCCTGACAAATACTGGCAGGCAACTAACCTTAGATTAAAGGGTAAAAATGAAATGACTTATTTATTGGCAAGCTACTGTTCCACCCGGTATGAGTGGTTGGCACTGGCAGTGGGCACACTAAAGTCAGTGGAAGTCGGCCTGATACACCCTGGCAGGCAACTAACCTTAGATTAAAGGGTAAAAATGAAATGTCTGTATTTGTGCAAAGTCCTGTGCCACCCGGTATGAGTGGTGGGCACTTTCAGTGGGCACACTACAGTCAGTGGAAGTGGGCCTGACAAACACTGGCAGGCAACTAACCTTAGATTAAAGGGTAAAAATGAAATGACTTTTTTATCGGCAAGCTACTGTTCCACCCGGTATGAGTGGTTGGCACTGGCAGTGGGCACACAACAGTCAGTGGAAGTTGGCCTGATACACCCTGGCAGGCAACTAACCTTAGATTAAAGGGTAAAAATTAAATGCCTGTTTTTTATGCAAAGTCCTGTGCCACCCGGTATGAGTGGTGGGCACTTTCAGTGGGCACACTACAGTCAGTGGAAGTGGGCCTGACAAACACTGGCAGGCAACTAACCTTAGATTAAAGGGTAAAAATTAAATGCCTTTTTTTTATGCAAAGTCCTGTGCCACCCGGTATGAGTGGTGGGCACTGGCAGTGGGCACACTACAGTCAGTGGAAGTCGGCCTGACACACACTGGCAGGCAATTAACCTTAGATTAACCGCTTCAGCCCCCCTAGCTTAAACACCCTTAATGACCAGGCCACTTTTTACAATTCCGCACTACACTACTTTCACCGTTTATTGCTCCGTCATGCAACTTACTACCCAAATGAATTTTACCTCCTTTTCTTCTCACTAATAGAGCTTTCATTTGGTGGTATTTCATTGTTGCTAACATTTTTACTTTTTTTGCCATTAATACAAATTTAACGACACTTTTGCAAAAAAATGACATTTTTCACTTTCTGTTGTAAAATTTTTAAAAAACTACATTTCTATATAAATTTTTCTCTAAATTTATTGTTCTACATGTCTTCGATAAAAAAAAGTACAATAAGTGTATATTTATTGGTTTGGGTAAAAGTTATAGCGTTTACAAACTATAGTGCAAAAAGTGAATTTCGGCATTTTGAAGCAGCTCTGACTTTCTGAGCGCCTGTCATGTTTCTTCAGGTGCTAGAATGTCAGGATAGTATAAATACCCCCAAATGACACCATTTTAGAAAGAAGACACCCCAAAGTATTCGCGGAGGGGCATGGTGAGTTCATGTATCATTTCATTTTTTTCACAAGTTAGCGGAAAATGACACTTTCTGAGAAAAAAAAAAAAAGTTTCAATTTCTGATAACTTCTGGCAAAAAAAATCTCAGACGGACTCACTATGCCCCTCAGTGAATAACTTGGGGTGTCTACTTTCCGAAATGGGGTCATTTGTGCAGTGTGTTTACTGTTCTGGCATTTTGGGCGGGGCTAAATTGTGAGCCGCCATGTAAAACCTAAAGGTACTCGTTGGAATTTGGGCCCCTTTGTGCACCCAGGCTGCAAAAAAGTGTCACTCATGTGGTATCGCCGTACTCAGGAGAAGTAGGGCAATGTGTGCCACTTTTTTGCAGCCTGGGTGCGCAAAGGGGCCCTAAAACCAATGAGTACCTTTAGGATTTCACAGGGCATTTTTACGCATTTGGATTCCAGACATCTTCTCACGCTTTAGGGGCCCCTAAAATGCCAGGACAGTATAAATACCCCACATGTGACCCCATTTTGGAAAGAAGACACCCCAAGATATTCTGTGAGGGGTATGGTGAGTTCATGTAAAATTTTATTTTTTGTCACAAGTTAGTGGAATATAAGACTTTGTAAAAAACAAAATAAAAAAAATAAAAAATTTCCGCTGACTTGTGCCAAAAAATAAAAATTCTGTGGACTCACCATGCCCCTCACAGAATACCTTGGGGTGTCTTCTTTCCAAAATGGGGTCACATGTGGGGTATTTATACTCACCTGGCATTTTAGGGGCCCCTAAAGTGTGAGAATCCAAATGCAAATCCAAATAAAAATGGCCTGTGAAATCCTAAAGGTACTCATTGGTTTTAGGGCCCCTTTGCGCACCCAGGCTGCAAAAAAGTGTCACTCATGTGGTATCGCCGTACTCAGGAGAAGTAGGGCAATGTGTTTTGGGGTGTATTTTTACATATACCCATGCTGCGTGTGAGAAATATCGCTGTAAACGACAACTTTTACATTTTTTATTCAAAGTTGTCAATTTACAGAGATATTTCTCTCACCCAGTATGGGTATATGTAAAAATACACCCTAAACACATTGCCCTACTTCTCCTGAGTACGGCAAAACCACATGTGTGACACTTTTTGCAGCCAAGATGCGCAAAGGGCCCAAATTCCAATGAGTACCTTTAGTAGGGCATTTTTACGCATTTTTCTTCTCACGCTTTAGGGCCCCTAAAATTCCAGGGCAGTAGAAATACCCACATGTGACCCCATTTTGGAAAGAAGACACCCCAAGGTATTCCATGAGGGGCATGGCGAGTTCATAGAAGATTTTTTTTTTTGGCACAAGTTAGTGGAAATTGATTTTTATTGTTTTTCTCACAAAGTCTCCTTTCCGCTAACTTTTGACAAAAGTTTAATTTTTCATGGACTCATTATGCCCCTCAGCGAATACCTTGGGGTGTCTTCTTTCAAAATAGGGTCACATGTGGGTATTTATACTACCCTGGCATTTAGGGGCCCTAAAGCGTGAGAAGAAAATGCGTAAAATGCCCTCCTAAAAGGTACTCGTTGGAATTTGGGCCCTTTACGCATCTTGGCTGCAAAAAGTGTCACACATGTGGTATCGCCGTACTCAGGAGAAGTAGGGCGATGTGTTTTAAGGTGTATTTTTACATATACCCATGCTGGGTGAGACAAATATCTCTGTAAATTGACAACTTTGAATAAAAAAATTTAAAAAGTTGTCATTTACAGAGATATTTCTCTCACCCAGCATGGGAATATATAAAAACACCCCAAAACACATTGCCCTACTTCTCCTGAGTACGGCGATACCACATGAGTGACACTTTTTGCAGCCAAGATGCGCAAAGGGGCCCTAAAACCAATGAGTACCTTTAGGATTTCACAGGCCATTTTTACGCATTTGGATTCTCACACTTTAGGACCCCTAAAATGCCAGGGCAGTATAAATACCCCACATGTGACCCCATTGTGGAAAGAAGACACCCCAAGGTATTCTGTGAGGGGCATAGCGAGTTCACAGAAAAAAATTTGGCACAAGTTAGCGGAAATTGTTTTTTTTTTTTTACAGTCTCATATTCCACTAACTTGTGGCAAAAAATAAAATTTTGCATGAACTCACCATACCCCTCACGGAATACCTTGGGGTGTCTTCTTTCTAAAATGGGGTCACATGTGGTGTTTTTGTACTGCCCTGGCATTTGAGGGTCTCTGCAATCATTACACGTATGGCCAGCATTAGGAGTTTCTGCGATTCTCCGTATATTGAGCATACGGGTAATGAGATTTTTTTTTCCGTTCAGCCTCTGCGCTGAAAAAAAAAAAAAATGAACGCCACAGATTTTTTCATTCGCATCGGTCAATGTGGATGAAAAAATCTCTGCCAAAATCAGTGACTGCGGTGCGGTGGGCTGTGCGCTAGCTACCTAACAAGTAGCTAACTAACTGGCGGTGATAAGGGACCCTTATGCCCCATTCACACGTCCGAAATTCTGTTTGCGGAACGGAATTGCGGATCCATTCATTTCTATGGGGACAGACTTTGTCCCGCTCGGATCCGGAATTACGGATCCGCGCTTCCGGGTCTGCACTTCCGTTCCGCAAAAATATAGAACATGTCCTATTCTTGTCCGCAATTGCGGACAAGAAAAAGCATTTTCTATATAGTTCTGGCAATGTGCGGATCTGCAAAATGCGGAAAGCACATTGCCGGTGTCCGTGTTTTGAGGATCTGCGGATCGGATCCGCGGATCGGATCCGCGGATCCGTGAATCCACGGATCCGTGAATCCACGGATCCGCAAAACACATATGGACGTCTGAATGGAGCCTTACAAGGGTGTGATCAATGACAGGGGGTGATCAGGGGTCTAGATGGGGTGATCAAGGGGTTAATAGGTGAGGGGGTGGGGGGTTAGTGTAGTGTTTGGTGAAACTTTACTGTGTTACCTGGTCCTCTGGTGGTCGATCCCAGCAAATGGGACCACCAGAGGACCAGGTAGCAGGTATACCAGACGCTGTTCACAAAACAGCGTCTGGTATACATGTTTGATGCGATTTATATCGCATCTACAGCCTGCCAGCGATTGATCATCGCTGGCAGGCTGTAGTTCAACTCTCGAGACGCGCGCCCCAGTGAACGCGCGCGCGCGTGCGCGTTCACAGGAACTCACGGGTCTCACGAGAGGACGCGCCGATGCGTCCACTCAGAAGATCCCGGCCGCCCGCAGGACGCAATCCTGCGTACGGCGGTCCGGGACTGGTTAAAGGGTAGAAATGAAATGCTTTTTTTTTATGCAAAGTCCTGTGCCACACGGTATGAGTGGTGGGCACTGGCTGTGGGCATACTACAGTCTGTGGGCCTGCAGCTCCTCACACACGGGGAGGCCAGACAACTGCTATATACATATGGAGAAAAAATAAATAAAACCAGACTTATGTAGCAGCCCTAAAAAGGGCTTTTTGAGGTGCTGTGATGCTGTCCTTACAGCAGATGAGTCTGTGGACACAGAACACTGGCCTGGCTAACGCTTTCCCTATGAATTCAGAATCATCAGCACAGCAGCAGCTGCAGTCTCCCTGCTCTCACTAACATGCAGCTTCAGACTGAATCTAAAATGGCTGCCCTTTTTATAAGAGGTGGTAAGGTGTGGGAGGGAGGGTGCTGATTGGCTGGAATGTGTCTGCTGACTGTGAGGTACAGGGTCAAAGTTTTCTCAATGAAGATAGGGGGCGGACCGAACATCGCATATGTTCGCCCGCCGCAGCGAACGCGAACAAGCTATGTTCGCCGGCGAATAGTTCTGGACATCTCTGTACAGAAGTAGCTCAGAGGGTGGGTAAATGCACCAGCAGAGGCCAGGTACACATGTGGACAGCCACGGCACATTTCTGGAGGACGAGGAGTATGCGGTACAGGAGGAGGAGGAGGAACCGGTTTCACTGCAAGGTGGCACCCTACGCAGCTCAGGGCCATCACTGGAGCGTGGCTGGGGGAAGACAGACGATACACCACCTACAGAGGACAGCTTATCGTTACTTCTGGGCAGCCTGGCACACATGAGCGACGACATGCTGCAGTGCCAGCGCAACGACAGCAGAGTTGCCCACATTTTAACTTGTGCTGACAACTGGGTTGCCACCCTGCTGGATCCCTGGTACAAGGACAACGTGCTCACCTTAATTCCTGCACTGGAGCGTGATAGGAAGATGCGCGACTACAAGCGCACGCTGGTAGGCGTGCTACTGGGGGCATTCCCAACTGACACGGGGGAGAAGTGGAAGCACAAGGCGAAGGCAGAGGAAGAGGTCGCCAACGCAGCTGTGTCACGGCCAGCTCCTCAAACAGCAAAGTTTTGTCACCGTGCCACAGCAAACTACACCACCAGCTGATAGGGAATGTGTTAGCAGGCGGCAGCATTTCAAAAACATGGTGGAACAGTACCTGTGCACACGCCTCCACTTACTGACTGATGGTTCTGCCCCATTCAACTTCTGGGTCTCCAAATTGTCCATATGGCCAGAGCTTGCCCTTTATGCTTTGGAGGTGCTGGCCTGCCCTGCGGCCAGTGTATTGTCTGAACGTGTATTTAGCACGGCAGGGGGCGTCATTACAGACAAACGCAGCCTCTGTCACAGCCAACATGGACAAGCTCACGTTCATTAAAATGAACCAGGCATGGATCCACCAGGACTTGTCCGTACCTTGTGCAGAGTAGACATTTATAACTGCCTAGCCCTCAACCATACATTCTTGTACTCCAGGGCACTTCTTTATTGAATCCTCTTTTTTTAATTGTACTATTATTTTGGGGGTAACCCCAAGTTGAATGAACCTCTCCTCTGTCTGGGTGTCAGGGGCCTAAAATTCCGATAATCGTCTGCTGCTTTGGCGGGTGACATCAAGCTTGATTTTCTTTTATGGGCTCTCTCTTCTCTGTCTGGCTGCTGGGGCCTAAATAACTGAAAGTGGCCTTTTCCATTGATGGGTGACCTAAAGACTGGTTTTCTGCTATGGGACCTCTCTCCTCTGTCTGGGTGCCAGGGGCCAACATTTCAGATAATCACCTGTTGCTTTGGGGGGTGACATTAACCTCTTATACTGTCAAATTACCTCTACATTGACTGGTTGTCAGGGGCCAATATTTCTTTTCAACGCTTATTGCATTGGTGGGAGATATTAATCTCTTTATACTGTCAAATGACCGCCCCATTGTCTGGTTGTCAGGAGTGTATATATCGTTTCATCGCTTGCTGCATTGGTGGTAGACATTATCCTCTTTATGCTGTCAAATGACCTCTACATTGTGTGGTTGCCAGGGGCATATATTTCGTTTCATCGCTTGCTGCATTGGTGGGAGACGTAATCCTCCTTTTACTGTCAAATGACCGCCCATTGTCTGGTTGTCAGGAGCCTATATTTCGTTTCATCGCTTGCTGCATTGGTGGGAGACATTATCCTCTTTTTACTGTCAAATGACCGCCACAGTGTCTAGTTGTCAGGGGCCTATATTTCGTTTCATTGCTTGCTGCATTGGTGGGAGACATTATCCTCTTTATGCTGTCAAATGACCTCTACATTGTCTGGTTGTCAGGGGCCTAAATTTTGTTTCATCGCTTGCTGCTTTGGTGGGAGACATTATCCTCTTTTTACTGTCAAATGACCGCCCCATTGTCTGGTTGTCAGGGGCCTATATTTCGTTTCATCGCTTGTTGCATTGGTGGGAGACATTATCCTCTATCTACTGTCAAATGACCGCCCTATTGTCTGGTTGTCAGGGGCCTATATTTTGTTTCATCGCTTGCTGCATTGGTGGGAGACATTATCCTCTTTATGCTGTCAAATGACCTCTACATTGTCTGGTTGTCAGGGGCCTAAATTTCATTTCATCGCTTGCTGCTTTGGTGGGAGACATTATCCTCTTTTTACTGTCAAATGACCGCCCCATTGTCTGGTTGTCAGGGGCCTATATTTCGTTTCATCGCTTGCTGCATTGGTGGGAGACATTATCCTCTTTATGCTCTCAAATGACCTCTACATTGTCTGGTTGTCAGGGGCCTATATTTCGTTTCATCGCTTGCTGCATTGGTTGGAGACATTATCCTCTTTTTGTCCGCCACTTTTACATAGTGAAAAAAATCACCCCCAAAATCCAGCGCCCTCAAAAAAAAAAATCTTTTTTAGAGCTAAAATTGTTAGGAAGGATTCTTTCCTGGATATTCAATTGTATATACAGTGCAAATGCTGCCAAAAATTACAAGGAAGAAGAACTCCGATACAGCCTGTATATAAAATAAAGGAGGGCCTCATTCACATGATGCTACAATTGTTCAGGTACACTGCTGAACTCATAAAGCCTATGCACTAAGTGAAAGGGCTGGCAAAAATTACAAAGAACCAGCAATCCAATACACCCTTTATTACACATAAAGGAGGGCATAATACACACGCTTGAAAAATTATCATTGATGGCCTACTGGTGACCCTCAAAAACATTTGGAGCAAGGGCGTGCTGGTTACCGTCTAAGACATTATAGTTGAGGACCTGAAGGTGAGAGGACCCAATAAAAAATTGTAGTGAGTGACTGAAGGTGAGAGAACCCAATAAAACATTACAGTGATGGCCTACAGGTGAGAAGAACATATAAAACATTAGAAGTGAGGGCCTGAAGTCTAGCAAACCCCAAAAATCATTGCAGTGATGGCCTACAGGTAGCGAACAACTGGATGTTCGGGTTCGAGAAGTTCGGAAGAACTTCCCAAAAATGTTCGGGTTTGGGATCCGAACTCGATCCGAACTTTATCCCGAACCTGAACAAATGTGGATAGGGAAATGAATTAAAATAAAATAAATAAAAATTAACCAATATCAATTGGAGAGAGGTCCCATAGCAGAGAATCATGCATCATATCACCCACCACTGGAGAAGGCCACTTTCAGTTATTTCGGCCCCAGCACCCAGACAGAGGAGAGAGGTCCCACAGCAAGGAATCATGCGTCATATCACCCACCACTGGAGAAGGCCACTTTCAGTTATTTCGGCACAGCACCCAGACCGAGGAGACAGGTCCCACAGCAAGGAATCATGCGTCATTTCACCCACCACTAGAGAAGGCCACTTTCAGTTATTTAGGCCCCAGCACCCAGACAGAGGAGAGAGGTCCCATAGCAAGGAATAAGGCGTCATGTCACCCACCACTGGAGAAGGCCACTTTCAGTTATTTCGGCCCCAGCACCTAGACAGAGGAGAGGTTCATTCAACTTTGGGTTGCAAAGCAAGATCATGGTAAAGTAAAAAAAAATGAGGATTCAATAAAGAAGTGCTACGGAGAACAAGAATACATGGTTGAGGGGGAGGCAGTTATAAATGTTTATTCTGCACAAGGGAGGCACAGGTCCTGTGGGATCCGTGCTTGGTTCATTTTTATGAACGTCAGCTTGTCCACGTTGGCTGTGGACAGGCGGCTGCGTTTGTCAGTAATGACGCCCCCTGTCGTGCTGAATACACATTCAGACAAAATTCTGGCCGCCGGGCAGGCCAGCACCTCCAAGGCATAAAATGCTAACTCTGGCCACGTGGACAATTTGGAGAGTTGAATGAGGCCGAACCATCAGTCAGTACGTGGAGGGGTGTGCAGACGTACTGTTCAACCATGTTAGTGAAATGCTGCCTCCTGCTAACACGTTCCGTATCAGGTGGTGGTGCAGTTAGCTGTGGCGTGGAGACAAAACTTTTCCACATTTCTGCCATGCTAACCCTGCCCTCAGAGGAGCTGGCCGTGACACAGCTGCGTTTGTGACCTCTTGCTCCTCCTCTGCCTTCGCCTTGGGCTTCCACCTGTTCCCCTGTGACATTTGGGAATGCTCTCAGGAGCGCGTCTACCAGCGTGCGCTTGTACTTGCGCATCTTCCTATCACGCTCCAGTGCAGGAAGTAAGTTGGGCACATTGTCTTTGTACCGGGGATCCAGCAGGGTGGCAACCCAGTAGTCCGCACACGTTAAAATGTGGGCAACTCTGCTGTCGTTGCGCAGGAACTGCAGCATGTAGTCGCTCATGTGTGCCAGGCTCCCCAGAGGTAAGGACAAGCTGTCCTCTGTGGGAGGCGTATCGTTATCGTCCTCCGTATCCCCCCAGCCACGCACCAGTGATGGGCCTGAACTGTGTCGGGTGCCACCCCGCTGTGAACCTGCTTCATCCTCATCCTCCTCCACCTCCTCCTCGTCCTCCAGTAGTGGGCCCTGGCTGGCCACATTTGTACCTGGCCTCTGCTGTTGCAAAAAACCTCCCTCTGAGCCACTTCTAACAGACTGGCCTGAAAGTGCTAAAAATGATCCCTCATCCTCCTCCTCCTCTTCCTGGGCCACCTCCTCTTCCATCATCGCCCTAAGCGTTTTCTCAAGGAGACATAGAAGTGGTATTGTAAGACTAATAAAGGTGTCATCGCCACTGGCCATGTTGGTGGAGTACTCGAAACAGCGCAACAGGGCACACAGGTCTAGCATGGAGGCCCAAACATTGGTGGTGAAGTGGTGCTGTTCCGCAGTGCGACTGACGCGTGCGTGCTGCAGCTGAAACTCCACTATGGCTTGTGCCTGTTGTCAAATCAGCGTCACGAATCCAAGAATGCGATGTGGGTTCCAACTCGCAAAAGAGTCAATATAATATGGAAATTGGCCGCGCTGCTTTTGTTCAGGAATGTGTAGACCATCAAACAGATGAGATTCCAAGATGGCAACCGGACATGGAGAGTCGTTCACACCACCACACCAGGATTAGCCCTATGTTGTATTCCTAAACGAAGGAAAGGCGTATCCTGAAAGTGAAGCACTGTCAACTCCAAATAAAATCAAATGGTTTTATTATACTCACAAGTATACATCTTGAGTTAAAACATATCACTGTTTCACAAATACGTTCCACCCGACCCAGGTTTCGCTTACGCGCTTCATCAGGGGTGTCACCCCTCCAGCATGTGCAAGGTGGAGTTCCACCTGGTCGGCACGTCGCATATGAGGCGGTGAGCGGGAAGGCCGAATCTCCGCTGTAGCGCAGACAGGCGAGCAGCGGCAGGATGTGAACGCCGGAAGCGCGCACAGACGGCACGCACTTTATGCAGCAGCTCTGACATGTCGGGGTAGTTGTGAATAAACTTCTGCACCAAATTCAGCACATGCACTAGGCAAGGGATGTGCGTCAAACCGGATAGTCCCAGAGCTGCGTCGAGATTTCGCCCATTATCGCACACCACCAGGCCGGGCTTGAGGCCCACCGGCAGAAACCACTCGTCGGTCTGTTGTTCAATACCCCGCCACAACTCCTGCGCGGTGCGGGGCCTGTCCCCCAAACATATGAGTTTCAGAATGGCCTGCTGACCTTTACCCCGGGGTGTGCTGAAGTTGGTGGTGAAGGTGTGTGGCTGACTGGATGAGCTGGTGGAAGCAGAGGAGGAGGAAGCCGAATAGGAGGAGGAGGCTACAGGAGGCAAAGAATGATGCCATGCGATCCTTGGCGGCAGAAGGACGTGCGCCAAGGAACTCTCCGCCTGGGGCCCAGCCACCACTACATTTACCCAGTGTGCAGTTAGGGAGATATAGCGTCCCTGGCCGTGCTTACTGGTCCACGTATCTGTGGTTAGGTGGACCTTGCCACAGATGGCGTTGCGCAGTGCACACTTGATTTTATCGGATACTTGGTTGGGCAGGGAAGGCACGGCTGTCTTGGAGAAGTAGTGGCGGCTGGGAACAACATACTGTGGAACAGCCATGGACATCAGCTGTTTGAAGCTGTATGTGTCCACCAGCCTGAATGACAGCATTTCAAAGGCCAGTAGTTTAGAAATTCTGGCATTCAGGCCCAAGGCTTGAGGGTGGCTAGGTGGGAATTTACGCTTTCTCTCCAAGGTTTGTGAGATGGAGAGCTGAACGCTGCCGTGTGACATGGTGGAGATGTTTGGTGACGCAGGTGGTGGTGTCGGTGGCACATCCTCTGTTTGGTGGGCGGCAGGTGCCAACGTTCCTCCCGAGGCGGAGGAACAGGCCGAGGCAGCAGCAGAACAGGGAGCAGGGGGAGCCTGAGTGAGTTCCTTGTTTTTAAGGTGTGCATGGGGAGCCTGAGTGAGTTCCTTGTTTTTAAGGTGTTTACTCCAGTGCAGTTCATGCTTTGCATGTAGATGTCTGGTCATGCAGGTTGTGCTAAGGTTCAGAACGTTAATGCCTCGCTTCAGGCTCTGATGGCACAGCGTGTAAACCACTCGGGTCTTGTCGTCAGCACATTGATTAAAGAAGTGCCATGCCAGGGAACTCCTTGAAGGTGCCTTTGGGGTGCTCGGTCCCTGGTGGTGGTGGCCAGTAGCAGGCGAACTCTCTTGGCGGCAGCTGTTCTGCTTTTGCCCCCTGCTCCCTCTTTTGCTACGCTGTTGGCTCGGTCTCATCACTGCCTCTTCCTTTGAACTATGAAAGTCAGTGGCATGACCTACATTCCATTTGGGGTCTAGGACCTCATCGTCCCCTGCATCTTCTTCCCCACAGTCTTCCTCCCTGACCTCCTGTTCGGTCTGCACACTGCAGAAAGACGCAGCAGTTGGCACCTGTGCTTCGTCATCATCAGAGATGTGCGGATTCCGATGAGGTGGTATTCCCATGTCATCATCATCAGGAAACATCATTGGTTGTGCATCAGTGCATTCTATGTCTTCCACCACTGGGGTAAGGGCTAGGTGGATTCCCTTGGGAAACCCTGCCAGCAGAGTCTTCAAACAGCATAAGAGACTGCTGCATAACTTGAGGCTCAGACAGTTTCCCTGATATGCATGGGGATGATGTGACAGACTGATGGGCTTGGTTTTCAGGCGCCACCTGTGCGTTTTCTGCAGAAGACTGGGTGGGAGATAATGTTGTGAACGTGCTGGATCCACTGTCGGCCACCCAATTGACTAGCGCCTTTACCTGCTCAGTCCTTACCATCCTTAGAACGGCATTGGGCCCCATCAAAAATTGCTGTAAATTCTGGCGGGTACTGGAACCTGAGGTAGTTGGTTCACTAGGACGTGTGGCTGTGGCAGAATGGCCACGTCTTCTCCCAGCACCAGAGGGTCCACTAACATCACTACGACCGCGTCCGAGTCCCTTACTAGATGTTTTCCTCATTGTTACCGTCCACCAAGCACCACAATAAGAAAAAAAATATTTGGCCCAATGTATTGATTTCAAATTCAGGCCTTTTTTTAAAGGCACCTAACACTATCTGCCTATTTATTTATGTACCGTATTACACTAATCCAGGCAAAGCAGTAACCACTGATTTAGGGGAATATCTATTGTAGAGCTAGTATTTAGGCCCTGGATGAAAGGTATCCTTTTATGGACAAATTTACAATTGGAGATGCACAGTAGCGTGAGAAAAAATATGTAGGATTATGCCTTCAGCAATTGTATTTTAACACTTTGTGTAATATACCCTTTAACGGAAATAAATACACTTGGAGATGCACGGTAGCGTGTGAAGTTAATGAGAATGACCCTCTCAGCACTTGTATATACACCTTGAGTGTAATATACCCTTTTACGGACAGATTAACACTTGGCCTGCAACAGCTGGAAAACCAGATTCAGGGTATTGCTATTTTGGCAATTGAATTTCACCCGAGAACAAAATATATGTTTTAGCGGACACTATTATACTTTGCCAGCCACAGCTGAAACTACTGATTTATGGTATTGGTATTTTGGCAATTGAATTTCACCCTAGAACAAAATATACCCTTTTACGGACAGATTAACACTAGGCCTGCAACAGCTGGGAAACCAGATTCAGTTTATTGCAATTTTGGCAATTGAATTTCACCCCAGAACAAAATATAACCTTTTACGGACAGATTAACACTTGGCCTGCAACAGCTCGGACACCAGATTCAGTGTATTGCTATTTTGGCAATTGAATTTCACCCCAGAACAAAATATATGTTTTGGCGGACACTATTATACTTTGCCAGCCACAGCTGAAACTACTGATTTATGGTATTGGTATTTGGGCAATTGAATGTCACCCCAGAACAAAATATACCCTTTTACAGACAGATTAACACTTGGCCCGCCACAGCTGGGAAACCAGATTCAGTTTATTGCAATTTTGGCAATTGAATTTCACCCCAGAACAAAATATACCCTTTTACGGACACTATGAAACTTGGCCTGCAACAGCTGGGACACCAGATTCAGGGTATTGCTATTTTGGCAATTGAATTTCACCCCACAACAGAATATATGTTTTTGCGGACACTATGAATCTTGGCCAGCCACAGCTGAAACCACTGATTTATGGTATTGCTATTTTGGCAATTGAATTTCACCCCAGAACAAAATATACCCTTTTACGGACAGATTAACACTTGGCCTGCAACAGCTGGGACACCAGATTCAGGGTATTGCTATTTTGGCAATTGAATTTCACCCCAGAACAAAATATATGTTTTGGCGGACACTATTATACTTTGCCAGCCACAGCTGAAACCACAGATTTATGGTATTGCTATTTTGGCAATTGAATTTGACCCCAGAACAAAATATACCCTTTTACGGACAGATTAACACTTCACCTGCAACAGCTGGGACACCAGATTCAGGGTATTGCTATTTTGGCAATTGAATTTCACCCCAGAACAAAATATACCCATTTTCGGACAGATTAACACTTGGCCTGCAACAGCTGGGACACCAGATTCAGGGTATTGCTATTTTGGCAATTGAATTTCACCCCAGAACAAAATATATGTTTTGGCGGACACTATAAATCTTGGCCTGCCACAGCTGAAACCACTGATTTATGGTATTGCTATTTTGGCAATTGAATTTCACCCCAGAACAAAATATACCCTTTTACGGACAGATTAACACTTGGCCTGCAACAGCTGGGACACTAGATGCAGGGTATTGCTATTTTGGCAATTGAATTTCACCCCAGAACAAAATATATGTTTTTGCGGACACTATTATACTTTGCCAGCCACAGCTGAAACCACTGATTTATGGTATTGCTATTTTGGCAATTGATTTTCACCCTAGAACAAAATATACCCTTTTACGGACAGATTAACACTTGGCCTGCAACAGCTGGGACACCAGATTCAGGGTATTGCTATTTTGGAAATTGAATTTCAACCCAGAACAAAATATATGTTTTGGTGGACACTATTATACTTTGCCAGCCACAGCTGAAACCACTGATTTATGGTATTGCTATTTCGGCAATTGAATTTCACCCCAGAACAAAATATACCCTTTTACAGACAGATTAACACTTAGCCTGCAACAGCTGGGACACCAGATTCAGGGTATTGCTATTTTGGAAATTGAATTTCACCCCAGAACAAAATATATGTTTTGGCGGACACTATACATCTTAACCTGCCACAGCTGAAACCACTGATTTATGGTATTGCTATTTTGGCAATTGAATTTCACCCAAGAACAAAATATACCCTTTTTCGGACAGATTAACACTTAGCCTGCAACAGCTGGGACACCAGATTCAGGGTATTGCTATTTTGGCAATTGAATTTCACCCGAGAACAAAATATATGTTTTTGCGGACACTATTATACTTTGCCAGCCACAGCTGAAACCACTGATTTATGGTATTGCTATTTTGGCAATTGAATTTCACCCTAGAACAAAATATACCCTTTTACGTACAGATTAACACTTGGCCTGCAACAGCTGAGACACCAGATTCAGGGTATTGCTATTTTGGCAATTGAATTTCACCCCAGAACAAAATATATGTTTTGGCGGATACTATAAATCTTGGCCTGCCACAGCTGAAACCACTGATTTATGGTATTGGCATTTTGGCAATTGAATTTCGCCCAAGAACAAAATATACCCTTTTACGGACAGATTAACACTTGGCCTGCAACAGCTGGGACACCAGATTCAGGGTATTGCTATTTTGGCAATTGAATTTCACCCGAGAACAAAATATATGTTTTTGCGGACATTATTATACTTTGCCAGCCACAGCTGAAACCACTGATTTATGGTATTGCTATTTTGGCAATTGAATTTCACCCTAGAACAAAATATACCCTTTTACGTACAGATTAACACTTGGCCCGCAACAGCTGGGACACCAGATTCAGGGTATTGCTATTTTGGCAATTGAATTTCACCCGAGAACAAAATATATGTTTTGGCGGACACTATTATACTTTGCCAGCCACAGCTGAAACCACTGATTTATGGTATTGCTATTTCGGCAATTGAATTTCACCCCAGAACAAAATATACCCTTTTACAGACAGATTAACACTTGGCCTGCAACAGCTGGGACACCAAATTCAGGGTATTGCTATTTTGGCAATTGAATTTCACCCCAGAACAAATTATATGTTTTGGCGGACATTATTATACTTTGCCAGCCACAGCTGAAACCACTGATTTATGGTATTGCTATTTTGGCAATTGAATTTCACCCCAGAACAAAATATACTCTTTTACGGACAGATTAACACTTGGCCTGCAACAGCTGGGACACCAGATTCAGGGTATTGCTATTTTGGCAATTGAATTTCACCCGAGAACAAAATATATGTTTTGGCGGACACTATTATATTTTGCCAGCCACTGCTGAAACCACTGATTTATGGTATTGCTATTTTGGCAATTGAATTTAACCCTAGAACAAAATATACCCTTTTACGGACAGAGTAACACTTGGCCTGCAACAGCTGGGACACCAGATTCAGGGTATTGCTATTTTGGCAATTGAATTTCACCCCACAACAGAATATATGTTTTCGCGGACACTATTATACTTTTTCAGCCACAGCTGAAACCACTGATTTATGGTATTGCTATTTTGGCAATTGAATTTCACCCCAGAATAAAATATACCCTTTTACGGACAGCTTAATACTTGGACTGCAACAGCTGGGACACCAGATTCAGGGTATTGCTATTGTAGCAATTGAATTTCACCCCAGAACAAAATATACCCTTTTTCGGACAGATTAACTCTTGGCCTGCAACAGCTGGGACACCAGATTCAGGGTATTGCTATTTTGGCAATTGAATTTCACCCCAGAACAAAATATATGTTTTGGCGGACACTATAAATCTTGGCCTGCCACAGCTGAAACCACTGATTTATGGTATTGCTATTTCGGCAATTGAATTTCACCCCAGAACAAAATATACCCTTTTACGGACAGATTAACACTTGGCCTGCAACAGCTGGGACACCAGATTCATGGTATTGCTATTTTGGCAATTGAATTTCACCCCAGAACAAAATTTATGTTTTGGCGGACACTATTATACTTTGCCAGCCACAGCTGAAACCACTGATTTATGGTATTGCTATTTTGGCAGTTGAATTTCACCCTAGAACAAAATATACCCTTTTACGGACAGACGAACACTTGGCCTGCAACAGCTGGGACACCAGATTCAGGGTATTGCTATTTTGGCAATTGAATTTCACCCCAGAACAAAATATATGTTTTGGCGGACACTATTATACTTTGCCAGCCACAGCTGAAACCACTGATTTATGGTATTGCTGTTTTGGCAATTGAATTTCACCCCAGAACAAAATATATGTTTTGGCGGACACTATTATAATTTGACAGCCAGTGCTGGGACACAAGATATAGGGGATTGCTATTTTGGAAAGTGAATTCCACCCCTGAACAAAATATATGCCTTGGCTGACACTATTATAGTTTGCCAGCCAGTGCTGAGACACCAGATTTATGGTATTGCTATTTTGGCAATTGAATTTTACCACAGAACAAAATATATGTTTTGGCGGACACTATTATAGTTTACCAGCCAGTGCTGGGACACAAGATTTATGGTATTGCTATTTTGGCAATTGAATTTCACCACAGAACAAATTATATGTTTTGTCGGACACTTTTATTGTTTGCCAGCCACAGCTGTGACACCAGATTTAGGGGATTGCTATTTTGGCAAGTGAATTTCACTCCAGTACAAAATATATGTTTTGGCGGACACTATTATAGTTTGCCAGCCACAGCTGTGACACCAGATTTATGGTATTGCTATTTTGGCAATTGAATTTCACCCCAGAACAAAATATATGTTTTGGCGGACACTATTATAGTTTGCCAGCCAGTGCTGGGACACCAGATTTAGGGGATTGCTATTTTGACAATTGAATTTCACCACAGAATATAATCTATCCTTTGCCAGACAGCACATAATATTATTCTTGGTTAGCCAAAGCTGGAACACGAGATTTAGGGGATTGGTATTTTGGCAATTGTATTTAACCCCTTAATAAAATATAGAAATTGCTATCCTGAGTTTCTAGGGGTGACAATTAGCACAGCTAAGCCCCTGATGTAGGATATAGCAAAAAAAAGCTAGTATTGATGGATTGATGGACTTGGTGGCAGCTTGTTCTGGTGCACCACAAGTCACAAAATTGCCGCCGATCACCCCAGGAAAAAAGTGACAAAAAAAGCTATGTGTAGCCTAAAAACCAGTGAGCAAGTAACTAGCAGAAGTTGAATCATTCACAGCTGTAGATCGATCACTTCATTAGGTGCTTTTGCTGACTTTTGCCTGTCTAATCTCGCCCTCACAGCAGCTGTGTCCTCTCCCTACACTAATCAGAGTAGTGTGACGTGCAGTGCTACATGACTCCAGCTTAAATAGAGGCTGGGTCTCATGCTGCACTTGGCCAATCACAGCCATGCCATTAGTAGGCATGGCTGTGATGGGCTCTTACGGCAAAAAGTTAAATGCTAGCTGATTGGCTGATGTGCAGCCCTTCAGAAAGCGGGAAGAAATTGCCAAACAATGAACCCGAAACCGAACTTTTTTGAAAATGTTCGGGTCTGTGTCCCGAACACCCCTAAATTCGGTACGAACCCGAATTATTCTCGAACTGTTCGCTCATCACTATATATCACACTATATTCTACATATTTGTGAATTCTAGCAAGCCAACCCAATAGGAAAGTTGCCTATAACACACTCTTACTTGATTAACGCGCATATTACATTGCCGATTTTTCGCATAAGCTAAAATAAATAAAAAAATGAAGATTATTCTAATTCAGTCAGGATAAACTCAGGAAACTTCTAGAAGCTTGAACAATGTAGCCAGCGTGACCCACACCTGTATTTTGCTTTACAAATTTGCATTATGTGATTTTCACATTGCCGATTTTTCGCAATCAAGAGAATAATCCCAAATACGAATATTCAAGAATATATGACAAATATTCTTCCACATATTCATGAAATATTGCAAATTGCCCCTGCCGCTCATCACTAATAACTAAGGGACAAATGTTCACCATTGATATAATGCATTATATTATACAAGCACAATGAATATTGTAGGAGTCCTAGAAGTACACATAGAAGAAGGTATATTAGTAGATAGCACCTGGAGAGACTGTAATGGCAAGGTGGACTAAAGCAAGATATTCTGAATATAGCAAGAGAGACATAACTGCTCAGTCATGTAGGGTGGGTTCACACATAGGTTTTTGAGGAAGTTAGGGTGGGTTCACTCTAGCGTTATGGTTTCCATTATTGCTTTCTATTATAACATGGTTATAATGGAACATAACAGAATCCATAAGACAGGACTTTGTTTTCCGTCTTGCATAAAGGGACCCAGACGGATCCGTTATGCTTTCCCATAGACTTGTATTATGACGGAAAGCAAACGTAATGCCTTTTAAAGGCTTCCGTTTTGCATCCTGTCTGGGCATTCCGTTATTTTCCGTTATAACCATGTTATAACGGAAAGCAATAATATAATCCCTAACGCTAGTGTGAACCCACCCTTATTATGGTATTTTGAGCTAAAACCTGAATCCAGCAGGAAATAGAAATGTAAGTGTCTCCTTCATATTTTCCATTCTTTTCCAACCCACTTCTTGTTTTGGCTCAAACTGCCTGAGAGAGTGGTACAAAAACCTGGTTGTGAAAACACCCATAAGGAGAAAACTTCATGAACAAATAGAAGTGGAGGAGATAGAGGAGAAGTGAGAGATGAAGGAAGACCATAAAATACATAGTGGTTGGATGTCCCTTGATGCAATGTTTGAATAAAAGCAAGTAGTCGCTTCAAAAGGAATAAGTATAATTGAAGAGCTTACATATACCTCTTTCCTGCTGGATCAAAACCTATTTATTGAACTGCATTAGAACTCCATGTGTGTTTCCAATCTTATAATTGAGTTATATTACATTTCTTTTTTATGGTCATATTTATGGTTGATTAAACAGTGTAGTCTATATCTATATATCTATATAGTCTAGTCTAAGTAAGACACATATTAAGGTGGTGGAGGTAATGAACTAAAACAGCTGTCAAACATTCATACAGTAAGAGACAGATGGAGAAAATGGGTGAACTATAAATATGTATTTGTAATATTGTCACCACTATAGCAAGGTTGCCTCCTTCAGTATTTGTATTGTACTAGTGACTTAAATTATGCATCCTATAGTATATGTGAATATTCATGTCTGCATAGATTGTGTGCTTTTTGTGTATTGATAATCACACAGAGATAATAAAACATGAAAATGAATTAAAGAGAATCTCATGCAAAATTGTCATAAATCTTCTCAATACAGTGCACCAGATGTGAATTTTCGATGCTTTGAATCAACTAACAGTCCAGTCCCAAAAGAATTACATTTCTTCAAACAAGTAGAATCAATTTCATATTCATGAAATTGTAAGACAGTATAATGTGAATGGCAACTTAGTTGGGCTAAATTCCATTGTACTTAGATGATGAAATATTGCCATTAAAAGATTTCTAGGGCAAATAACCTAAATTATTTTGTAAAGGAGAACTTTACTCCTAAATGGCATTACACCTATTCCAAACTGTTCTTTAGTTACAAACAGAGATTGCAGCTGGAGAAAAAAAAAAGCCTACACTTCATTAAAATGTCAATGTTAGTCAAAGGTTGCATCAACTGAGACTAGCTACCTTTCAAGTGTATACTCCTACCATAAATCTTAACGCCAGTGCTACCATGGAGAACAAAACAAGATAGAGAGAGCAAAGAGACAACAATATAACGATGCAAAATGACATCTTTAGTATTTGCCTTTAAAATATATCTAATTTTAAAAACACCAAAAATAAATTCACTGGTTGGTCTTACTATGTGACTGATGGCTGTAGTATTTCTGTACACAGAGAAGAAAGATCATTCAATGAATGAGACCGCTCATTCATTATAAGCTCAGAATGAGAAGAGATTTCATTCAGTACTGACAGACAAGTTTGATTTAGGATCCATGGAATTTATATAACCTTTCCTCAAACAGAGGTTTCTGGACAATTTGCACCCCTGGTTGTAGGGACAGTTTTCACACTTTAACATGTACAAGTAAAACCTAATTTATAAAATAATAATTAAAAATATCATATAAAACCCCCATACACCAATATTTCCTTAAAATAGACACTTTCCACATTGTCAACATGGTATTCAATACTTTATACACACAAGCGCATTAAATCAATTTTATGTTAAAATGTATACAAATTCATTTTTTGAGTTAGGATACATATGACCACATGGTGCAGTGGTGCTGCAGTTGGGGGCTCCATGGGGTATGGGTTCCCTATTCTTGTGATTACCACGTTCCCAGTGGTAGTGCCCCCACTGATCTAATAAAATAATTTTTGGGGGGATCTCTTTTACAAGTCAGAGGTCAGCTCTGTTTACTCACAACTATGTTCCCTTGTTATCCAAAACCTTGCAACTTATTTAACAATTTTAAGCATTAGGATGATGATTCTTCCTTATACACTCACCTAAAAAATTATTAGGAACACCTGTTCTATTCCTCATTAATGCAATTATCTAGTCAACCAATCACATGGCAGTTGCTTCAATGCATTTAGGCGTGTGGTCCTGGTCAAGACAATCTCCTGAACTCCAAACTGAATGTCAGAATGGGAAAGAAAGGTGATTAAAGCAATTTTGAGCGTGGTTCCAGGTTGTTGGTGCCAGACGGGCCGGTCTGAGTATTTCACAATCTGCTCAGTTACTGGGATTTTCACGCACAACCATTTCTAGGGTTTACAAAGAATGGTGTGAAAAGGGAAAAACATCCAGTATGCAGCAGTCCTGTGGGCAAAAATGCCTTGTTGATGCTAGAGGTCAGAGGAGAATGGGCCGACTGATTCAAGCTGATAGAAGATCAACGTTGACTGAAATAACCGAGGTATGCATCAAAGCATTTGTGAAGCCACAACACGCACAACCTTGAGGCGGATGGGCTACAACAGCAGAAGACCCCACCGGGTACCACTCATCTCCACTACAAATAGGAAAAAGAGGCTGCAATTTGCACGAGCTCACCAAAATTGGACTGTTGAAGACTGGAAAAATGTTGCCTGGTCTGATGAGTCTCGATTTCTGTTGAGATATTCAAATGGTAGAGTCCGAATTTGGCGTAAACAGAATGAGAACATGTATCCATCATGCCTTGTTACCACTTTGCAGGCTGATGGTGGTGGTGTAATGGTGTGGGGGATGTTTTCTGGGCACACTTTAGGCCCCTTAGTGACAATTGGGCATCGTTTAAATGCCACGGGCTACCTGAGCATTGTTTATGACCATGTCCATCCCTTCATGACCACCATGTACCCATCCTCTGATGGCTACTTCCAGCAGGATAATGTACCATGTCACAAAGCTCAAATCATTTCAAATTGGTTTCTTGAACATGACAATGAGTTCACTGTACTAAAATGGCCCCCACAGTCACCAGATCTCAACCCAATAGAGCATCTTTGGGATGTGGTGGAATGGGAGCTTTGTGTCCTGGATGTGTATCCCTCCAATCTCCATCAACTGCAAAATGCTATCCTATCAATATGGGCCAACATTTCTAAAGAATTCTATCAGCACCTTGTTGAATCAATGCCACGTAGAATTAAGGCAGTTCTGAATGCAAAAGGGGGTCCAACATTAGTATGGTGTTCCTAATAATTCTTTAGGTGAGTGTATTTTATATACCTTTAGGACGTTCATTATCTTGATCCCAGATTAGTTTTTTCACAGATTTCATATGGGCTGGTTAAAAGGCCAGGATTTGATTTACCATATGTGGAGGAATGGGAGCCCTGGATTTTAAAAAATATTACATTGATGTGGCCCTTGAGGAGATTAGACCATGGTGAGACACATATACAGAGAACCACTCGGTAGAAATTGAGCAAAGTGTCCTGAGCTAACCTTTGGTTTGGTCCTGCTGCCTTTCTTTGCCTGTAGGATATACAGTCATGGCCGTAAATGTTGGCACCCCTGAAATTTTTAAAGAAAATGAAGTATTTCTCACAGAAAAGTATTGCAGTAACACATGTTTTGCTATACACATATTTATTCCCTTTGTGTGTATTGGAACAAAACCAAAAAAAGGGAGGAAAAATAGCAAATTGGACATAATGTCACATCAAACTCCAAAAATGGGCTGGACAAAATTATTGGCACCTTTTGCTTAATATTTGGTCGCACACCCTTTGGAAAAAATAACTGAAGTCAGTCACTTCCTATAACCATCAATAAGCTTCTTACACCTCTCACCTGGAATTTTGGACCACTCTTCCTTTGCAAACTGCTCCAGGCCTCTCTTTTTGGAAAGGCGCCTTTTCCCAACAGCAATTTTAGGATCTATCCACAGGTGTTAAATGGGATTTAGATCTGGACTCATTGTTGGGCACCAGAACAATCCAGCGCTTTGTTTCCATCCATTTCTGGGTGCTTTTTTATATATGTTTAGGATCATTGTTCTGCTGGAAGACCCAAGATCTCAGACGCAAACCCAGCATTCTGACACTGGGCTCTACAGTGGGACCCTAGATCAGTTGGTAATCCTCAGATTTCATGATGCCTTGCACACATTCAAGGCACCCAGTGCCAGAGGCAGCAAAACATCCCCAAAACATCATTGAGCCTCCACCATATTTCACTGTAGAAGTTTTCACTGTGGACACCATAATAGATAGTATAGCTGCTTCCAGCTAGTTCAGGGCAGGCTTTTACTGGGAACAGGAGATGTGATGGGTGGGTGCCTGTTCCCCATGTTCCAGTCCGGGTCTTGCTCACATCCAGAAATTGAATTTAGTACGGGACTTGCTGGACTTGGGGGGAGCTCACGCTGGAGAAAGATTGGTGTAACACAGAGGCCTACTGTAGAGGCTCTGTGCGAGTGGTCTCAGCTGGGTTGGCTGAGGGGCCACAGGCTAGGTGCTAGCCGAGACATTGGGGGATGCCATGACCCCTAGGCTAACGGGTCACAAGGCCAGGGAGGACTGCTGGGCCACACGCCCCCAATAAAGGTAATGGACTTGGTATAGCTTCTAAGGCTGTGGGACTGTGAGGCGTGGAAAGCCGCACATTAAATTTGTATGTGAACAGTGCTTTCAGTGAGTTAGGGACCCACTGCTGATGTGTAGGAAGACCCCAGACGGGCATGGTGTTTATTTTGTATTATGTTTATTTTGTTATGCCGTGTGCCAAAATAAATCACACTGTTTGGACTGGAAATCAAATGGTAAAGAAGAATCTTTGTGTGAATGATCCCCGAGGCCAGAGCTAATCCATATATATATATATATATATATATATATATATATACATATTTCATTTTAAAGATAAACTAAAAGTCCTGATGGGTATATTGCCTCCGACGTGCTTATAAGCATACATCCTAAAATTGGAGTGATAATGGCATAAAGATGGTAGCTCAATTATATTCTGATGCTTACTTGCTACCTTTTGATCAGTTAGTGTTCTTGTAATTTATCGCTCATCCAGAATTTTACAAGTGTCTTCAAATACACAATGCACTTTATAACAAATCTACGACTGAACATATTATACTACACCCAGCACCCCCCTGATCAGCTGTATGAGGAGATGGTGCGTGCAGTGCTCACATGTTCTGAGGATAGGTCATCAATATCTAAAGTCTATAGAAAGGATAAGACGGCTCACTCCTTGTAATCAGGGTCAGGTGCTCTGGTCTGATTTGAATCACCCTATTCAAAAGCAGGTAGGTATAAAAAGAATCGACCGGCACTCATACACTGGGAGTAATGTGAGACAGCTAAAAAAATATGATTTAGCTATTTAATAAAAGTGCAATGAAATAATACATTAAAAACACGCAAAATATATAAATTATAAAAATAAGCTGGATTATCAATACATAAGGTAATGAGTCCCAATAGTAGTGCACAGGATAAAAGCGCATAGGGTAGTGGTAAAAGTGCATGAGATGGTAAAAAAACGCCAAGGATGGTTGTTAAAGTGCATCAATAGTCTCTCTGTTGTAATGGTTTGTATAATAACTACTCACTGTTTCAAGCTGGCTGTTATTCTTATGGCATCCCACGTATAAGTGCTCTGTGCTCTTGGTGTAGTTCAAAACATTTGTCGATTATGGATTTTTTCGACTGTTGCGAATTTTCGGTAGTTTGTAGTTCGCAATGAAGTAAGTGCCGGTTCGGGTGTAGTGTCAGCCCGCAACTTGTATATTGAATGTTCCAAATATCGTGAGAATAGTCTCTACAGAGGGCGTTTCAATGTGGAAGTCCTTATTATCAATTTCAATCGCATGGCCATGCTCCGAGGACTTTGGGAGTGAAAATACTTTCCCAGCTTTCCCAGACGCGTTTCGAAGTAATCTCTACTTCTTCCTCAGTGGGTTCACTATCAATAGTCAATCTCATGCTTTTATACCCAATGTCCTCAGAAAAAATGTCAGATCAAAATTCAGGAGTGGATTTTTCCATTGCAAATCTCCATATTGCGTTTCCAGTGCGTTTTAGGTGTCTCTCCAAAGATTAGGTGCAATTTTTATGCGTTTTTTTGTCTGCAGTTTTCCCATACTGCGTGGCAAATGTCTTATTGATTATTCATGTATTAATAAATTCAGAACATGAGATATACCTAAAATATAGTCAAACAGTTTATCTATATCGATACCTTAATAGAAATATGGTGATGGGGGTGGGGGCCCAATGCGAAGGTGACATCACAGTGCTGATAAACAGCCAGACATGTTATCTCCCATTGGCGAGGGGCACCCACCCCATCAATTTATAAAAAGCCGAATATTTCGAGTTCAGCGTTTAGCCCTGTAGGACATAAACTTCCAAAGTCGTATATGCATCTAGATTCTGCTCTTGACATTTTTGAGATATAGTTGCCTCCCCTCCAGTGTCTTTCTACCTTCTCCAGTGCCGCAAACATTAATCCACTGTAATTTTTGTCATGGACATCTTTGAAATGTTTCGATAGTGGATTATTCTCGGAACCTTTTTTAATGTTAGCTATATGCTCCGCAATTCTCACTTTCAAGAGGCTTTTAGTTCTGCCAATATATTGTTTTTGGCAGGGGCACTGGATTAGGTATATGACGCCGGAGGAGTTACATGTCAGGCAGTCTCTTATCTCAAAATAGAATAGATTTTGTGTGGATTGGACTTTGCTGGTCCTTCTTGGGAATGTGGTACCTCTACAGCCCATACATTTGCCACACCTGAAGAAACCACTCATATTAATCCATTTTTATATTGATAATGTTTTTCATTTTGGATTTTTTATGGAAGGTGCTATTTTTAAGCCAAGATTTGGTGCTTTAGTGAACGTGATGAAAGGTGATGTGTGAATCAAAGGTCCGATGGTCTTGTCTTTTAAAATATAGTGCCAGTGTTGGTGAATACTATGTTGTATCTGTCTGGATTGTGTGTTGTAAGGTACAATTATCCTAAATTCTGTTTCAGTTGATGTTTTATTTTTATGGTTTGTGTTGTTGGTGAAGAAAGATTGTCTCTCCATTGTTCTCACTTTGTCTAGTGCCATATCAATCGTCTCTGCAGGATAATTCCTGCTGATGAATTGAGATTTCAAGTCGATAGCTTCCTCCTCAAAATGTTCATCTTTGGTACAGTTGCACTTGATCCGGAGCCATCTTGGCAGGTGGCAGCTAGAGAATAATATAAAACTATTTTTTGCAGTCAGTTTTTTATAAGTAGTACAAACAAATCTATTTGTGTCAATAGTGATCTGTAAATCTAAAAATTCAATGTGTGTTTTGTCAGTGTTAAATGTGAATGTTAAATTCATCGTGTTGTTTATTTCTTCCAAAAACAATTTATGTTGTGTTTCCCCATTTTTCCAAATAAACAAAATATCATCAATGTAGCGACACCACAAGGCCAGGTCCGCCCCCAGTCTTGGGGTGATGTGTTGATATTCCCACTTGCCAAAAATAAATTTGCATAACTGGGGGCGAACCTGGCTCCCATGGCAGTTCCACATTTTTGCAAATAATAATCACCCTCAAAATAAAAATAATTGTGTTCAAAAATATATTTAACTCCTTCTGCCAGTAAGTCAATTTGTTGTCCACATAAAATGCTATGCATTTCTAGCTGTGAGTTCATGGCAGAAATACCCTGGTTGTGATCTATGATGATATGTGTGTTTTGTCACATTTAACACTGACAAAACACACATTGAATTTTTAGATTTACAGATCATTATTGGCACAAATAGATTTGTTTGTACTACTTATAATAAACCGACTGCAAAAAAAAATAGTTTTATATTATTCTCTAGCTGCCACCTGAAAAGATGGCTCCAGATCAAGTGCAACTGTACCAAAGATGAACATTTTGAGGAGGAAGCCATCGACATGAAATCTCAATTCATCAGCAGGAATTATCCTGCGGAGACGATTGATATGGCACTAGACAAAGTGAGAAAAATGGAGAGACAATCTTTCTTCACCAACAACACAAATCATAAAAATAAAACATCAACTGAAACAGATTTTAGGATAATTGTACCTTACAACACACAATCCAGACAGATACAACATAGTATTCACCAACACTGGCACTATATTTTAAAAGACAAGACCATGGGACCTTTGATTCACACATCACCTTTCATCACGTTCACTAAAGCACCAAATCTTGGTATAAAAATAGCACCTTCCATAAAAAATCCAAAATGAAAAACTTTATCACTACAAAAATGGATTAATATGAGTGGTTTCTTCAGGTGTGGCAAATGTAGAGGTACCACATTCCCAAGAAAGACCAGCAAACTCCAATCCACACAAAATCTATTCTATTTTGAGATAAGAGACTGCCTGACATGCAACTCCTCTGGTGTCATATACCTAATCCAGTGCTCCTGCCAAGAACAATATATTGGCAGAACTAAAAGTCTATTGAAAGTTAGAATTGCGGAGCATATAGCTAACATTAAAAAAGGTTACGAGAATCATCCACTGTCGAAACATTTCAAAAATGTCCATGACAAAAATTACAGTGGATTAATGTTTGCGGCACTGGAGAAGGTAGAAAGACACTGGAGGGGAGGCAACTATATCTCAAAAATGTCAAGAGCAGAATCTAGACGCATATACGACTTTGGAAGTTTATGTCCTGTAGGGCTAAACGCCGAACTCAAAATATTCGGCTTTTTATAAATCGATGGGGTGGGTGCCCCTCGCCAATGGGAGATCACATGTCTGACTGGTTATCAGCACTGTGATGTCCCCTTCGCGTTGGGCCCCCACCCCCCATCACTGTTTTTCTATTAAGGTATCGATATAGAAAAACTATGTTCTATGACTATAACACGGACTGTTAGCCTATATTTTAGGTATATCTCATGTTCTGAATTTATTAATACATGAATAATCAATAAGATATATACCACACACTATGGGAAAACTGCAGACAAAAAAACGCATAAAAATCGCACCTCATCTTTGGAGAGACACCTAAAACGCACTCGAAACACAATATGGAAATTTACAATGGAAAAATCCACTCCTGAATTTTGATCTGACATTTTTTCTGAGGACATTGGGTATAAAAGCATGAGATTGACTATTAGGAGTGAACCCACTGAGGAAGAAGTAGAGATTACTTCGAAACGCATCTGGGAAAGCTGGTAAAGTATTTTCACTCGCAAAGTCCTTGGAGCATGGCCTTGCGATTTATAAGAAATTGATAATAAGGACTTCCACATTGAAACGCCCTCTGTAGAGACTATTCTCACGATATTTGGAACATTCAATATACAAGTTGCGGGCTGACACTACACCCGGTTCTAATTACTTCATTGCGAACTACAAACTACAGAAAATTCGCAACAGTCGAAAAAATCCATAATCGACAAATGTTTTGAACTATACCAAGAGCACAGAGCACTTACACGTGGGACGTCATAAGAATAAGAGCCAGCTCGAAACAGTGAGTAGTTATCATACAAACCATTACTACAGAGAGACTATTCATGCACTTTTACCACTACAGGACCGACGAACGCACGGATGCGTCCGGCGGGCGGTCCTGTAGTTCTGAGTGGACGCATTGGCGCGTCATCTCACGAGACGTGAGACTTCCTGTGAACGCGCGCGCTCACAGTGCCGCGCATCTCAAAACTTGTACTGCAGCCTGCTAGCGATGATCAATCGCTGGCAGGCTGTAGATGCGAAATAATTTGCATCAAACAAGTATAGCAGACGCTGTTTTGTTAACAGCGTCTGATATACCTGCTACCTGGTCCTCTGGTGGTCCCATTTGCTGGGATCGACCACCAGAGGACCAGGTAGCTATGTAAAGTTGCACCAAACACTACACTAACCCCCCCTCACTTATTAACCCCTTGTTAACCCCTTAATCACCCCATCTAGATTCCCTGATCACCCCCCTGTCATTGATCACACCCCTAGCAAGGCTCCATTCAGACGTCCATATGTGATTTGCGGATCCGTGGATCCACGGATCCGCAAATCTGATCCACGGATCCGCGGATCTGATCCGCGGATCCGCAGCTCCTCAAAACACAGACACTGGCAATGTGCTTTCTGCATTTTGCAGATCCGCACATTGCCAGAACAATATAGAAAATGCTTTTTCTTGTCCGCAATTGCGGACAAGAATAGGACACGTTCTATATTTTTGCGGAACGGAAGTGCAGACCCGGAAGCGCGGATCCGTAATTCCGGATCCGAGCGGGACAAAGCCTGTCCCCATAAAAATAAATGGGTCCGCAATTCCGTTCCGCAAACAGAATTGCGGATGTGTGAATGGGGCATAAGGGTCCCTTATCACCGCCAGTTAGTTAGCTACTTGTTAGGTAGCTAGCGCCCAGCCCACCGCACCGCAGTCACTGATTTTGGCAGAGATTTTTTCATCCACATTGATCGATGCGAATGAAAAGATCTGTGCCGTTCATTTATTTTTTTTTTCAGCCCAGAAGCTGAACGGAAAAAAAAAATCTCATTACCCGTATGCTTAATATAAGGAGAATCGCAGAAACTCCTAATGCTGGCCATACGTGTAATGATTGCGGAGACCCTCAAATGCCAGGGCAGTACAAACACCTCACATGTGACCCCATTTTAGAAAGAAGACACCCCAAGGAATTCCGTGAGGGGTATGGTGAGTTCATGTAAAATTTAATTTTTTTGTCACAAGTTAGTGGAATATGAGACTTTCACTTTCGTATGCTTAATATAAGGAGAATCGCAGAAACTCCTAATGCTGGCCATACGTGTAATGATTGCGGAGACCCTCAAATGCCAGGGCAGTACAAACACCTCACATGTGACCCCATTTTAGAAAGAAGACACCCCAAGGAATTCCGTGAGGGGTATGGTGAGTTCATGTAAAATTTAATTTTTTTGTCACAAGTTAGTGGAATATGAGACTTTGTAAAAAAAAATATATATATATGAATTTCCGCTCTGTGAACTCGCCATGCCCCTCACGGAATACCTTGGGGTGTTTTCTTTCCAAAATGGGGTCACTTGTGGGGTATTTATACTGCCCTGGCATTTTAGGGGTCCTAAAGCGTGAGAATCCAAATGCGTAAAAATGCCCTGTGAAATCCTAAAGGTACTCATTGGAATTTGGGCCTCTTTGCGCATCTTGGCTGCAAAAAAGTGTCACACATGTGGTATCGCCGTACTTAGGAGAACTAGGGCAATGTGGTTTGGGGTGTATTTTTACATATACCCCTGCTGGGTGTGAGAAATATCTCTGTAAATGACAACTTTTGAAAAAATTTTATACAAAGTTGTCAGTTTACAGAGATATTTATCTCACCCAACATGGGTATATATAAAAATACACCCCGAAACACATTGCCCTAATTCTCCTGAGTATGGCGATACCACATGAGTGACACTTTTTTGCAGCCTGGGTGCGCAAAGGGGCCCAAATTCCAACGAGTACCTTTAGGTTTTACATGGCTGCTCACAATTTAGCCCCGCCCAAAATGCCAGAACAGTAAACACACTGCACAAATGACCCCATTTCAGAAAGTAGACACCCAAAGGTATTCACTGAGGGGCATAGTGAGTCCGTGGGAGATTTTTTTTTTTTGCCAGAAGCTAGCAGAAATGGAAACTTTATTATTTTTATTTTTTTCCTCAGAAAGTTAAATTTTCCGCTAACTTGTGAAAAAAAATGAAATCATACATGAACTCACCATGCCCCTCCACGAATACTTTGGGGTGTCTTCTTTCTAAAATGGTGTCATTTGGGGGGTATTTATACTTTCCTGGAATTCTAGCACCTGAAGAAACATGACAGGTGCTCAGAAAGTCAGAGCTGCTTCAAAATGCCGAAATTCACTTTTTTGCACCATAGTTTGTAAACGCTATAACTTTTACCCAAACCAATAAATATACACTTATTGGATTTTTTTTTATCAAAGACATGTAGAACAATACATTTTGCGAAAAATTTATATAGAAATTTCGGTCATTTTTGATTGATAGCAAAAAATTTAAAAATGTCAGCAGCAATGAAATACCACCAAATGAAAGCTCTATTAGTGAGAAGAAAAGGAGGTAAAATTCATTTGGGTGGTAAGTTGTATGACGGAGCAATAAACGCTGAAAGTAGTGTAGAGCAGAATTGTAAAAACTGGCCTGGTCATTAAGGGTGTTTAAGCTAGGGGGGCTGAAGTGGTTAAGGTGAAAATGAGCCCAGTCCTTAAGGGGTTAAGATGGAGTAGTGTGATATTGCACAAAACACATCCGCTAAAGTGAGCTGCTGCGGGTCTCGGTTTTCTGCATTCGTAGAACTGTTCACAGGGCTGGGTAAGACCCGCTTGAGTTCTTGAGCAGGTAATGGCGATGTTTTAACTCGCCCCTTAGTATGAGCATCCATAGTGTCCCCATAATCAGGTTGCTCAAACACCTTATTGCTTAGAGTACCTGACTGTTCAGGAGTTGAGGGGCGAAGGATGAATTTCTCCAACCGGGCTGCAACCTCCTTTTGCTTCTCCTGCATCCTGAAGCACATACAGTCAGAAGCTCTAGCTCCATCCTGACCTTCCTGCTCTCTTGCTCGGTGTCTGTTTTTCCTGCTTCTTGTCATGGTAATAATTGTTGAAACTCTCCAGCACTCTCTTTGGTAAGATAAGTACAAAAGTTTCCCCCAGATCGAAATCACACTTAGGTTCAGCTGGAAATAAAATAGCAGGATCTTCAGCGAGAGCTCTAGCAGGCATATCTGCTCACATTGCTGCCTTGACCACGTCTCAAAAATTCTCTCTTTTATTTGAAGCAGGTTGGCTGGCATCTCATTTACAGAAAAATTGTATATAATTAAAGCCTTCTATACCGTATCTCAGTCACCAAATTGCACATAATGTACATAAAAGATATATCATACATATGCTAGAATCATTTTTTACTTCACACACACAAAAAAGACTTTACTATCTACTGTTAAATCATAAGGTTTTTCATGTGTTTTAGATGATTTTCCGCAATTGCAATTGATGAAAAAAAAATAATTACTTTTTATGATAATTGGTGCTTACAGGCCTAAAGCCCTTCATTATAATATACAGTATATGTCACTAGAGCTTGTTCTTGCAACAGTATTGATATGTTCCTTCTATTGCATTTCAGCACAAGACTATTTATGAAAAACTAAAGCGGATTTATTTAAGTATATTGGGGGGTATTTATTAAAGTAAAGTATGGGCAACTAAGCCAGATCTACTTTACACCAGTTTGATATATCTCCCCGATTGTTTTCTGTAGACACTCCTCTTAGTGTAAGGACTCATGCACACGACCGTTCCATTTTTTTGCGGTCTGCAAATTGCGGATCCGCAAAAGACGGAAGCCGCCTGTGTGCCGTCCACAATTTGCGGAACAGAACTGATGGCCCATTATAGAGATGCCTATTCTTTTCTGCAAAACAGAATGGTTGTTTGGTGAGGTCAATCGGCACTGCTTGTTGGTCAGTGTGTGCTCAGTTTTGCGGATGTAATCCCGAAGTCTGCACAGCGAAGAAGAACCGAAACTCCAATTATCTTTGCTCGAAAGCATTTATTGGTCACTCATGTTAACCACCTCAGCCCCCCTAGCTTAAACATCCTTAATGACCAGGCCACTTTTTACAATTCTGCACTACACTATTTTCACTGTTTATTGCTCCGTCATGCAACTTACCACCCAAATGAATTTTACCTCCTTTTCTTCTCACTAATAGAGCTTCCATTTGGTGCTATTTCATTCTTGCTGACATTTTTAATTTTTTTGATATTTAGATTTTTTGACAAAATTGTGCAAAAAAAAATGAAATTTTTCACTTTCTGTTGGAACATTTGTCAAATAAAACTACATTTCTCTATAAATTATTCTCTAACTTTATTGTTCTACATGTCTTTGATTAAAAAAATGCAATAAGTGTATATTTATTGGTTTGGGTAAAAGTTATAGTGTTTACAAACTATGGTGCAAAAAAGTGAATTTCCGCACTTTGACTTTCTGAGCACCTGTCCTGTTTCCTGACTAACTACAATGCCCAGACAGTAGACACATAAATGACCCCATTTAGGAAAGTAGACACCCTAAGGTATTTACTGAGGGGCATAGTGAGTTCATGGAAGTTTTTATTTTTTGTCACAAGTTAGCGGAAATTGATTTTTATTTTTTTTTTCCAAAAATTTTCCGCTAACTTGTGACAAAAAATAAAAACTTCCATGAACTCACTATGCCCATCAGCGAATACCTTAGGGTGTCTACTTTCCGGAATTGGGTCACTTGTGGGGTATTTTTACTGCCCTGGCATTTTAGGGGCCCCTAAAGCATGAGAAGGAGTTTGGAATCCAAATGCCTATAAATATAATGTGTTAGATGGCTTGTGATTCGTTTTTTTTAAAAATCCTCAGCCTGCCAACGATGATCATTGGCTGGCAGGCTGATGACCTCTTCTTGAACTTGTCCTTTAACTTTTCACCGCCGCGCAGTGCGCATGCGCGGCGGCATCAGCGCGAAATCTCGCATATCGCGAGATGATGCGCGATGCGTCCACCCAGAGGAAGAGGACCGCCCGCCAGACGCATCCGTGCGTTAGGCGGTCCTCAGGTGGTTAAGGTGTCGCACTTCCTGTCACTAGCTGCTCACTCTCTGTTTGAAAAAAACAACTGTGAGCATCGAAACGCGCGTCACCTTAGCATGAGTGACCAATAAATCCTTTTGAGCAAAGATAATTGGAGTGCCGATTATTCTTCGCAATAAAGTGAATGGGTCTTCATCGTGAAAGGATCCTGTTTTAGAGTACACCCGGGTTTTTCTTTGTGACAGGCGCCTGGGGAGCTTCCTTCAATGACACACGCGCACGCAAGTGGTCCTAGAAAGCAGCTCTATTTTTATCTTTGTTATTGCAGATTTTATACATATGCACTGACATACAGGAACAGGTGTTGTTTACATATACAATGTTGCTGAGTACAAGCAATTCCCTATTTCCCTATCGGATGCGGAACAGAACAACAGTCGTGTGCATGAGCCCTAAGAGGAACAGACATTCCTCTTAGACGCTTTAAAATGGCAAAAAGCTGCTTATTATTAGAATTGTGTGATGATAATAATAATAACAATAATAATAATAATAATAATAATAATAATAATAATAATAATAAAATTCATTATGCATTTATTTATTTAAATAAAAATACATGTTTTAAATTTCCATTTAACCCATTTGTTTGAGGGTTCTTTATATTGTAAATGAAGGTCAATTTGACCTTTTGCTTTCTAGAACATTTCTAAGGTAATATAGAGTTCAGGAATGTCATTTCTGCATTCAATTCTTTGAACATTACTTTTTTCACTCATTTTAACAGGCATCTCAGGAATTGTGTGTTTCAACAGAGACAAGGAATACATGCCAATTACATCCCAGTGTGATTCCTAATGGTGATGGTATAGTACAGCCTTATGCATCGAAGGGTGTGATGAAATTGCAACAATCCAGGTTAGAGATCATTAACACAAATGGAGACATCTAATTTAAGCCAACCAGACATTACACAATTGATAGTGCCATGCAGTAGCATCAGAAGCTAATTTGACAACATCTGCAAGTGGTACGATGAGATGGCATCTGGTCGTTTGGTTCTGTCAGTTTTATCTATAGGGAAATCCCCATTGTTTAGAAGTACATTAGCTGTTAGCATTTCACAGATGTATTTACCACCATGTCCTATAAATATCTTATTCATTTCCAAAAAGAGAACATAGTGGCATTGCACTTCCCTCTCCTGATTATTTCCTTTAAACACATAAATTCTATAATAACAGATACACTACAGCGGTCGGGTAGAAGTGGACGCTTTCTCAAAGATCCTTTCACTGTGGCTGTTTCATATTATACATACATATCAATTCATACTACTGCCTCGCATGATCTATTACTTAGGCCCATGTGTGCACATTGACCAGAGTAGATGCCTAGTATTTACATGCATATAGCAAAAAGTAACATAAAATAATAAACCCAAGCAGTAATGTTAAAAAATCTAATTTATTTAAACACATTTAACCCATTACAGCTGTCTAGACCAACAGAGTCAAAGTTTCAGCATGAGAGAAACTGTACCTCCAATACCCCTTATACACTAAATAATGAGTTAACTCTTAGCAAACCGGGGAAATTTTCCACACATTTACAGTGCATCATCATTATGCATTTACCTAAAATGTTCAGTTATTTTTGGTCCAGTATTTATTGAGGTCCTATACTCCCTAAAACAAATGTATTGGTTTTATTGTCTTTCCAAAATAGTACCACATTCTTCACCCTATAAGACGCACCAACCCAAAAGACGCACCTAGGTTTTTGAGGAGGAAAGTAAGAATAAAAATATTTTGAACCAAAAGGTCTGCTTTTGGTGGGTTTCAAGCTAATGGTGGTCTGTGGATGACACACTGTTATGGGGGGGTCTGTGGATGACACTGTTATGGAGGGGATCTGTGGATGGCACTGTTATGGAGGATCTGAGGATGGCACTATTATGGGGGATCTCTGGGTAGCAATGTTATGGGGATCTGTGGATGGCACTGTGTCCCTGCAGTGTGAATGACCCCCAATGCAGGGGGTGGGGACCGGCATATGGATTAGGAATGACAGCGGGGAGCGGTGCAGTCCCTGTATTCTAATGCACTGGCCCCACTCACTGTTGTATAATTTTATCTAACCTGTAGGCATTGTTAAGATGTGTAATCCAACTGTATTACCGTAGTTACAACTAAAGTTTAGTAGCATAGAGGAGGGAGGAGGCAGGCAGGAGCCAGGCCGGGAGGGCAGGAGGGCAGTGCGTCACTCACTACGTCATGCGCTCGCGCCGCCTGCTTCATTCATAAAGTAGGCGGTGCAGGACGCACCGTCCTGCCTCCTCCCTCCTCTCTGCTATGGAACTTTAGTTGTAAGTAATACAGCGGGATCACACATGACAATTATATCTTAACAATGCCTACAGGTTAGATAAGATTATCCAACAGTGAATGGGGCCAGTGCATTAGAATACAGGGACTGCACCATTCCTCGCTGTCATTCCTAATCCAGATGCCGGCCCCCAGCCCCTTCTGCCTCTCAGTTGATACACCCGCCGACCGCACTGTGCGGTATTGCGGCGGCCTTGTATCATTGTAAATTGCAGCATTTACCCGATAAGACACACTGCTATTTTCCCCCCACTTTTAGGGGGGAAAAAGTGTGAAAAATATGGTAATTATATTAATATTTTATACAATGCACTACACACGGGCAACAGGTCATAAACCCACAAATGTCATATGTTATCGGACCAGAACCTATAGAGCAATATTTCATCTGATCATTATAAAAACTGTGAAACTCGCTTTTAAGATTACTGGTCAGTAATATATGTTCCACAACTTAATATATTCCATAAATGTCTTGCTTGTTTAAAATAGGCAATTAATTTTTCACTGTATCTGCCTGTAAATCAAGTGCTCTTTCGATAATATGCTAATTGTCGTGCAAAGTTTAACCCCTTCAAGCGACAGCCAGTTTGGACCAAATGCCGAAACCCAATTTTTTAAATCTGACATTTGTCAGTTTATCTGGTAATAACTTTGGAACACTATTACTTATCCAAGGCATTCTGAAATTTTCTCGTGACACATAGTGTTGAGCGTGAATATTCGAATAGCAAATTTTAATTGCTAATATTGCCGCTTTGAAAATTCGCAAATATTTAGAATATAGTTCTATATATTCGTATTCACGAATAGTGTTGATCGCGAATATTCTAATCGCAAATTTATTGTGAATATCGACACTTAGCAACATCCCTAGCAACCAATAGGAAAGTTGCTTACCCCTTAATGTTGATCGCGAATATTCTAATCTCAAATTTTTATCGCAAATATATTACATTGAAAATTCAAATATTGCCTATGCTGCTTATCACAAGTGACATATTGTACTTCATGTTAGTGGTGAATTGGAGTTGATACGTATTAAAAAATAAAAAATTTGCTGAAAATTTGTAAAAATTCACCATTTTCAAAATTAGAATTTCTCTGCTTTTAAGACGGATAGTGATACTTCATATTATCATCATTACTTTACATTCCCCACATGTCTACTTTATGTTGGCATCATTTTGTAAATGTCATTTTATTTTTCAGGAAGTTAGAAGGCTTAGAAGTTTAAAAGCCAATTTTAAAAATTATAAGAAAATTTCCAAAACCCACTTTTTTAAGGATTCCTAGGTAGATAGATCAGCCGCACTCACCATCCATGTTCACATCTTTATTGCAGGGTGCATTACAGGGGTGGGCTCACATGGAGCATAATAAACAGCGACGGACGTTTCGTGGTTGTTTCCACTTTTTTATGGACCAGTTCAGTTATGGAGTCACTTTGTGGCACTTACATAGTAGAAACCACCCGTAAATTACCCAATTTTAGAAACTACACTTATTCAAAACGGATTTTAAAAACTTTGTTAACCCTTTAGGTGTTCCACAAGAATTAAAGCAAATTGAAAGTGGAAATTTAAAAATGTAATTTTTTTGTTCAGATTTTCCATTTAAATCCAATTTTCCTGTGACACAACAAGGGTTAAGTGTCAAAGAAACCTCAATATTTATTACCTTGATTCTTCAGTTTACACAAACATCCCATATGCGGTCGTAACCTGCAGTATGGGCACATGGCAGAGTGCAGAGTGAAAGGAGCGTCATATTGTTAACGGAGGGCAGATTTTGCTGGTATAGTTTTCAGGTGCCATGTCACATTTGAAGAGACCCTGAGGCACCCTTAGAAAGAAAACCCAAAAAAGTGACCCCATTTTGGAAAATACAATCCTCAAAGAATAAATCTAGGGGTGAAGTGAATGCTTTGCCCCAACAAGCGTTTCATAGCATTTAGAAACACATGGCTGTAAAAATGAAAAATGTACTTTTAATTTCAATATAAAGTTGCTTTAGCCCCAACTTTTTTTTTGCACAGTACAGGAATACTGTGGTCATAAACTGCTGTTTGGGGGCACGGCAGCATTCATAAGGGAAGGAGCAGCATCTGGATTTTCTAACATATAATTTGCTGAAATTAGTTTAGGGTCCATAACAATTTAATTTTTTCACCAATGTAGCTGTGTGAGGGCTTGTTTCTTGTGGGACTGGCTGTAGTCGTTATTGGTATCATTTTGGGGTACATATGTCTTTTTGATCACTTTTTATGCCATTTTTTGTGGAGGTGAAGTGGACAAAAATGGCAATTCTGTCAGTGTTTTTTATTTAAATTTTTTATGGGGTTCCTCTTGTGCTAAATATATGATAATTTTATTCTGCAGGTTGATACAGTTATGGTGATACCAAATCTATATACTTTTTATGGTTTACTACTTTTTTAGCATAAAATCCCTTTTGTGTTAAAAATAAATAATATTTTACATCACCATATACTAAAGTCCATAACATTTTAGTTTTTTCACCAATGTAGCTGTATGGGGGCTTGTTTTTTGCTGGGAAGAGCTGTAGTTTCTATTCTATAATTTTGGGTACATCTGTCTTTTTGATCACATTTTATACAATTTTTTGTGGAGTGGGGTTCCTCTTGTGGTAAATATTGTAGGATTATTTTATTATGTGGGTTGATACGGTTATGGCGATACCAAATTTATATAGTTTCTTTTAAGTTTAACTACTTTTTCGGCATTAAATCTCTTTTGTGTTAAAAATAAATAATATTTTGTATCACCATATACTAAAATCCATAACATTTTTATTTTGATGACATGTTATTTTTTCTTTTTTTTTGCTATGAGGTGACAAAAACAGCAATTCTGTCATTGTTTTTTACATAATTTTTTTATGGTGTTCACCGCATGGGATTAATAACATGATACTTTTATAGATCAGGTCGTTATGGATGCGGCAATACCAATCATTTGTAGTTTTTTATTTTTTCATATTTTTCATGACTTGAATGGATATGAAAAAAGACCAATTTTATTTTATTTTTATTTACATTTTATTTATTTTTTATTTTTACTTTTTTACAATTTTTTACTTTTTTCAATTTTTATTAAATCAAGACACATTTGGATCTTGAAGATCCAATGGGCCTGATCCCTATACAATGCATTGCAATAATCATCTATTGCAATGCACTGTACAGTCAATGCTACACCTACACCAAGGCTGATCAGACCCTCAGGGTCTGATCAACCTTAGGTACATGGCAGCCAGTGTGCCTTTGTAAGGCATCTGGTTGCCATGGCAACCATCGGGCCGATGCCATCACAGCAGCGATGGCCCAATCAACGCCATGGATGCCGCGGGTGACTACTGACCATGGCTTCTATGGGGTTAAATGGCCGAGATTGGTGCCAGCATCGATTTCGCCTGTTACAGCTGACACTCTGCTGATGGCAGCAGCTCTGTTCCTGAGCCGATATTGAGGGGCAGCACATGAATAAGGGGCAAAGCGGCACACAGTAGGTCTTGCCTGATTTCAGGCTATGATCTCCAGAGTGGAGATCACAGCCTGAAACTGGCATATTAACATTAAAGTGCTCTGATTGGTTCGTCTGCAGAGACTAACCAATTGGAGCGCTTGCCGGCAAGTGACCACTCTGATTGGTCCCTCGCCGGCTTCACCGATGTGTCTGCTCTTGGGAAGAGCAGAGATTCCGGGGCTGCAACAGTTTATATATGTCACAGCCCCTGTAATCAGATTGTAGCATATGTCCGAATACAGTAAGTCACTTTCAATTTGGACATAAAGTTACGTCTAAATGCCTGAAGAGGCTAAAATAAATTAGACACGGGTTATATTGAAAGAATAGTACAAACGTGCCACCATTTCATTCTTTTTTTCTTTTTTAAGAATCTTTGGTAAAAAAAATTATTTTTATTTTTTCATGTCATCTATTTTTTTTTATTATTCCTAAATTCCCAAGCTTTCACACAAACTACTAGGCCTAAAATTGGACATAAATTGTTCCTTTGTATAGGTAAATATTCAGCAACCATTTCATTATCATCAGACAGAATTATAATTGCATATATACATGATCCAATATTCGCCATTGGTGAATCCCTTCTGAACTCGGCAAAGGTTGAAAAAATCTCCAATGCAAGTCAAAGAGGTCACATCCAGTCTATTGTGGTTCTGGCCCATGTGGCTGTTCTCAAAGATCAGGAAGTCTAATGGCCCATGTGAAAACTGCAGTATTTTTGGACTTATTGAAGATATAGATAGAGACATTTAAATAAAAAGAAATCTCCAAACTTTGTAAAAAAAAAAAAGGGGTTTAAAGACTCAATAAAAAAATATGTCATTTTTTCATTATACATTCCCTTTAGGTTCCACCATGCCAAATCACAAAGCACAGCATATAAAAAAAAAACGAAAATATTTTATTTAATACATATAGGACAATACATGAATAAAAAGTAATAGAGGCATGTATACACAGGAAAGACAAAGAACCCCAGACAATAAGTCACATATCAACTGTACAGACTCCTTGGTCACTGATATTCATAACAATCCTTATCGGGCACAGCATTTATACTTGGTTAAGCTGTCTCTATTCGTTAACTTAAAGAGGTTTTCCAGGCTCCTGATATTCCTGACGCCGGTCTAAATAAGCTCCTGTGCTGCAAAGTAGTGTATGTCTGTTCATAAATGACCCCCTATGTTTTCCTATTGCATTATTTGGTAGAGATGATGTGGCAGCTGTTAAACTATCAATATATTATTTCACAACCGTAATATACTATACACTATCTATATATTATTACACCATCCCTGTATACATTCTCAATCCTTATTATAGTGTGTTTTTGCTACGTAAAGTCCATTATCTGTCCATAGTTTATCACTTTTTGTCCAATAGGTACAACCACCTGAGCCAGATGGAGATGGTTTTGAGCAATTATGAATTGTAGTTATCCTACTTGTTGCATTTTATCAGATTATAAACGTTCTTGCATAATATGCTCCTCTGATAAATTTTTTCTTCAAAACTTACACTTGTGTGAAACAGACTTATATACACATACCTGATTTAATTTTGTTATCTTCGTGACTTGACAAAGGGCCTTATACAAACACATGGCCCGAAACATCACCTCTATTTATAACTGAAAAATCCATGCTCAATCTGGCTGCAGGTATAAAATCAATCCTTCTTAATTGAATACCGGAGTGTCATGTTTCTGCCGTGTATGCCAATAAATGAGGTATGTGTGAGAAATGGACAACAATTCTTATAACTTTTATTATCTGTGTATGTTTTTATACCTGTCGTGTGATCCTATATATTTTCATGCCATTGTGTGATTATACGTGCCGTTCCGTCTGGGCCTGCAGTTCGATTACACATTGCCCTTGGGGGCGTTTAACAACATTCTGTGGTGTTCTTCTCATGAACATGGGTGTCATATAAGACTGCCCCCCCCCGCCCTTATTTGGTTCTCTTTGCTGACAGATCTATATTTTCATGTAGCAGCTCTTCCCACTAGCTACTCACCTCATATAGACATTCTTTCTTCTGATTGCTCTCCAGGCCCTTTACGTCCTGCTGCTTTTTTCAATTTATAAAAGGCAAAGTATTTCACCTGTTCCAGTCCAGTAAATCATTGCACCACCCTGTTAGCTTTCACTGTGAATTGAATTCCTCTTCTGCCTATTAGGTTATAAAAGCTAAGCCCTTCTGCCTCCAGTAACTTGCAGGGGGCATGACTATGCAGACATCAGTAGTGATAGCCATGCACAGATGGTGTGGCTTATCCCTCTAGCAAGCACAGCCCACAGATTTCCTTTCCTTTCCTTCTTCATTGTACAAGGAAGGAATAGATAAGCTTTGACAATCGTCTATTGTGAATGGTGCATTGTCTCTTATCTATATACAAAGGTGATATCATTACAGGCAGATTTAGAATGACAAAAGATAAATGTCTCTGATATAAGTGTTTGGACTGATGGAAATTGCGCTGCAAATCACCAAAGAAGTGACATGGGTTTTTGTCACCTGTATAATGTCAGTAAAAAGTGTTGGGATTGTGCTGCAATGTATAGTAGACTCCAAGACAGACAACGGATTTCTCCCTCCCAAAGATACAGAAAAAACAGGAAAGATTGCAGGTCCCTTTTAACTCCAGAACCTGTTGAGAGTCAGAGAGAATCGCACAATAGTGAAGTATTGTTGCCGCAGGTGAACCGCGATGTTTCAGTGCACTTACTAGATGTTCTCTTGTAATCAGGAACATAGGAAGCAGATAACTATAATCCTCTTTCTCCTTCTTTCCTCTAAGTACCTGTCTAAGATATTCGCTTGTATAAGAGCACATAGTAAAAAAGCATGCACTGCCCGACCCGGGTTTCGCCTGCTGGCTTCGTCAGGGGCGTCTCAATAGAACACCACACAGATGCCTTAAATCCTTGTAATTAGACCCTCCCATTCCCAGGAAGAGATAAAATCAGATCAAAAAATCCCATAAAACATAAAAAATAGTACATATATTCATAAAACAAATGATATCACAAATCAATTCATTCCTTCCTCAAAGATGAGCTATATATTATGTAGACCTCGTAGATAAATCATTAAAATCATCCTGCGATCACATATGAAGTCAAAAAACAATCCCTAGTTATGTGTCCACCTACTCCCAGGTACTAAAATCCAAAATCCTGTTTAATATCGGATCGTCTACAAGGTATCAGATTAGACATTGTTCCATGTCACATTCCACATTTAACCCATATGGGTGCAGAGTCCTCAGGTCATACATCCACTGTACTTCCTTTTTATTTATTTTTTTCTCATAGTCCCCCCTTGTTCTGAAGTTTTAACTACCTCCACCCCCTTATTCTGAAGTTTTAACTACCACCACTCCCATAAACCGCAAACCTCTTGGGTTTTATTTTTGTTTGAAGTGTAGAGAAACGCTATGCGTTTCCAGACCCTTACTAATATTTCGGATGTGTTCTTGTATCCGTATCTTCAGATTGCGGATTGTTCTTCCCACGTACTGGAGGCCACAAGGGCACTCCAGTACGTAGATAACCCCTCTGTTGTTGCAGGATATATTCCCCTTGATTTTAAGTGATAGATTCTTCTTATTAGAAGAGAAACCTTCAATAGTTCTCAAACGATCTTTATGTGTCCTATTTTTACATGGCAGTCAAAAACCGCACCATGTAAACTTACCCCTACTTTGATTTTTCGATTGGTGCGATATTTCTGAACTAGGTCCTGCACTATGGACAAATTTATTTCTAAGGTTCATAGCCTTCTTGAAGATTAACTGAGGATTTTTGGGGATCTCACCCCCTATAACAGGGTCATTTCTCAGGATTTTCCAATTATTCCTTATGATATTCTTTATTTGACTCAATTGTGTATTAAACTGTGTGAGAAATGCAAACTTAAAGTCTTTCTTCTCCCCCTTTCTACCACTACTATTTCTCTCATTCTCTCCCACCTCATTCCTGTTTTCCTCCAATTTTTCTTCATCATAACCTTTCTCTAAAAATCTTTCTTTCAAAATCAGACTCTGTTCTTCATATTTTTCTTTTTCGGTGCAATTCCTCCAAATTCTTTTAAACTGCCCTTTTGGAATATTTTGAAGCCAAGGAGCAAAGTGGCAGCTATCTATCCCTATATACGCGTTGACATCAGTAGGTTTGAAGTGTGTTTCACTTTTATATTTATTGTCTTCTACATATATCTTTAGATCCAAGAAACCTACAGAGATTGCACTGATGTTACTGGTGAAAGTTAAATTATAGGAGTTTATATTTATCTCCCTAATGAAGTTTTCTAACCCAGTCTTTTTACCTCTCCAAAAAACCAGGCAGTCATCTATATAACATTTCCAGATGGTCAGTTCTCCATCATCCTTGGGTTTATTGAGGACTGTGTCAATGTTCTCCCTCTTCCACATGCACATAAAAAGATTTGCAAAACTGGGGGCGAATTTCGCCCCCATTGCCGCGCCGGTGTATTGAAGAAAAAAAGAACCGTCACAAGAAAAATAATTGTGAGAGAGGCAGAAGTTGACGCAGTCCTAAACAAAACCCCTCTGTATCTCTTTTATTTGGGGGTCATTATCTAATGCCTCCTTCACCGCTCTCAAGCCCAATTCCGTAGGGATGCAGGTATATAGCGAGGCAACGTCAATAGTTGCCATCCATATTTCTGCATTATCGAAATTTAAGTTCTCAATCAATTTTATTACTGTGCCTGAGTCTTTCAAAAAAGATGGCATGGCTGTAACATACTTCTGTAGGTAGAAGTCTATATATTCGGAGAGTCTGCATGTTAGAGAATCTATGCTCGAAAGTATGGTCCTTCCAGGTGGATTGATAAGGCTTTTATTTATTTTTGGCAAAAAATATATCAGTGGGGTAACGGGGTGTTTTATATAGAGGTATTCGTACTCCTTCTTATTAAAAACGTGGCAAGTGAGTTAATGTGTTCCCTGATCCTTTCTTGGAGACTTTCTTGGAGACATGTAATTGTTTTCCCTATGTAGAACATACCCCATGTACATTTCAACAAATAGACAACATATTTGCTCTTACAGGCTATGAGGGTATTAACCTTGTGTTGGATTCCTCCAAAATTTAGGGTGTCCCACTGAGGATTAAATTTACAGCAGGAGCAATGGCCGCATCTGCGGTTACCTTTAGGGCCCCAGCTCTGAAGCCATGTAGATTAAAAAAGTAATCAAAGAAAATTGGGACATACTAGAGAGAGATGAATCTTTGAAAGAAATAAAAAATATTTCCCCCATTGTTGCATTCAGAAAGTGTCACTCTCTAAAGGATAGATTGGTCCGCAGTAGTTTCCAGGAAAAAAAACCCAAAACATGGCTTCAGAGCTGGGGCCCTAAGGGCAATCGCAGATGACAACGGCCATTGCTCCTGCTGTAAATTTAATCCTGAGTGGGACACCCTAAATTTTGGAGGAATCCAACACAAGGTTAATACCCTCATAACCTGTAAGAGCAAATATGTTGTCTATTTGTTGAAATGTACATGCGGTAGGTTCTACATAGGGAAAACAATTAGATGTCTCCAAGAAAGGATAAGGGAACACATCAACTCACTTGCCACAGGAAGGGGTTGCCCACGTCTCATTGAACATATAAGACAGGAACATGGAGGACGCGATCAAACGTTAAGTTTTGCTGGCATTGAAGTAATACACTGTCCACCACAAGAGGGGGATAGACACAAAGAACTACTAAGGAGAGAGAGTAAGTGGATCCTGCGAGCAGGCGCAATGGGTCCGTTGGGACTCAGTGAAAAAATTTATATGGGAGTCTTTTTGTAAATGTTCACTGTCCATGACTTGATTGTTGCTAACTAATTTGAATTTTATGTTATATGTCTTTCATGTAGTGACGCATCTTTCCTCGGTGACGCACAGGTAGGCGCCAGGTGAGTGCAATGCCTGTGCAGCGCAGAAGGAAGCGCGTCATAGCAGACCTTTAAAAGCAGGTGCATGCACACCGCTTGATCACAGGCCCGACGAAACACTCAGGTGTGAAACGGCCGTCGCCTCGTTCTGCTGATACACACATGTATGTAGTCTGCTCCCTACCTTTTACCACATTGGAATAATGCCATCTCTGCAAATACCGGTTAGTGCCGCAATGGTCTTCTATTTTATTAGTCACTAGTGAAATGACAGGAGGAGAGGGGAGCAGGGTCACTAGTGAGGAGACAGGAGGAAAGGGGAGCAGGGTCACTAGTGAGGTGACAGGAAAAAAGGGAAGCAGGGCCACTAGTGGGGTGACAGGAGGAGGGGGAAGCAGGGTCACTAGTGAGGTGACAGGAGGAGGAGGGAGCAGGGTCACTAATGAGGTGACAGGTGGAAAGGGGAGCAGGGTCACTAGTGGTGTGACAGGAGGAAAGGGGAGCAGGTTCACTAGTGGGGTGACAGGAGGAGAGGGGATCAGGGTCACTAGTGGGGTGACAGGAGGAGAGGGGAGCAGGGTCACTAGTGGGGTGATAGAAGGAGAGGGAAGCAGGGTCACTAGTGGGGTGACAGAAGGAGAGGGAAGCAGGGTCACTAGTGGGGTGACAGAAGGAGAGGGAAGCAGGGTCACTAGTGGGGTGACAGAAGGAGTGGGAAGCAGGGTCACTAATGAGGTGACAGGAGGAGGGAGAGGAGGGTCTAGTGGGGTGACAGGAGGAGGGGGGCAGAGTCACTAGTGGGGTGACAGGAGGAGGAGCAGGGTCACTAGTGAGGTGACAGGGGGAGAAGGAGGGAGTAGGGTCTTTAGTGGGGTGATAGGAGGAGGGGGGAGCAGGGTCACTATTTTGGTGACAGGAGGAGGTGGGAGCAGGGTCAGTAGTGGGGTGACAGTAGGAGGGGGGAGCAGGGTCACTAGTGGGGTGACAGGAGGAGGGGGTAGCTGAGTCAGTAGTGGGGTGATAGTAGGAGGGGGAAGCAGGGTCACTAGTGGGGTGACAGGAGGAGAGGGAAGCAGGGCCACTAGTGAGGTGACAGGAAGAGATGGGAGCAGGGTCAGTAGTGGGGTAATAGGAGGGGGGTGCAGGGTCACTAGTGAGGTGACAGGAGGAGGTGGGAGCAGGGTCAGTAGTGGGGTGATAGGACGGGAGATCAGGGTCACTAGTGGGCTGACAGAAGGAGGTGGGAGCAGGGTCAGCAGAGGGGTTATAGGAGGGGGAGCAGGGACACTAGTGGAGTGTCAGGTGAGGGAAGCAAGGACACTAGTGGGGTGACAGAAGGAGGTGGGAGCAGGGTCAGCAGTGGGGTAATAGGAGGGCTGAGCAGGGACACTAGTGGGGTGACAGGTGAGGGAAGCAGGGACACTAGTGAGGTGACAGGAGGAAAGGGGAGCAGGGTCACTAGTGAGGTGACAGGAAGAAAGGGTAGCAGGGCCACTAGTGGGGTGACAGGAGGAGGGGGAAGCAGGGTCAGTAGTGGGGTGACAGGAGGAGGTGGGAGCAGGGTCACTATTGGGTTGACAGGAGGAGGGGGGAGCAGAGTCACTAGTGGGGTGACAGGAGGAGGGAGGAGCAGGGTCACTAGTGGACTGACAGGAGGATGTGGGAGCAGGGTCAGTATTGTAATGATAGTAGGAGGGAGAAGCAGGGTCACCGGGGACCAGTCACATGAGTCCACACTCCTTACCTTTCCAGCGGACCTGTTAAGTTTCCCAAGGTCCCCGTCAGCATGCTCTGCTCTACAGCCTCCACGGGAGCCGGCCCCTCCTCCTTCAAGCTCCCGCCGGCTTCCCCTTCCTGACTCAATGTGTATGCGCTCATTCCAACCAATAACAAAGCTCCTTGCTGTAAGGAGCTTTGTTATTGTTTATTTTAAGGCACAGGCAGCATCGCTGCGCTGCCTGTTCCATTCACATAGCTGATGAATTTGGGGGAAAAGTCTAAAGGCGTACAGTATAGTTACGCCTTAGACTTTTTCCAGGGAGACTCACGGGCCGCATGACAGAGCTCCGCGGAACGGATTTGGCTTGCGGGACGTAGGTTGGGCACCACTGCCTTAAGGAATACAGCCTAGTTTTGTACTTAAAATCACCAGTGATTTCTCACTTTTTTATCTCCGCATTTCAAAAGCTATAACTTTTTTTTTTTTATTCTGTTGACATAGTTGTCTGAGGGCTTGTTTTATGCAGCAAAATCTGTATTTTTAATTCCACAATTTTGGGTACCTCTACTTTATTGTATACGTTTGAAATATATTTTTGCGTGACTGTAAAAAAAAAAAAAAAAAAAAACAGCACAATTTTTTTAATGGTGTTAACAGAGTGGTAACAATGACATGTTATTTGCATGTCATTGGATATGGTGATGCCAAATGTGTATAATTTGTTATATGTTTTACTAGAAAATTAAAGGCTTTTACAAAAATAAATATTGCTTTGTGTCAACGTATGTTGGCATCCGAAACTTTTCTTTTTATTTATCTTAGGGGGGAGGGAAATTACATTATAGGAGGGGAAGATAGTGCAGATAGAGACCGGGTGCAAGGTAGTGGGACTGAGGGAGGAATGGAAGGAGGGACTAGAAAAGTTCAGAAGGAAAGGTGTAGGGCAAAAAATATGCATAAACCTCTCAAATGTCTGTATACTAATGCCAGAAGTCTGACTAATAAAACTGGGGAACTGGAATTAGTGATGTGTGAGGAGGATTATGACATAGTGGGAATAACAGAGACATGGCTGGACGATAGCTATGACTGGGCTGTTAATGTACAAGGTTACAATCTGTTCAGAAAGGATCGTCAAAACCGGAGAGGGGGAGGGGTCTGCCTTTACATAAAGTCCTGTCTAAAGCCCACACTCCGGGAAGACATCTGTGAGGGACACGAAAATGTGGAGTCATTGTGGGTGGAGATAAATGGAGCCAAAAACAATAATAAATTACTAATAGGAGTTTACTATAAACCTACCAGAGTCCACAGAAAATCTATTACTAAACGAGATAAACAAGGCGGCAAACCATAATGAGGTGGTTATTATGGGGGACTTCAACTACCCAGATATAGACTGGGAAACTGAAACCTGTACATCCCATAAAGGAAACAGGTTCTTGGCAATAGCCAAAGACAATTACCTTTCCCAAATGGTTCAGGACCCAACTAGAGAGACGGCCATACTGGACTTAGTATTAACCAATAGACCTGATAGAACAACAGACGTGCAGGTCGGGGGACACCTGGGAAATAGTGACCATAAAGTAATAACCTTCCAATTATCCTTCAAACGAGAGTTTCTACAGGGAGGAACAAGAATACCGGACTTCAAAAAAGCAAAATTTAGCCAACTAAGAGAGGCCATAGGCCCAATTAACTGGGACAAAGTCCTCAAAAATAAAAATACAACCACAAAATGGGAGATTTTTAAAAGCATCGTAACATCTAATTGTGATCGATGCATACCTTATAGAAATAAAAGGCTAAGAAATAAGAAGAAACCAATGTGGATAAATAGAACCGTAAAAAAAGCAATAAATGACAAAAAGAAAGCATATAAATCACTAAAACAGGAGGGGAGCCAGGGAGCACTGATAAACTATAAGGAAAAAATTGAATATGTAAAAAACTAATAAAAACTGCCAAACTAGAGACCGAGAGATTAATTGCCAAAGAGAGCAAAACTAACCCTAAAATGTTTTTCAATTTTATAAATGGTAAAAAATATAAATCTGAAGTAGTCGGCCCTCTACATAGCAATGAGGGGGGAGTTGCAGAAAGCGACGAGGATAAAGCTAAGCTATTAAATATTTTCTTCTCCACTGTTTTCACTGAGGAAAATAAACTGTCAGATGAAATGCAAAATGTAAAAGTAAATTCCCCTTTAAAAGTGCCCTGTCTGACCCAGGAAGAAGTACAGCAGCGACTTAAAAAGATTAAAATAGACAAATCGCCAGGACCGGATGGCATACACCCCCATATCCTAAGGGAATTAAGTGATGTCCTAGCCAGACCCTTATTTTTGATATTCACGGACTCCATACTGACAGGGAATGTTCCACCAGACTGGCGTATAGCAAATGTGGTGCCAATATTCAAAAGGGGTCCAAAAACAGAGCCTGGAAATTATAGGCCGGTAAGTTTAACATCTGTTGTGGGTAAACTGTTTGAAGGTTTTGTAAGAGATGGTATCTTGGAGTATCTCAATGAAAATAAGCAAATTACACCATATCAGCATGGCTTCATGAGGGATCGGTCATGTCAAACTAATTTAATCAGTTTCTATGAGGAGGTAAGTTCTAGACTTGACCGGGGTGAATCAGTGGATGTCATATATCTGGACTTCTCCAAAGCATTTGAAACTGTACCACACAAAAGGTTAGTATATAAAATGAGAACACTTGGGCTAGGAGAAAATATCTGTATGTGGGTAAGTAACTGGCTCAGTAATAGAAAACAGAGAGTGGTTATTAACGGTACACACTCAGATTGGGTCACTGTCACTAGTGGGGTACCTCAGGGGTTATTAATGATCTTGTAGAAGGCTTGCACAGTAAAATATCAATTTTTGCAGGTGACACTAAACTGTGTAAAGTAATTAACACTGAAGAGGACAGTTTTCTGCTACAGAGAGATCTGGATAGATTGGGGGCTTGGGCAGAGATATGGCAGATGAGGTTTAACACTGACAAATGTAAAGTTATGCACATGGGAAGGAATAATGCAAGTCACCCGTACATATTAAATGGTAAAACACTGGGTAACACTGACATGGAAAAGGATCTAGGAATTTTAATAAATAACAAACTAAGCTGTAAAAACCAGTGTCAGGCAGCTGCTGCTAAGGCCAATAAGATAATGGGTTGCATCAAAAGGGGCATAGATGCCCGTGATGAAAATATAGTCTTACCACTTTATAAATCACTAGTCAGACCACACATGGAGTACTGTGTGCAGTTCTGGGCTCCTGTGAACAAGGCAGACATAGCAGAGCTAGAGAGGGTTCAGAGGAGGGCAACTAAAGTAATAACTGGAATGGGGCAATTACAGTACCCTGAAAGGGTATCAAAATTAGGGTTATTCACTTTAGAAAAAAGACGACTGAGGGGAGATCTAATAACTATGTATAAATATATCAGGGGTCAGTACAGAGATCTCTCCCATCATCTATTTATCCCCAGGACTGTGACTGTGACGAGGGGACATCCTCTGCGTCTAGAGGAAAGAAGGTTTGTACACAAACATAGAAAAGGGTTCTTCACAGTAAGAGCAGTGAGACTATGGAACTCTCTGCCTGAGGAGGTGGTGATGGTGAGTACAATAAAGGAATTCAGGAGGGGCCTGGATGTATTTCTGGAGCGTAATACTATTTCAGGCTATAGCTACTAGAGATGGGTCGTTGATCCAGGGAGTTGTTCTGACTGCCTGATTGGAGTCGGGAAGGAATTTTTTCCCCTTAAGTGGGGAAAATTGGCTCTACCTCACAGGGTTTTTTTGCCTTCCTCTGGATCAACATGCAGGAAACAGGTCGAACTGGATGGACAAATGTCTTTTTTCGGCCTAATATACTATGTTACTATGTTACTATGTATGTTAGATCGGAGAAGTTTGAGAGAGCATTTATCACTTATTCACAGAACATTTTGGTATTTTTTTATTCATTATTTTTTAGGAATTTGACAAATAAAATGTGCATTAGGGACTTTTTTTTACAGCACTCACCTTGTGGGTTAGTTAAGTAATGGGATGATTTAATGGACTGGGCCATTAAGGAATCATAGATTGTAATTTTTAGCTTTTAATCTTTTTATATTTGTGAAACAGGAATTTAATTTGATATCATTTCTTTTTAATATTTCTAAAGTGTCACTAACATGTCACAAAACTTTTGAAATGTCATAGAGACATATCATAAGTTTTGATCAGTGCGGATCTGAGACCTGAGACCCTTACCAATCTACAGAACGAGGGGAGAGAAATGCTCGCATATTGCTTTCTCTCTCCTCACTGGACGAGATAGGTTCGAATGAAGCCTACGGGCCCATCTTTAGTCCCCAGCAGCCAAGAGAGAAGGCGCGATATGTGAGTGCTTCTCTCACCCTGTTCTAGGGAACTGTAGGGCCTCAGTGATCCAAACACCACCAATCAAAACTTTTGATATGTCTCTATGACATATGAAAAGTATTTTTTAAAATATTTTACACATTATTTTCTGATTATTTTAAAACTTAAAGGAATAGCACAGACCCAGATTCTGAGCCAGTGCCATCATTGTGACATACAATTAAGGCACTGAGCAGTAACTCACATAATAGTGCGCCAGTTAGCATAATGGGGTTAAAGTAATATGCAATAATGGATCTGGCTAGTTAATTTCTCATACCTTTATATGGAGAATAACAATATTATATTTGAGGGAGATCATTTATTTAAGTTTAGTTTCATATACAGTTGTGTTCAAAATTATTCAACCCCCAATACTGTAAAGAGTTTTAGGGAATTTAGTGTACATTTTTAATTGTGTTCAGAATGAAATCTTACAAGGACTTTTTAAAGAACCAAATGCAACTAAAATGACATCAATTGTTTTTGTAATACAGTATTAAATGTTTTTTTTTTGTGTGATTTCTTCATTGACACAATTATTCAACCCCTTAAAGACTACCACTCTTAAGAACAGAGGTTCATTCAAGTGTTTTTGATCAGGTATTGAAAACACCTGTGGATGTGAAGGAGCAACAATAAAGCATAATAAGCACCAATTAGGCAGATTTAAAAAGACTGTGATAATCAGCTCCTTCTAGACATTTACTGGTGTGTTTACAAACATGGTGAAGTCAAGAGAATGGTCCAGGAAGACAAGAGAAGAGGTGATTTCTCTTCACAGGATGGGCAATGGCTATAAGAAGATTGCAAAGATGTTAAACATACCAAGAGACACCATAGGAAGCATCATTCGCAAATTCAAGGCAAAGGGCACTGTTGAAATGCTACCTGGTCGTGGCAGAAAGAAGATGCTGACTTTGACTGCTGTGCGCTACCTGAAGCGCAAATTGGAGAAAAGTCCCCGTGTGACTGCTGAGGAACTGAAAAAAGATTTGTCAGATGTGGGTACTGAAGTTTCAGCTCAGACAATAAAGCGCACACTGTGTAATGAAGGCCTCCATGCCATAACTGCCAGGCGCACCCCCTTGCTGTCTCCAAAGAATAAGAAGTCGACTGCAGTATGCCAAAAGTCATGTGGACAAACCACAAAAGTTTTGGGATAGTTTCTGTGGACTGATGAAACAAAATTAGAACTGTTTGGGCCCATGGATGAACGCTATGTTTGGAGGAGGAAGAACAAGGCCTATGAAGAAAAGAACACCTTGCCTACTGTGAAGCATGGTGGGGGGTCAATCTTCCCCTGGGGCTGTTTTGCTTCTACTGGTACCGATTGAGAACCTCTGGTGGGACTTAAAGAAAGCAGTTGCAGCGCGCAAGCCTAAGAATGTGATTGAAATGGAGGCTATTGCCCATGAAGAATGGGCGAAGATACCCGTAGATCGCTGCAAGACACTTGTGTCAAGCTATGCTTCACGTTTAAAAGCTGTTATAACTGGAAAAGGATATCGTACTAAGTACTAAGATTGAATGTCATTTGGGGGTTGAATAAAACTGATAATGATGTGAGCACAGAAAAGACATTTGTCGTTATTTCATTTTAAATGTTATGTTATATTTGTCTGACTTACAAGTGCCTCTTTGATTTAATTGTAAACAAGATGACTGAAATGATCAAAACCAATGTCAAACTGGCCAAAACACTCAATTTCAGTGGGGGTTGAATAATTTTGAACACAACTGTATGCTATCTCGATGCAGGTTTTGAAACCAAAATAAGGATCAGATTTAAATAGAAAGGAGTCTTAATCTCCTTGCCTTTAATATCTATTAAAAACTACATCAAAACAGTACATTTAAAGTCAAACATAAGCTGATGTCACACACAACCAGACTTTTAGAAGGGAATACTTAATATAATGAAAGGATTTAGACTTCTACTTCCTGATGGATTTACTTAGGGCTTTGGCTCAAAAAACTGCATAAAAAACTGTTGCAAAAATGCCACAAAATGCTATATGACACCACCCAAAGGATAGATTCACAATCATATATATGTTTTTATTAGCAATGTTGTGGCTTTTTGCAGTCTTTGGTGAGTTGCTGTGTTTTAATGTTTTAGAAAAAAATGCAGCTCTACATGTAGCATGAAAAAATATAGGAAATATTAATTGCAGGATAAACTGGTGTTTTTATTTTATTTTTTGAAGCGGAGTTTTTCTCACCCTTGAGGTGTATTTTTGGCTCATTAGCTTTTTTTTTTTTTTAAATGGTGTTCATTCAGGGGCCACCTACAGTACATTCCTCTAAAAATGGTAAACATGCAACAAAACACTATTAACCCTTAGGATACCAGAGAATTTTTTTCATTTTTGTGTTTTATTTTTCTTCCTTGAGCCATTACTTTTTTATTGTACTGTTCACATAGCTGTATGAGGGCTTACTCTTTGCAGGATAAGTTGTACTTTCTAATGCCACCATTAATTATGGCATACAATGTAGTGGGAGACTTCCAAATGGCATGGAAAAAACACATAATTCTTCCACTGTTTACGGGTTTTGTTCCCACGCCATTCCATTTGCGGAAAAAAATTACCATGCCCTTAATTCTCTGGGTCAGTACGATTACAACAATAGGTTTTTTATGTCTAAATAGTGTAAAAATAAATTTACATTACAAAATTCTGATCCCCATAACTATTTTGATATTTTAATAGTATGGACGTTTTCGGTCACGGTGATACCCATGATGTTTATATTGTTTGTTATTTTGGTATTTATTGTTTATTATAAGTATATGTGGGTGATTTAAACTTTTATATTTTTATATTTTTTATATATTTTTAACAGTTTTTTACTTTTTAGTAATGATTTTGATTCATATTTAAATTTGAACAATCATAGATTTTTAAAATTTATTTATTACTGACTATTGCTCATCTCTTATGTTGGCCTGCCACCTGGTGGCCAAAATAAGACTTACAGCTTAAATGCCATCAGCCTCTTCATTGGCCACAGAGGATGCAAGTAACAAGTCTAGAAGCGCAAGCTTCTGGGTTTCTGACCATTTAGATGCAGTGATCTCACTTGATTATGGCATCTAAAGGCTTTAATTACCACAATCTGCATTATTGCCAGTCATGGTAATTAGCCCCGGGTCTTTGCTGTTTGAAACAGCAGAGACCTGCTGGCCATGATGCCCAATGGTAGCTAAAGAGTTAAGAAACATGTCAGCATTCACAGGGCCAAAACTGACCAAATAACTCAAGTATTAACTCAGCCTTACAGGTCCATGTTAGCGTCAAGAAGAAGTGCACTCCTTTTACACTCTCATCAGCTTATTCCACATAGAAGGCTACAGAACCTGTTCTATTAAACGCTTGTATAAGTAGAGTACGACAGAGTGGAGAGAGTGTCAGCAGTAAGTTTGTGTTGACGTCACTGATTTATTTGTCTTTCCTCTAATCCGTCAGAACAATAACCCACAAAAAACGGATCTTCTCTGGGGAGCATATGCATTCACAAGGTCAGCATTTGCTCAGTAACCCATGAGTATTGCTAATATAAAAAAAAAACAGGAGTGGATCTAAAACAGAGAAGACACGTGAAGCTAATATTTGCATGTCTTGTGTGTTTTGTTCCCACTCTTGCTTTTGGCTACCAATTCATAAGCCAATTCTGATGTGACCTTACAGGCCTTACAGATGCTACACAGACAGGATCCGTTGTGCAACTAATTTTTCCTTCCTTCTGACCAATCAGAAGAAAGGTCAAATAAATGGTGATTTCAAGAAGGCCAAACAAGGACAATAGCGACCCGTCCTAGAGTGGGGAGGGTTGTAACAGCATGAGAAGTCCACAGAGTGGCCCTATGACATAGTGGAGAGGTGAAAGCAGCATGAGGAGACCACCTAGTTACACAATTACAGGGTCTGGAGGTGGCAGCAGCATCAGGAGGCCACAGAGTGGCACAATGACAAAATGCGGAGGTGACAGCAGCAGTATGAGTAGGCCACAGAGTGGCAAGGTGACAGAGTGTGAAGATGGTAGCAACAGCAGCAGCAGCAGCAGGATATCAGAGTGGCTCGGTGACATAGTGTAGACATGGCAGCAACAGCAGCTGCAGTAGCATGATACCACAAAGTGACAGTGTGGAGATGGATGATCTAATCTGATGCATTAGGGATTGGTCAGTGGAAATCCTGGTTGATCCACACCTGATTTATCTTGACAAAAGTAAGTCTCTACACATTTTGGGTGGACAGGCGAGTTTTTATTTGGGTAACTATGGCCCCAGCTGCACTAAACACCCGCTTTGATGCCACACAACTGGCTGAGCAGGATAGCTTTTCCAGGGCAAACTCGTACAGTTGCGGCCACAATTCCGGTTTGCCGGCCTGGTAGTCTAACGGATCTTCTATGATGGCTGGCAGGGTGCTGTCCAAGTATGCCACCTGCTGGTTCAGGTCCTGCTCCAGGTCTAGCTGCTGCTGCTGGTGAATAGTTTCTTCACTATGCGGGTGAAGAAAGCTGCTCATCAGCGACTCTAGACTCAGGCTGCTGTCACTTGTTACGAAGTCGAAAATCGAGTCAACCAATCAAGAACTGCTGGGTTGCTGGTCAATCCACACCCGCTAGCTGACATGTGGACCTGAGGCCTCGGGAAGAAACACCCGCTGCCATGCCCCCTTACTCTGCTGCGACCTGTGCCTGCGCCAGAATCATTTACGCCTCTGCCACTCCCCTATGCAGGGCCTGGCACTTCTCTGTCTGACATACTTTTAGCTGAACTAAATAAATTAAAAGCAAATTAAAACACACCTAAAAGAGCCAAATATATTTATCTTTTTTTACTGAAGGATTTGAAATTGGCAATGAAACGATTTCAGCGTACATAAAAGCAAAAATAAACTGTGTATATATTTCTCGTATTGGACTAAAATAGTCCTCTAAACGATTTCTAAGTAAATAACACCAAATGTGAACTGCGTCAATTTTTAATCGTATTGCAGTGAAATGTGGCAAAAATTTTTGCCGCAAACAACATCAAATGTGATTTGCGTCTATTTTTCTCGTATTGTAGTGAAATATACTATGTTACTATGTTACTATGTAAATGCTTTCAGCACAAATAACACCAAATGTGAACTGCATCTATTTTTCTTGTGTTGTGGTGAAATATGGCAATAGACACGTTTAGCGCAAATAACACAAAATGTGAACTGTGTCTATTTTTCTTGTATTGAAGTGAAATATGGCAATAAATGCTTTTAGGGCAAATAACACCAAATGTGAACTGCGTAAATTTTTCTCGTATTGGAATGAAATATGACAAGAAATGCTTTCAACTCAAATAACACCAAATGTGAACTGTGTACATTTTTCTCATATTGTAGTGAAATATGACAAGAAATGCTTTGAAAGCAATTAACACCAAATGTGAACTGCGTCTATTTTTCTCATATTGGATTGAAATATGACAAGAAACCCTTTTAGCGTAAATAACACCAAATGTGAACTGCGTCTATTTTTCTGATATTGTAGTGAAATATGGCAATAAACGCTTTTAGAGCAAATAACACCAAATGTGAACTGCTTAAATTTTTCTCATAGTGTAGTGAAATATGGCAATAAATGCTTTTAGCGCAAATAACACCAAATGTGAACTGCGTAATTTTTTCTTGTATTTTAGTGAAATATGACAAGAAACGCATTCAGCGCAAATAACACCAAATGTGAACTGCGTCTATTTTTCTCATATTGTAGTGAAATATGACAAGAAATGCTTTTAGCACAAATAACACCAAATATGAACTAAGTCTATTCTTCTCTTCTTCTCTAGAAATATGGCAATAAACGCTTTTAGCGCAAATAGCACCAAATGTGAACTGCGTCTATTTTTCTCATATCGTAGTGAAATATGACAATAAACACTTTTAGGGCAAATAACAGCAAATATGAACTTAGTCTATTTTTTTCTTTTTCTCTAGAAATATGAGAATAAATGCTTTTACCGCAAATAACAAAAGTGAATATTTACTGTGTAAATATTTCTCGTATTGTATTGAAATAGGCCACTAAATGATATCAGGCAAGTTAACAGCAAAAGTGTTCTGCTGCGTATATATTTATCTTTTTCACAGATTAAAGCCACTAATGGCTTTTCAACATAGCACTTGCTATGCTATAGCACCCCGAATAACTGATTGCTGGAATGACAAAGCTGTATTATGAGACTATCTGGATCCCCAAGTAATGTTTCCCTGCACTTGTAAATCGCTTTTTTTCACAATGAGGTTTTTCCTATGACTCCCCCTGTACACTTCTCTCCCTGCCTGTGAAATGATTCCTCTCACTATCCTTTCCCTTCACTTGAAAATCGCTTCTTCGCTATTTTTTTTAATAATTCGTTTTTGTTTCACTCTCCCTAGCGCCTGCATCCATGTCTGTCCGTGAAAAAAGTACGATTGTGAACGGCAGAATCTAAGATGGCCGCCATATTTATAGGTCCGTGACATCACCGGGCTGTCTGGCTGCTGATTGGCTGCATACATTATGGGTCATCCCGCCTTCCCAGAGTTCCTTGCCCCATGTCCTGTTATGTGTAGCCACCATTGTAGCCGGTTACCCGCCATGTTAGGAGAAATTGAGATTTGTTACCACGAAGCGCAAGGAAATTCGCATTTGATCAGAATAAAATATTTCCTGAAATTCGGAACGAATTCGACTTGTCACTTTAAATTTGATAATCTCTACTTTTCAGCAAGTGTCACAGTCAATAAGTGTGCCAAAATCTAAGATTAATCTCACTTTCCTACCTTAAACTTAGACCACAAGTTGCAGAAATGTTGCAAAAAAAAAAAAAAAAAAAACTCGGAATAGACATGTCTTGCGACAATTTTAGACAAAAAACTTGACATATTTGGATTGATAAATGACCTATAAGTGTCTTTATTGTGCAAAATGAATATAACATAAATATATATATATATATATATATATATATATATATATATATATATATAAATCTTGGTATCTCCATAAGCTTAACGAGCCGCACAATAAACATAACAATGGATAACATAATTTATACTGCATGGTGATCAGTGTAAAAAAAAAAGTAAAACATAATGGCAGAATTCCTGAATTTTGTCCCTTGTGCCCAGCAAATAGTGATCACAGTTATTAACTATAATATTATATGTGCCCCAAAATAGTGCCATTTAAAAATAAAATGTGCCCCACATAAAAACAAACTTTGATATGGCTTTGTCATGTCAAAATGAAGCTATGGCATACTATCTTGTGTCACTGCTTCATTTGCAGACTGGTGTGTAATTATCCATCAACACATGGATTTGTTATATAGCAAGAAAACTTCCCAGTTCCTTTCACAATATTGTAAAACAAGTGCTCATTTCAGCAACTTCCCACGCACTAGAAATAAATTCTTACATGCCTCATTAACATAACGCTCTAGTTTTTTTTAGTACACATATAAAACCTTGTAGAAGACAGTGGTATTGAGAATGCTGTATGCTAGTTGATGCAAAACAAGATAGACAATAAAACCAAAATACGAATCATGCCAGTAAGATAATAAATGGAAACAGGCAAAGTTCTCTGTTGTCAATTATTTCCTTATTGCAGAACATACTTTTTAATTCTAGTGCAAATTCTACTGCATCTTTAAGTGTTTCTCTCATGAAGACAACCCGCATTAGGGCATATGGACATCAAAGAGGGGGAACCTCACTTTGGGACCCCCATCTAAGATCTAGAATAGAGAAATCTACACGAGCAGCTCTTATTCTAGCAGGCTCAAACCATCTTTCTATTACATGGATGGCTGGTGCAAGTAATTTGCCTTTCTGATGGCAAAAATAGGTTAAGGTCCAGACAAGTGCTTTCAAGGCCATATCTAGGCTTTCAAGGCCTGGCCTCATGTGGCAGCCTGCACTGTCTCAGAAGGAACAGCACTGGAGCTGCTGACTAAAGGCCCTTTTCACATATCTGCAGCTACATGTGCTGCTACCTTAAAAATACAACAATAGCTGATCTCAGGGAGACCAGCTACAAAAAACACCACGGAGCCTCACTTAAGAGTCCCAACACAGCAATCCGAAGTGCAAAGCTCCCTGGGAAACAGGAATATGCAAAATAAATGTGGAGCCCCAGTAATGGGTCTACAACACAGTGAAAGCCAGATATCCCTCAAAGGAAGGAAAACCGAGCAAAGGGGTGTCTCCATTACAGAGATCACCAAATGCACCATATTAAGTGGCCCCTATGTCAAGATCCCGCTTTTTTTAAAAGCTTTAAGGATGTGACGGGGAAAACCTAAGCCAGTTATCCATCCACAGACAGCTGTTTCGGGGTGTTGCCCCTCATCAGTGCGGAGTAGGATTCTGGCTAACCGGGAGCAATGCATTGGAGACTTAAAAATAAAATAACCTTCCAAGTGCATCCCTAACAACTCCCTCCTTCCTGTGACCTCTGCGGACCTGTGCTCTGTCCTTTATAACAAACTTCTCGGGTGGCTGAAATCTGATTCAGAGGATCTACACCAGTGTCTTGTTAAGTATTCAAGCGGATGGATGGATATCCGTCTGTCTTTATCTTCTGACTCAGGACTAGTTGAGGAGACTTTGCTGGGCTTGGGTTGGAGGAATTGTACAGGGTCCTCCTTGTGGGGGTCCCTGAGGGTTTCGAGTTGAGATTGTGGGTTGGGGGTTTTTTGTTTGACCTGCAAGACGGCTCAAGGATTGGAAGATTAATTTTAGAAAAAATCAAAAATCAAATGGTTGCTGCTGCCACACGCGGTGCTTCCACCATAGCGGGTTGTGCCATATAGACTCTATGGCCCCGTGCTCCGGACGGCTGGACTGACCAAAGTCTCACCTATAAGCTAAGCTATTCGGCTGCTATTACTGCGCACTGATGAATTGAGCACTTTGCTATAAACACTGTTTTTGGGTCGTGCTTGTTCAATATATTATATTTGTCCCCTGATGAACTGGCCGGCTGTTACCTGTTTCAACTGCCCACCCTGATTGTAGGGACCTTCCCCCCTCCTTTTTCCCTTCTTCATGATGAAACTGGGCAGTCCTTCACGGCTAGGGCAAGCTTCAGAAGGCATTTAGGAGGCGTCTCTCTAGTTTGTGGTAAGGGAATGAGAATAGGGCTAGGTTCGAGGGCCATAGACCCAGTGACTAGAGATGAGCGAACTTTAAAAAAAAGTCCGGCGTTCGGCGTTCGGGTTGTGGTAAGTCGCGCATCCCGTTATGGATTCCACTATAGCGGCATATGGAATCCATAAGGGGCGGATGCCACCAAACCGAACTGTTGAACAGCCGAAGGACCTGGGGTGATGTCACTGTCATGTGATCAGTGCAGGGCGTGGCTCAGCACTGGATTTGATCCCGTGCTGAGCCACGCCCCCTGCACTGATCACATGGCGGTGACGTTACCCCAGGTCCTTCGGCTGTTCAACAGTTCGGGTTGGTGGCAGCCGCCCCTTATGGATTCCATATGCCGCTATAGTGGAATCCATAACGGGATGCGCGACTTACCACAACCCGAACGTCGAACACCGGACTTTTTTTTGAAGTTCGCTCATCTCTACCAGTGACCCCTCCTCCCCTATTCCTACATCCCTATCCCTTAGCTTGATTGTGGGCAGTTGACATACTTATTAGGTATACAAGTTGGTACCTTGCCAATATGTGAGTACATTATTACGATTTTTGGATATCTAGAGGTTTTTTAATTAATATTATTAAAAGTGATGTTTTAGGCACCTATTTTTTGATTTTTTCTGGTTCTGATATACTGGTGTCTGGTAGTTCTATCATAGAGATTTGAGCCCTAGGGGTTTGTTTTATTGGAAGATTCATTTTAGTTGCGACTGAACATCAAAGGAGGTTGGTTTGGACCAGATCGTGCATGATGTCTTGAAGAAACTGGATTACCTTAAGGAAGATCTTGTTTTGGGGTTGCAGGATTTTCCTCGCCAAGGCATTTATGATATTACTTTTGTTTCTGCAAGCTTATGTGAATGTGTATTCATGGATCTGAAGAAGATGACAGAAGAAGGACAGAATGAAACTATAAGTAGAGTAGAGCGAAAACCTGCATGTTCGGGTTCGAAAAGTTCGGCCAAACTTCACGAAAATGTTCTGGTTCGGGATCCGAACTTGACCCGAACTTCACCCCAAACCCGAACCCCATTGAAGTCAATGGGGACCCGAACCTTTGGGCACTAAAAAGGCTGTAAAATAGCACAGGAAAGGGCTAGAGGGCTGCAAAAGGCAGCAAAATGTAGGTAAATCCATGCAAACAAATGTGGATAGAGAAATGATTTAAAATAAAATAAAATAAATAAGAATTAACCAATATCAATTGGCAACTTGAAGGAGGAGGTGGAATAGGAGGTTGGGGTGGCGTCAGGTGGGAATGCTATGGGAGTTGAAGTTCTCATCACAGCCAAAAAGGATTCATGTCTGCCTGCAATGCCACAGGCCTCATTCACAGACTCAGGGTCATGGCAACCATACATGGGAGTTGAAGTTCACATCACAGCCAAGAAGGATTCATGTCTATAATGGGATCTGCTAGGTTTCCATTAGGGAGAACATTTCTTGCACGCAGGAATTTTCTCTCCTTAATTTTTGATGAACTCTGTGACGGAGTCCCCGAACAGAGCTTCCAGCGCAGATGAGAACATAGCCTTAAGGTGTTACAACATATGTACTAAATATTTTCATCAGATTGGTGGATGAAAGCCACCTACCTTTTAGTGATGAACAGCAGGGACAAATTTGAGAATATGGTCTTGATTCTGAAAATTGGCAATGTAATAATCGTGTATTGTGCATGCAATACAGGCGTGGGTCACTATTAGCTACATTTTTCAGGCTGCTAGAAGTTTCCTGAGACTGGAGAAAATGGTTGGCATGGCAAAACATTACAATAGCTTTATATGCAGATAGAGTGCTCCAATAAATTCGCGATTGCGAAATTGGCACTAATGATGCAAATATTCTGGCGCAATACGTGCAACTTCACATTTTAACAGGTCTGACTACATATTAGTGATTGGTGCACTAAGTATTGTTGTGAACTTGTGACATCACAGCACTGTGTATTTATGTATGTAGCATACATACATACAGCACTACTGTATGTATGTAGCATGTATGTATGGACAGCAGAACAGCTACACTGTATCATTATCTACACTGACTATCTCCCACTGACTATCTGTAATATATATATATATATATATATATATATATATATATTATATATATCTACTAACTATCTAATGTAATGACACAGGAAAGCAGAGAGCACAGCAATAACACTGCTGTCTCTCTCAGATCTGCTAAATACTGCATACAGTGGCTGCTGGGGAGGTTCTTATACACTAAATGGGGTAGGCAACTTTCCTTTTGGTTGCTGGGGATGTTGCTAAACTCAGACAAAGACATTGCAGCCTTCTCATTGGCCCACAAGCAAGAAGCAGGGAGGGATCATGTGTGCAGATGACAAAAATCTTGAATATTCTAAAATTATGAATATATATCACTATATTCTAAATATTTTTGAATTCTCGAAGTGGAAATACTCGCAACTAAAATTCACAATTTGAATATTCACACCTATCACTAATATTTAGCAAACTCTTCTTTTGCCCAATCCCACCATAAAGGCAAATGACTGAATAAAGTTGCCAAAATGGGAGGAAGCACTCAGAAGCCCAAATAATCCGCAGTTATTGTTGATCACTTCAAAAATTTGTTTTGGCATGCTTGATGCAAGCGTTTCCATGAAGTGAGTCGGAACATTTCTCCAAGTGGTGAAGACGGCCGCACGAAAGCCATCTACTGTCTGGAACTGTTGTCCATTTTTTTTTTTTTTTTAATTCCCTTGCCATCAATCCCCAAAGGTTCTCAATTGGATTTAGATCAGGGGAACAGGCAGGATGGGCCAAATGAGTGATGTCATTCTCCTGGAAGAAGTCCCTGGTCCTGCGGGCATTGTGTACTGTAGCGTTGTCATGTTGAAAAACCCAGTCACCAGTTACCACACAGGTGAGGGCCCTCAGTCATGAGGAATGCTCTCTGCAACATCTGGACATAGCGAGCGGCCGTTTGACGCCCCTGCACTTCCTGAAGCTCCATTGTTTCACTGAAGAAAAAAGCACCCCAGACCATTATGGTGCCCCCTCCACTGTGGCGTGTAGAAAACATCTCAGGTGGAATCTGCTTGCCATGCTAGCAATGTTGGAAACATCAGGACCATCAAGGTTACATTTTTTCTCATCAGAGAATAAAACTTTCTTCCACCTTTGAATGTCCCATGTTTGGTGCTCTCTTGCAAAGTCCAAATGAGCAGTTCTGTGGCGTTCAAGGAGACAAGGTCTTTGAAGACTTTTTTTGTTTTTAAAGCCCTTCAGTCTCACATGCCGTCTGATGGTTATGGGGCTGCAGTCAGTACCAGTAAGGGCCTTAATTTGGGTTGAGGATCATCCAGTGTCTTGACGGACAGCCAATTGGATCCTCCGGCTCAGTGCTTGTGAAATTTTTTTGGGTCTTCAACTTCAACCCTCAGGATCATTTAGGAAATTCAAAATGACTGTCTTACTGCGTCCCACCTCAGCAGCGATGGCGCACTGTGAGAGACCCTGCTTATGCAGTTCAACAACCCGACCACGTTCAAAAAGGGAGAGTTTTTTGCCTTTGCCATCACAACGTGTGACTACCTGACAGAAAATGACAATGAATCCACATCTTTGCACATATTTGGCCTTTTAAAGGCATGTGGTCCTAAAATGTGGATCAGCTGGAAAACAGCCTGTTTCAGTTTAACCGTTATTTTCAATTAATTGAATGCTCAAACAATGTTTTGTCTTACTCTCATTTCTTCTTGTTGCATTTTGAAGCTCTACTTGGAACCTTGTTAAGATTCAACAATGTAAAATATATTTTTTTGCCATTTTTCAAGTGGTTTTAAACTTTTGATCAGGACTGTACTTTAAGAGGGTTGGTTTTTGGAAGGCACAAGAAGAAAAAAAGAGGGATGCTGTTTATGTATCTAAGCTGGAATCAATATATAAATTCAAACAGATAGAATTAGAGGTGCATCAAGAAATTGTGCAGGTTAAAGAAGAAATAAAGACAAATCTGAAGAACAGAGTGAAGAATATAGTGTATCAGGCAAAAATAGAGCATATGGAAAAAAATTAACAGTGTTCCCGATATTTTTTTAAAAAGTGTTTTAAACCCAAAGGTTGTTTTAAGTCTGTTTTAACATCGACAGGTGAAGCAACCTCATTTGATGTGGTGAATGAGAATACTGGGTTTTATAAAAAGCTTTTTAGTAATGAAAGTAAAGCTAGCAATGAAAAAAGTATGATGTTAGAAAATAATATCCCTGATGAGAAGATTGGTGTTTTAAATAATGAGGTGGGGAGGTCAAAAGAGCTGTGAGAAGATGGCGAGAGGGAAAACTCCTGGCTCGGATGGCCTCCCCACTGAGTTTTATAAGGTATGCTAGGATTTTATTGGTAAGGAGTAGTGTTGAGCGAACAGTTCAAGCATAGTTCGGGTTCGTACCGAATTTTGGGGTGTTCGGGACTGTCCGAGCTGGTGTCCCAGCACTGGCTAGCAAACTATAATAGTGTCCGCCAAAACATATATTTTGTTCTGGGGTGAAATTCAATTGCCAAAATAGCCATACCATAAATCTGGAGTCACAGCTGTGGCTGGCAAACTATAATAGTGTCCGCCAAAACATATATTTTGTTCTGGAGTGAAATTCAATTGCCAAAATAGCAATACCATAAATCAGTGGTTTCAGCTGTGGCTGGCCAAGTTTCATAGTGTCCTGCAAAGGATATATTTTGTTCTGGGGTGAAATTCAATTGCCAAAATAGCAATACCATAAATCAGTGGTATCAGCTCTGGCTGGCAAACTATAATAGTGTCCGCCAAAACATATATTTTGTTCTGGGGTGAAATTCAATTGTCAAAATAGCAATACCATAAATCAGTGGTTTCAGCTGTGGCTGGCCAAGTTTCATAGTGTCCTGCAAATTATATATTTTGTTCTGGGGTGAAATTCAATTGCCAAAATAGCAGTACCATAAATCTGGTGTTCCAGCTGTTGCAGGCCTAGTTTAAATCTATCCATAAAAGGATACTTTTCATCCAGGGCCTAAATACTAGCCCTAAAAGAGATATTCCCCTAAATCAGTGGTTACTGCTGTTCCTGGATTAGTGTAATACGCTACATAAATAAATAGGCAGATAGTGTTAGGTGCCTGTAAAAAAAGGCCTGAATTTCAAATCAATACATTGGGCCAAATATTTTTTTTCTTATTGTGGTGCTTGGTGAACGGTTAACAATGAGGAAAACATCTAGTAAGGGACGCGGACGTGATCGTGGTGGTGTTAGTGTATCCTCTGGTGCTGGGAGAGGACGTGGCCATTCTGTCACAGCCACACTTCCTAGTGAACCAACTACCTCAGGTTCCAGTACCCGCCAGAATTTACAGTGGGGCCCAATGCTGTTCTAAGGATGGTAAGGCCTGAGCAGGTACAGGCGCTAGTCAATTGAGTGGCCGACAGTGGATCCAGCACGTTCACAACATTATCTCCCACCCAGTCTTCTGCAGAAAGCGCACAGGTGGTGCCTGAAGACCAAGCCCATCAGTCTGTCACATCACCCCCATGCATATCAGGGAAACTGTGTGAGCCTCAAGTTATGCAGCAGTCTCTTATGCTGTTTGAAGACTCTGCTGGCAGGGTTTCCCAAGGGAATCCACCTAGCCCTTTCCCAGTGGTGGAAGACATAGGATGCACTGATGCACAACCACTGATGTTTCCTGATGATGAGGACATGGGAATACCATCTCATCGCAGTCCGCACGTCTCTGATGAGGACGAAACACAAGTGCCAACTGCTGCGTCTTTCTGCAGTGTGCAGACCGAACAGGAGGTCCGGGAGGAAGACTGTGTGGAAGACGATGCAGGGGACAATGAGGTCCTAGACACCACATGGAATGAAGGTCGTGCCACTGACTTTCATAGTTCAGAGGAAGAGGCAGTGGTGAGACCGAGCCAACAGCGTAGCAAAAGAAGTAGCAGGGGGCAAAAGCAGAACAGCCGTCTCCAAGAGATTTCGCCTGCTACTGGCCACCGCCACCAGGGACCGAGCACCCCAAAGGCAGCTTCAAGGAGATCCCTGGCATGGCACTTCTTTAAACAATGTGCTGACGACAAGACCCGAGTGGTTTGCACGCTGTGACATCAGAGCCTGAAGTGAGGCGTTAGCGTTCTGAACCTTAGCTCAACCTGCATGACCAGGCATCTACATGCAAAGCATGAACTGCAGTGGAGTAAACACCTTAAAAACAAGGAACTCACTCTGGCTCCCCCTGCTCCCTCTTCTGCTGCTGCCTCGGCCTATTCCTCCCCCTCGGGAGGAATGTTAGCACCTGCCTCCCACCAAACAGAGGATGTGCCACCGACACCACCACCTGCGTCACCAAGCATCTCCACCATGTCACAAGACAGCGTTCAGCTCTCCATCTCACAAACCTTGGAGAGAAAGCGTAAATTCCCACCTAGCCACCCTCCAGCCCTGGGCCTGAATGCCAGCATTTCTAAACTACTGGCCTTTGAAATGCTGTCATTCAGGCTGGTGGACACAGACAGTTTCAAACAGCTGATGTACATAGCTGTCCCACAGTATGTTGTTCCCAGCCGCCACTACTTCTCCAAGACAGCCGTGCCTTCCTTGCACAACCAAGTATCCGATAAAATCAAGTGTGCACTGCGCAACGCCATTTGTGGAAAGGTCCACCTAACCACAGATACGTGGACCAGTAAGCACGGCCAGGGACGCTATATCTCCCTAACTGCACACTGGGTAAATGTAGTGGCGGCTGGGCCCCAGGCGGAGAGTTCCTTGGCGCATGTCCTTCCGCCGCCAAGGATCGCAGGGCATCATTCTTTGCCTCCTGTAGCCTCCTCCTCCTACTCGGCTTCCTCCTCGTCTGCTTCCACCAGCTCATCCAGTCAGCCACAAACCTTCACCACCAACTTCAGCACAGCCCGGGGTAAACGTCAGCAGGCCATTCTGAAACTCATATGTTTGGGGGACAGGCCCCACACCGCGCAGGAGTTGTGGCGGGGTATTGAACAACAGACCGACGAGTGGTTTCTGCCGGTTGGCCTCAAGCCCTGACTGGTGGTGTGCGATAATGGGTGAAATCTCTTCGCAGCTCTGGGACTAGCCGGTTTGACGCACATCCCTTGCCTGGCGCATGTGCTGAATTTGGTGGTGCAGAAGTTCATTCACAACTACCCCGACATGTCAGAGCTGCTGCATAAAGTGCGTGCCGTCTATGTGCGCTTCCGGCGTTAACATCCTGCCGCTGCTCGCCTGTCTGCGCTACAGCGGAACTTTGGCCTTCCCGCTCACCGCCTCATATGCGACGTGCCCACCAGGTGGAACTTCACCTTGCACATGCTGGAGAGACTGTGCGAGCAGCAGCAGGCCATAGTGTAGTTTCAGCTGCAGCACACACGCGTCAGTCGCACTGCGGAACTGCACCACTTCACCACCAATGATTGGGCCTCCATGTGAGACCTGTGTGCCCTGTTGCGCTGTTTCGAGTACTCAACCAACATGGCCAGTGGCGATGACACCGTTATCAGCGTTACAATACCACTTCTATGTCTCCTTGAGAAAATGCTTAGGGCGATGATGGCAGAGGAGGTGGCCCAGGAAGAGGAGGAGGATGAGGGGTAATTTTTAGCACTTTCAGGCCAGTCTGTTAGAAGTGGCTCAGAGGGAGGTTTTTTGCAACAGCAGAGGCCAGGTACAAATGTGGCCAGCCAGGGCCCACTACTGGAGGATGAGGAGGATGAGGTGGAGGAGGATGAGGATGATGCAGGTTCACAGCAGGGTGGCACCCGACACAGTTGAGGCCCATCACTGGTGTGTGGCTGGGGGGATACGGAGGACGATGACGATACGCCTCCCACAGAGGACAGCTTGTCCTTACCTCTGGGGAGCCTGGCACACATGAGCGACTACATGCTGCAGTGCCTGCGCAACGACAGCAGAGTTGCCCACATTTTAACGTGTGCGGACTACTGGGTTGCCACCCTGATGGATCCCCGTTACAAAGACAATGTGCCCACCTTACTTCCTGCACTGGAGCGTGATAGGAAGATGCGCGAGTACAAGCGCACACTGGTAGACGCGCTCCTGAGAGCATTCCCAAATGTCACAGGGGAACAGGTGGAAGCCCAAGGCGAAGGCAGAGGAGGAGGAAGAGGTCACCAACGCAGCAGTGTCACGGCCAGCTCCTCTGAGGGCAGGGTTAGCATGGCAGAAATGTGGAAAAGTTTTGTCTCCACGCCACAGCTAACTGCACCACCACCTGATACGAAACGTGTTAGCAGGAGGCAGCATTTCATTAACATGGTTGAACAGTACGTCTGCACACCCCTCCACGTACTGACTGATGGTTCAGCCCCATTCAACTTCTGGGTCTCCAAATTGTCCACGTGGCCAGAGTTAGCATTTTATGCCTTGGAGGTGCTGGCCTGCCCAGCGGCCAGCGTTTTGTCTGAACGTGTATTCAGCATGGCAGGGGGCGTCATTACTGACAAATGCAGCCGCCTGTCCACAGCCAACGTGGACAAGCTGACGTTCATAAAAATGAACCAGGCATGGATCCCATAGGACCCGTGCCTCTCTTGTGCAGAATAAACATTTATAACTGCCTCCCCCTCAACCATGTATTCTTGTACTCCGGGGCACTTCTTTATTGAATCCTCATTTTTTTAACTTTGCCATGATCTTGCGGTGCAACCCAAAGTTGAATGAACCTCTCCTCTGTCTGGGTTCTGGGCCGAAAAAACTGAAAGTGTCCTTCTCCAGTGGTGGGTGATATGACGCATGATTCCTTGCTGTTGGACCTCTCTCCTCTGTCTGGGTGCTGGGGCCGAAATAACTGAAAGTGGCCTTCTCCAATGGTGGGTGAAATGACGCATGATCCCTTGCTGTGGGACCTCTCTCCTCTGTCTGGGTGCTGGGGCCGAAATAACTGAGTGGCCTTCTCCAGTGGTGGGTGATATGACGCATGATTCCTTGCTGTGGGACCTGTATCCTCAGTCTGGGTGCTGGGCTGAAATAACTGAAAGTGGCCTTCTCCAGTGGTGGTTGATATGACGCATGATTCCTTGCTGTGTGACCTCTCTCTTCTGTCTGGGTGCTGGGGCCGAAATAACTGAAATTGGCATTCTCCGGTGGTGGGTGATATGACGCATGATTCCTTGCTGTGGGACCTCTCTCCTCTGTCTGGGTGCTGGGGCCGAAATAACTGAAAGTAGCCTTCTCCAGTGGTAGGTGATATGACGCATGATTGCTTGCTGTGTGACCTGTATCCTCGGTCTGGGTGCTTGGTGCGAAATAACTGAAAGTGGCCTTCTCCAGTGGTGGTTGATATGACGCATGATTCCTTGCTGTGGGACCTCTCTCTTCTGTCTGGGTGCTGGGGCCGAAATAACTGAAATTGGCATTCTCCGGTGGTGGGTGATATGACGCATGATTCCTTGCTGTGGGACCTCTCTCCTCTGTCTGGGTGCTGGGGCCAAAATAACTGAAAGTGGCCTTCTCCAGTGGTGGGTGATATGACTCATGATCCTTTGCTGTGGGACCTCTCGCCTCTGTCTGGGTGCTGGGGCCGAAATAACTGAAAGTGGCCTTCTCCAGTGGTGGGTGATATGACGCATGATTCCTTACTGTGGGACCTCTCTCCTCTGTCTGGGTGCTGGGCCGAAATAACTGAAAGTGGCCATCTCCATTGGGGGGTGATATGACGCATGATTCCTTGCTGTGGGACCTCTCTCCTCTGTCTGGGTGCTGGGGCCGAAATAACTGAAAGTGGCCTTCTCCAGTGGTGAGTGATATGACGCATGATTCTCTGCTATGGGACCTCTCTCCAATTGATATTGGTTAATTTTTTATTTTTTTTTTAAATTCATTTCCCTATCCACGTTTGTTTGCAGGACATTTACCTACATTTTGCTGCCTTTTGCAGCCCTCTAGCCCTTTCCTGGACTATTTTACAGCCTTTTTAGTGCCCAAAAGTTCGGGTCCCCATTGACTTCAATGGGGTTCGGGTTCGGGATAAAGTTCGGGTCGAGTTCAGATCCCGAATCCGAACATTTTCTTGAAGTTCGGCCGAACTTCTCGAACCTGAACATCCAGGTGTTCGCTCATCACTAGTAAGGAGGTAAATCTGGTTGTGCAATATGTTTTTAACATAGGTATTTTATCAAATTCTATGAATAAAGGTGTTATTATATTGTTGTATAAGAAGGGGGATAAAAAAGATATCAAAAACTGGCGCCCAATATCCTTGTTAAATAGTGACTACAAAATTGTTACCAAAATCATATCACAGCAACAGAAAGATGGCATGAAGCAGGATGTGCTCAACCCAAGATACAGTTGTGCATATATATACAGGGAAGCAGAGCCTGCACTTGTGGCCCATTGCTAATGGCGATCCCCATGCATACGGTGGAGGATGCCCCCAGCGGACCACAAGTACCACAATAGACATACTACACAAGATGGCAATTGTGTGGATGTGATAAACAATATAACAATATAGCAATAACAAATGACAAGACAGGTGCACACTGCGGTCTTACTAAGCTCTCAAATTGATGTTAAAGTTGAGATCTTGGTCAACATATCCTGCTGTGGAGGAGATGTCTAAGCCGGAGCACCACGCCAAGGTTTCTCAAGTAGCTCGCTACCTAACACTCACCTACCTGTGCTGTATGGGCAATACCAGGGGCCAGTGGGCAAAATTACAATTGTGTAAAGGCCGACTCGCAGCAAACTCTTCAGTTACCTCCAGCATGTAGCAATGCCTGCAATTGGAGGAGGGAGAAGGCTGTAAGCCCCACCCAAGACTGGCTGATGTGGCCCAGGCCTCACAGGTGCACCTAATTGTAGCCTGTGGATGGAAAAAAGTCTACATTTACATAGGAGTTTATACACCTCCAAACAATTACATACACAAAGCAACTGAAAGGTGGCATGAAGCAGTATGTTCTCAACCCAAGATGCAGTTGTGCATATATATACAAGGGAGCAGATACTGCACTTGTGGCCCATTGCTAATGGCGATCCCCAGCAAAAATGCATATGGTGGAGGATGCCAGCAGCGGACCACAAGTACCACAATAGACATCCTGCACAAGATGGCAATTGTGTGGATGTGATAAACAATATAACAATATAACACTATCAAATGACAAGACAGGTTCACACTGCGGTCTTACTAAGCCCTCAAACTGATGTTAAAATTGAGAGATTGGTCAACATATCCTGCTGCAGAGTACATGTCTAAGCCTGAGCACCACGCCAATGTTTCTCAAGTAGCTCTTAACATCCCTTAACATCATTTTGTGATGTGCAGTGCCGGTTGGAGAATTTCTGATAATCTGATGATTTTAAGGGATATTGTGTATCATACAAATTTTTATAAAGGGGTTTTACTGGCCGAATCTATTAATTTTGAGAAGGCATGTGACAAGGTATGTTACTCATAGGTTCATGTTTGCAGCACTTGCACGTTTGGGGGTCCCTGAGAATCTGCTATTCATCATAAAGGGGCTTTACCAAGGTGCTACCAGACAAATTTTAATTAATGGACATGTTGGAGAGAATTTTAGGATATTGTCTGGTGTGAGGCAGGGCTGCCTGCTTTTTACTATATTTTTTATTTGTATTATGGAATCTCTACTGAAAAACATGCAGAGGTACAAGTGTGTTGATGGTTTTCTGATCCCTGGTAGTAATGGAGGAAATGTGAAGTTTCTGGGCTATATGGATGATGTGTTTTTTATTTGTAGTTCACAAGCAGATTTAAATAGGGTTAATTTGCATACAAGCATATTTTATTGTATAGCAGGGATGTCAGTTAATTGGAGCAAAACTCAATTATTTAATTTTGGTAGGATGGTGGATGTGGAGGTGGAAGGAGTGATGAAAAAAAATGAACTGAAAGTACTCGGGACTGTTTTTGAGAAAGATCTTAAAGGAGAGAGAAGTTACACATAGTTACACTTAGACATAGTTGAAACATTTTTTTGGAAATTGAGAGATTTGTCACTGAAAGGGGAGATTTTAATTATAAAGACTGTGATTCTCCCTTTGCTACTGTATACAGCAATGATTTTTCCACCTACACAGTTATGGACTAAAAGGATTACAAGAAAGCTTTTTCTGTTTTTTTGGGGATTAATCAGAGCGAAAGTGAGGAGGACAGTTGAAATGAGCAGTAGCAGAATAGGAGGATATGATTTTCTGAACATTGATTTATTTTTTAAAATGCATTATTTTTTATATGTTTTCAAGACTTTTAAGCGCTCTTTTAGAACGTCTGAAATGTGCAGATTTTTTGCAGGATGGCGTTTTATCAAGTGGAGCTGGTGTCAAAAGGATTTGAGGAGACCAATGTTATTTTTACTGCCTTCCATCTATGTGTTCAAGTTCTTTAATGATCAGTGTAAGCTAAGCTCTTTGAGTAATCCTGAGAAAGATACAATTAGGCAACATTTTAAAAGTAAAGAGATTTTATGTTATGTGCCATTCTGCAACAATGTACAAGCAGGTAAGACATGGGAACTTTTTCATGTGTTTGGTCTAACAGACAAAACAACATTATTTGGTTGTCATTACATGGTTGTCTCCCAACCAGAGCATTATTAAATGGTAGAGGAATTCCGAGAGATAAATGTCCAAGAGTGGGTTGTGGAGGCATTGAGGACATTCAGCATGTTTTTTTGGGGTTGTTCTTTTGCCAGACAAAGATTTTAGAAATAATTTTTATAGCGCTTTTAGGATTTACCAATTTTACTTTAGAATGTGTTTTAGTTGGTCAAGATTTTAAAACACCAAAAGACTTACGTGTTTATTAGATTATTTTTAAAGCAGTTTTATGTGATACAAGAAATCTTCTAATTTTTTAACATTTGTCTCTTTCTCCAGAGGATTGCAGAAGGATTTTTTTTTTTTTTATCAAGATTGTATACAGTTTATCTGGTTGACAAGAAAAGAAAAGGAGAAAATAAGGCAGAGGATACTTGGAAGGTTAATACTTCTTTGAGGTATTTTGACTAACAATTTTGGTTTTGGAATTTCCCGATGATGTTTTTTAAGGACTCAATTTCGTGATTTTGTGAAAAAAAAAAACTGCAGCTACATATGCTGCTACCTTAAAAATAACCTTCCAAGTGCTTCCCTAATAACTCCCTCCTTCCTGTGACCTCTGCGCTCCTATGCTCTGTCTTTTGTTATAAACTTCTCGGGTGGCTGATATCTGATTCAGAGGATCTACACCAGTGTCTTGTTAAGTATTCAAGCGTGTGTGTGTGTGTAAATAGATAGATAGATAGATAGATAGATATATTTGTGCTCATTTATCAGTACAACTGGCTTAGTTGCCCATAGAAACCAATCAGTTTCCACCTTCCATTTTGACAGCTCCTTTGAAAAAGAAAGGTGGAATCTAATTGGTTGCTATGGGTTATGCAATGGATAAGGTAAATATTATTTATTTTGCTGGTTTAACGCCTGAAAGCCCTCATTATTATTCTCAGATGTCGTGATCAGCAATGAACACAGCATCTGAGGGGTTCAATGATAATGGGAGGCACTGTATTATAATGGTATTTTTAAGTACTGATTGGTTCTCCCCTTTGATTCTGATTAATACTGTGTGTAATAGTTTATGTTTCTCTTGTGATGAAGTGGGTTAGAGATAGTACCCACCCCCCATTGTGCTGATAAGACCACATTCCTGAGTGATCTCAGAGACATGTATGCTGCACACTGGAGGAGGGGCTAACAGTTTTAAAACTCTGTGACACATATTCACTCAGGAGACTCCATTGAAGACTTTATCCTAGGTAGGATGTAAGTATGACTTGCCCTATCTCTTGTCCACCGTGGATTGTCGGTCATGTGTTATAACATGGTAGACAGCCATGGGTTATAGCATGATCAATGGAATCTCTACCCCATTTAGGCTAGTGATGTTTATTTACTTTTTATTATTCTGTATGTGATTTTTTTGTGTTATCGTCTATTTAATCACACTTAGTAAATATATATTCATTAAGCTTGCATAAGCTTATTCATTCTTAAATCTTTTGAATTCACATTACGTTACAGGCATGATCGCCATTCCCTGTCATTGTGCCCACTACTTACAAAGAAAGACCAAGTAGGGCAATGAAAACAATGAAAATAAAACTCCAACATAACACTCGAGTGACTACCTTTATATATTTGTTTTTACAGTGTTTAACATACCACATAATTTACATGATAATTGCATAGTGTGGATCATTATTGACGTAGCAATACCAAATAAGTGCAAATTTTATTTTTGCCATTTTTTTCCATGGAAAACTATTTTTTCAATTGAAAAAAATGTCTATTTTTTAACTTGGAATTTTTTTCATTTTAGTTTATTTTTCCCTTTTTTTAACCATTTAATGAACTCAAAAGGGACTATGCATTTTATTGTCAGCGCTATACTGACATTCACGATACATAAAATTCACCAAAGAGACGCAGCCTGCAGGGAAATGCTGGAGACAGGCCTTGGACCTTCACTAGGCCCTGGCCAGTCTGCCATGACATCGGTACTCTGCAATCCTATTTGTGGGGTGCTGATGGGAGACAGAGGGAGTCCACTTCCTCAGTAACCACTTAGATGCAGTGGGTGCTATTGTCCATGGCATGTAAGTGGTTAAACTTGGGGGAGCCACACTTGGGAGGCCCGTGCAACACTTAGACTAGATTGTTGTAAAAAGGCTGCCAACGTAAGGCCACTTAGTGACCGCCATAAAAAAAAAGTTTATTGGTCACTAAGGGTTTAACCACTGCCTACTTCCTGTTTACCCTCCTACATGTATATACCTAACAGGCAAACTAGTAGGAGATAGAGTCATAAGACTCTCTGACAGAGCCTGGTGATAACATTGACAGGTGCATTGCCATATTCTTACCTGATCCACCTCTGGAGCAAGCAACATGCAGTTGTCCATGAAATAAATACAGAGAGATTTATGCCAGCTACCGGCAGTGATTGACTTTGGGTCTTATTTATCGTCATTGCAAATGATAGCTCAACTGGAAACTGTAACCATCTGAAAGGTAATGTTGCATTTGATGGAATCAGTGTAATTCATGGAATAAAAACTTCTACTCCAGTAGCACATCCATTGAGAATGGTTGCCTCAAGCACATGGCAATGGCATGTTTTAATGCCACTCCTGGTTCCATTACACAGTCTTGGTGGATTGCGATTTATCAAAAGAATAACTGGAGCATCAACCTTTAGAGTCTTGTGATGAGGAGGCATTCTCATTGGTTTTAAAAAGTTTAAAAACTTTTCTGGGTAGCACTTCATCTGTTCTTGATCTATTGTGATGTCAGTGAAGTTGTAAGAAGAAACTAAACCCAGCAACTATATAATTCAACACACAAAGCTCTTTTTTGGATTCTTAGCTGCTCAGATGCACTTTTGGCATACATATCCACAATAATCGTGTGAACAGGTCCTTCTACACCAACAAAGAATTTGTGATAGCAGAACATTGGCTGTGAATCAACATAGAATCATAGAAATTCAATGCTGAGCCACTTTTCTCTCTGGATCTGTGGGATTCCAAAGGGATATCTATGATGTCCATCCCAGAATATGGGGGGATATTCCAGGGTATCATATGACCTGGGAAATTCAGATATCATTAAGCCGATTATTACGATTTTGTAAGATGATAACAAACACAATGGCAACTTGATATTGTTTGAAGCATTGAACACAGAAGGTGCCTTATCTACCCTGATACCAATCTTATGATCGGGCAGCACAGTGGCTCAGTGGTTAGCACTGTGGTCCTAAGTTTGAACTCGATCAGGGACAATATCTGCATGGAGTTTGTATGTTCTCTTCTGGTTTATGTGGGCTTCCTACAGGTACTCTGGTTTCCTCCCACACTCCAAAATATACAAATAGGCAAATTGACTTCCAAAAAAAATGTGTGCATTGTGTATTGAGGTTAAGTGCATATATGGCAGCCACTGACTTCCCAAGGAGTTGCCCCAGCCACAAAACTATCCCTGTGCTTTGAGTCCCTGTGTAAAAAGCACGTAACAAATGTTTGTCATTATCTGAGGCAATTTTTTAAATTGCTCCCATAAAGATTTTGACATAAGGATTTTATAGCAGACACCCAAGGCAAAAGTCCGCAATCAGACTTCTAACCCCTCAGATGCCATGGTCAAATGTTCCTTGAAGTAATGGTAGTACTGAGTTGTAATATAGCTGTTTCTGTATAGGACAATAGAGAATATTCCATTGCCCTATCCAAATCATAATCTGATGATTTCATGTTGTGGTTTACTCAAGGAGCTAAAAAAAATCAACATCATGGATTCACGGACATCACCGCATGCGAAAATGCCTTTACTATTAGAATATTAAAAAAAGTATCCCATATGGCAAATGGTCTAATGGGAAAAAAGGCTGATTCACATTTTTTTCATCATTTTACCTCCCAAAAAATGTAATAGAAAGTTATCAAAAGGTCATGCACACCTCAAAATGCTATTCCTTGTCCGGCAAAAAATGAGCCCTCACATATCTCCATAGACATACTGTAACTATAAAAAGTTATTGGTGTCAGAATATAGTGATGAAAAGAAAAACTGTAAGTTTTTCTTTTTCTTTCAGTATTAAAACACAAGAAAAATTATACATATGTGGTGTCATCATAATCGTACTGACCTGGAGAATGAAAGTCAGTTTACCACATAGTGAACGCAGTAAAAACAAAACCCATAAAAGCAAGCCCTCCTATGGCTATGTGAACAGAAAAAAAAAGTTATGGCTCTGGGAAGGCAGGGAGTGAAAAACAAAAATGCAAAAAAAAAAAAAAAAGAAAAACCAATGTGTCAGGAAGGGGTTAAAGTAGGTGTGTCGCCATTTTTTCTGTTGAAATCAGATAGTAACACATATTCTATTTTTTTCTAATCTATTTTTATTTTCTGATTGCCATTTATTTATTAAATTTACTGAACATGATTATGGGGGCTGCCATCTTGCCTGAGCAGTTAATCAGGATTTTGAAAGCATTTCATTTTTCAGGCATGGTCCGTGACCTGTGCTGTGGCCATTGTACAAGGAAAGAATAGATAAGCTTTTACAATCACCTATTGTTATTGGTGGATCATATCTTTCATTCTAATCCTGTCTATAATAACATCCCCTCTGTGTATAGATAAGCAGGTAACTGCAGTAAAGTGATCTGTACAGGCTAATAAGTGAGACCTATTATTTTATTTAGTGGCCAGTGAAAAAACTGCAGGATTTTATGGTTTTTGTTTAAATAGATAGTGACATGGAAAATGAAAAACATCATCAAAAGTTACTTAAAAATATGTGATGCATACAAAATTGATTTAAACAATAGGTCATTTTCTCATGACACATGGTACCACTCTTTCTGTGCATGGCACCACTCTTTCTGACATCAATTGTTCCAAATGAAGTTATGTAAAAACAATTGATAAAACTGTGTGGAATCCATAAAGACATCAGTTTGCAGGTGATTTGGTGAAATCCATGGCAATTCCGCAACAAAATCCACATGTAACTCATTTGCTGTGTTTTTTCTCCAGGGCATTATTTACCACTGCAATTTATGTTCCAATGGGAATGTTTGCTTTGGCTACATAAATGCCGCTTGCTTCTATCTACTCCTATTTTAGGCATTTCATTGAACATTAAGTCTTAGCAGTTTAAATTAGTCATGACAACACATACACATTTTAATCTTTTAAAATCTCTTGCTATATTTTGTTGTCTTTTTAATTTAATACCTAAAAATAAGTGTTTCTGAGCATAAGTTTAGCTTTAAATACATTTTTTTAAAGTTTAACACTGTGAAAATGAGATAGTCACTAGAACTTAATTTTAATTCACATAATTACTGTGTTTTAAGCATTCACTAATTGCAAGATAACTTATAAATGCTGCAGTTCATTACAGTTTGTACTTTAATAGAAATTCTAGAATTATAATGAAAATTGTACTTGGCTTACATATACATTAGAATTTTTTTAAATTCTTGTTTATCCTAAATACATATACACAGGCTGTAGTGAGTCAATTGTAATCACTAGTGTTGAGCGAATCAAAGCCAAACTAATTGACTTCAACCTGAAGCCAAAAGCAGGCCGTGATAGGGACAAGCCTTGTTCTCGTTGCGGTCTGCTTTTGGCTAACTTCACCCCCCCCCCCCCCCACCAGATGCTTTGATCACACGTCTGGGATTTGCAGCAGCCATGCAGGGATCAGGAGCAAGGCGGGTTTCAGGGAGTGGGGTAAGTATAATTTATTAATTTATATGAGGTGCCCAGTCATTGTTTTTTTTTTTTTTTTTTTTGGGGGGGGGGGGGGGGTGTCATTATAGTGGTTAGATAAGCCCTTTAATGGAGATATATGATTGATGATGAAAAACAAAATCGGTTAATGGTATGGCCCGCTTCAATAACATTTCAGTGTACGTATAATCTATATGAGGTGTCTGAGCATTGGGGGGCATCATTATAGGGGTTGTATAACTTCTTTAAGGAAAAGTGGTGATAGGGAACAAATTTGCAATTTGGCACAACCATAATTGAATTAATAGAATGGACAACCTGTAGTCTCTGGAGCACCCTTTGCAGTGCAGAGGATAAAATCTGCCGCGAGCCCACATACTTCAAACTACAAATTCCACAATATAATTTGCACCATATAGTGTAGATTTTACTGCTGCATAAATCCAGCAGATACATTTTGGATTTTGCACTGTGGAAAATCCACAGCAGACCAGTCACAGGTGGTCATAAGGTGATCTGATGTTCTAATTAATGTTGAGCGAATCGAACTTGGGATAAGAGATCCGAACACTTCGGTTTTATTGCTGTCTCCACTATTTTAAAATAGCTATACAAAGTCGGGTTTGATACTGGCTGGTACCTCGGTACCAAACCTGACATCAGATTGCTATTTTAAATTTTTTTAAAGACGCAGAAGTGATTAACAATTCATTCACCGAAGTCTCGCACAACTTCGGCTGAAACAAATTTTTCCTACACGGAGGCAATACATTTTAATGCTGTACGGAGACAGCATTAAAACTGAAGTGTTTCTGATCTGAAGCTCGATTCATTTATCGCTAGATCTAATGCAGGAATCCACAGCCTCTGGCACTCCAGCTGCAGTAAAACTGCAATTCCTAGCATGCACACTTACTCGACTATTCTGGTAAGGCCTCGTTCACATTTCCGTTTTTTAACTGACGTGTGCTGTCCGCACTTTCTGCGGACAGCAAACATACCCATTGATTTAAACATGTCTGTTCACATTCAGTATTTTTTTACTGACCATGAGTCAGTAAAAAAAATCAAGTTGGCATGCACTACTTTGATCCATGATGCGGAACAAGTACACCCATTGAAGTCTATGGGTCCATGAAAATCACTGACACACATCGGTGTTGTGACCATGTTGCATCCGTTTTTCACTGAAGACTAATAGGAGATTCTTTGGAAATTAATTTTCAGCTGAGCAATGTCAGTGTATTACGGATGACACACGGATGGTAAAAAGAGAGATGAGCGAATCAAAGCTAACGAAGTGGAATTCGATCCGAATTTCATGAAAAATTTGATTGGCACCGAATGCGAATTTCCTCGCGCTTCATGGTAACGAATCCCATTTTTTCCTAAAATGGCTGCTACACGTGTGAGGGCATGGGGCAAGGAACTCTGAGAAGGCGGGATCACCTATAATGCCATGCATGCAGCCAAGCAGCAGCCAGCCCTGTGATGTCACAGCCCTATAAATATGGCCGCAACTTAAATTCTGCCATTCACCAGTGTGCTTGGTGCAGTGAGAGATGTGTCTGCAGGCGCTAGGGACAGTGATAGGAAAGACTTGATTGTGGTGAAAACAAACTATTTACAAGTGCAGGGAAAGATTACTCAAAGTGTAGGGAAAGGATAGGGAGGAATTATTTCACCAGCATTTGTGTTGAACAGAGTTCAGTCGTGGAGGTGACAGCCTGGGTAATAGGAACAATCCGATTACACCTTGCTGCACTGACTGGGGATCCAAATTGCCATTATACAGCTCTGTAATCCCAGCAAACCTGTCTTATTAGGGTGCAAGTGCTGTTTGATACAAGCATTAACAGGGTCTACTATAGGGAAAATTTTTATGTTTTATTTTCCCTTGTGCGGTGCAGTTATATGTTCTAAAGCATTTTTTTGCTTGTAATAGTGGGAAAAAAAGGTATTATTAGCCGTTGTATGGTGAAGGGTGAAAATCACAGCCCTTTTTGTTGTGTATTAGTGGCAAAAGTAAAAATATTTGCCCCTCAGCGGTGCAGGTATCTGTTTTAAAGCCCTTTTTTCTGTGTATTAGTGGAAAAAGATAAAAACTATTTGCCGCTCAGCGGTGCGGTTTTCTGTTTTAAAGCCCTTTTTTCTGTGTATTAGTGGAAAAAGAAAAATCTTTGCCGCTCAGCGGTGCAGTGATATTTGCAATGCATTAGTAGCGAAATAAAATATATTCATCGTACAGCGTTGTACTTCTCTGTTGAAAAGCCTGTTGTGTAAACGTAGAAAAATGTTTTGGCCTAATTGACATTCTGTGCTGCCGTGATATATTCTGAAGCCCAGTTTGCCGAGTATTAGTGGAGAAATAAAAATATATTCACCTTCCAGTGTTGCATATATCTGTTGAAAAGCCTGTTGTGTAAAAGTAACAAAAAATGGGGCCTAATTAACATTCTGCTGTGCAGTAATATGTTCTGAAGCCCTGTTTGCCATATATTAGTGGCAAAATAAAAATATATATTCGCAGTCCAGCGTTGCATATATCTGTTGAAAAGCCTGTTGTGTAAAAGTAACAAGAAATGGGGCCTAATTAACATTCTGCTGTGCAGTAATATGTTTTGAAGCCCTGTTTGCCATATATTAGTGGCAAAATAAAAATATATATTCGCAGTCCAGCGTTGCATATATCTGTTGAAAAGCCTGTTGTGTAAAAGTAGAAAAAAATTAGGGCGTAATTGCCGTTCTGCGGTGCAGTGATATATTCTGAAGCCAAGTTTGCCATGTATTAGTGGCAAAATAAAAATATATTCTCCATTCAGCGATGCACTTATCTGTTGAAAAGCCTTTTGTGTAGAAGTTGAAAAAAATTTGGGCCTAATTGCCTTTCTGCGGTGTACTGATATATTCAACAGTATGTCAGACAGAGACATGCCAGGCCCTGCAAAGGGGAGTGGCAGATGACTAAATGTCACAGGCAGAGGTGACAGCTGAATAAGGGACCGTGGCAGCAGGGGTCACTTTGAGAGCCCTGAGCTCCCAGTGTCAGCTAGCGGACTTGACCAACAACCAGCGGTAATTGAATAGTTGACTCGATCTTCGACTTCGTCGCAAGTGACATCAGACATCCCCAGTAGTGATGGACAAACATCTGCTTGGACGGTTCGTGAACGCAGTTTGCGGCGGGTCCCATTCATTTTAATGACAGGCGAACCTGAAAAACCTCCAGGTCATATTTGCAGCCACAAAATACTTACTAGATGTGCACACATAGTCCCACAACATGGACACTGACATATCAGAAGTATTAAGCGAATTTCGGCAAAGTATTAATCACAAGTACATGCACTATGAAGTCGTGACCTACAGCAACTGGTTTGCACCGACTAGAAATTACATGGATGCGATGGTTGGAACCAAGTTCAGCGACGAGGTGAAGAACTCCTGATGACTGTAAGTAATCCTACATTCAAGTAGTGTATTTGATTACATTTCACCTGCATGTCTGAACAATCGCTTTATATGTATAAAGAGTTTTATTTTTAAAAAAATCGCCAGTGCGAACTTCTGCGATTCTAATTTTTCTTAAGTGCACTCAACTTTACATTTTATAAGGTCTCACTAGATGTTAGTGATTGTTGCAGTATGTAAGTAGTAGCACATTTGTATGGAAAGCAGAGAAGTATATTTCACATGCACATAGGACATCCATTGTCATGCCGCAAACTATATACCACACACACACACTGTATACCGCACACACACAGACACACGCTAAATACCGCACACACACTATATACCGCACACACACAGACACACACTATATACCGCACACACACAGTCTATAGATTATAGTTTATATCCTGTTGGTCAGGACTCAGGAGAAGCTTTCTTTGTCAGACCTCCAGTTCGAACGCGCTGTAAAATGCTCAACACATGCAAACCAATGCTTCCCTATGGGACTGGTTCACATTTTCGCGTTTTACAGCGTGTTCGAACGCGCTGTAAAACGCCCTACGCATAAACAAGTACTTGAGATTTTTTTGGGGCGTTTGTCGCGCGTATTGTGATTGACACCACAGTAGTCAATCACAAGAACGCGCGTATGACACGTGTTTCCTATTTGCAAAAACGAGCTGTAATACACGCGTAAAACGCGCGTTTCAAGAACGCTCAGGTCTGAACCCAGGGTTAGAGTTACTCAGGGTGCACCACGGGGAGGTGAACCAGCTGTTCACCCCATACCGTACCGTCACTTAACTAAACAGGTACTTCTCTGCTTAGCTGGACAGTATCTGATAGCCCAGAACCCCACCAACATACATTCGTAATACAATCCCATCTTCTAACCGTAACATTAAGGCCGCATGTTTTTTCACAACTACGGACCGTAATAACCCGGGCTGCTGTCCTGCAGAGTGGACGAGCGCACGGCGTCATCGGTTGCTAAATCGCTATGACGCTTTGTGCTTCTTGCCGCCACCGCTGTACAGTAATACACTTATATAGATCATCCAATGTATCACAGTACAGCAGTGGTGGCCGGAAGCGCACGGCGTCATAGCAATGACGCTTTGCGCTTGTCCACTCTGCAGGACGGCAAGCCGTGTTTGCACGGTCCACAGTTATAAAAAAAACACGCCGTGTGCAGGCGGCCTAAATCTAATATTTCCACTTCAAAGACTTACATACTTTTTGCAGTTTACTTGAGTAAATGATTTTCAATACTATTTTTGTTAAAAATTGGGATTATTTGCTGACATTTTTATCTTGCAGTGGATGTTGGAGCGGCGATACGACTGCACCCTGCTGAAAAGCAGCGAATTGTAGGGGAGCTGGCCTATCAGATCTGGAGCAAAACGGGTCTCAAACACCAACGTCTGGCCATCATTAAAAAATGGTCAGACATGAAGCGCTGACACCCACGGTTTATAAAAATAATTTGGGACAAAAAATGCCCAAGTAGATGCGTAAAAAACTTTTGTATGTTTTGCCAACACTTTGTAATGTATACAGTGCTAAGCAAAAGTATTCACCCCCCCCCCCTTCCTTGACTTTGTTCTTTTTTTGTTGTCTCACATCCTGATATTATCATGGATTGTTTGAGGATTTGCATCATTTAAGTTGTATAACATGCCCACAACTTAGAACTTTTTTAAAATTGGTTAATTGTAAAGAAAAGAACAAATGGGACAAAATAACAGAAAAGGTCAATGTACATAACTATTCACCCCCTAAAGTTAATACTTTGTAGAGCCACCTTTTGCGGCAATTACAGCTCCAAGTCGCTTTGGATAAGTCTCTATGAGCTTGTCACATCATACCACTGGGATTTTTGCCCATTCCTCCTTGCAAAACTGATCCAGCTCCTTCAAGTTGGATGTTTTGCGCTTGTGAACAGCGATCTTTAAGTCTAACCACAGATTTTTTATTAGATTAAGATCTGTGCTTTGACTAGGCCATTCCAACACATTTACATGTATCCCCTTAAACCAGTCAATTGTTACTTTAGCAGTGTGTTTGGGGGCATTGTCTAGCATGATGGTGAACCTCCGTCCTAGCCTCAAATCACGCACAGAGTGGTACAGGTTTTGCTCAAGAATATACCTGTCCATCTTTCCCTCAACTCTGACCAGTTTCCCAGTCCTGGCTGCTGAAAAAAATCCCCACAGCATGATGCTGCCACCACCACCACTACCATGTCTCACTGTGGGGATGGTGTTCTTTGGGTGATGTGATGTGTTGTCTTTGTGCCAGATATAGCGTTTACTTTGAGTGTAGAAGAGTACAATTTTAGTCTCATCAGACCAGAGCACCTTCCTCCATACATTTTGGGAGTCTCCCACAGGCCTTTTCGCAAACTTACAATTTGCCTTTTTGTTTTTAGCTGAAAGTAATGGCTTTCTTCTGGCCACTCTGCCATAAAGCCCAAGTCTATGGAGCGTACAGTTTATTGTAATCATATGTACAGATACTCCAGTCTCTGCTGTGGAACTTTGCAGCTCCTCCAGGGTGACCTTAGGTATCTGCACCGCCTCCCTGATTAATGCCCTCCTTGCCCTGTTTTGGTGGGCGGCCGTCTCTTGGCAGGTTTGCTCTTGTACCATGTTCTTTCCATTTGGTTATGATAGATTTAATGGTGTTCCTGGGGTTCATCAAAGATTTGGAAATTTTTTATAACCTAACCCTGACTTATACTTCTCAACAACATTGTCCCTTACTTGTTTGGAGAGTTCCCTAGTCTTCATGGCAGTGTTTGGTTAGTGATGTCTCTTGCTTACGTGGTGCAGCCTTTAGGGCCTTTCAAAATAGGTGTGTATATATAATGAAAGATCATGTGACACTTAGATTGCACACAGGTGGACATCATTTTACTAATTATGTGACTTCTGAAAGTAATAGGTAGCACCAGAGCTTTTTATGGGCTTCAGAACAAAGGAGTTGAATACATTGCAATTTTCGGTTTTCTATTTCTAAACAATAATGTTATTTAGATATTTTTCTAATTTCACTTCACCGACTTAGACTATTGTGTTCTGATCCATCACATAAAATTCAGATTAACAAAACCTTTAACAGAAGGATGTAATGTACCAAAATAAGCAAAAAGTCAAGTGGGGGTGAATACATTTGGAAGGTACTGTATATACAGTAATGCAAATAAGTATTTTATCCCTTTACAACTGATTAATTAGTACCTGGTGGGACACCCCCCAAATTAACCAAATTACATCCAACATCTCAACCTAGCTGTGGTTGTATTGTATATATATATTTAAACACACCGCAATAGAGATTTTGGATGTAACCAGCTGATTTCGTACAAGTGACAGACTCACCCATCACTGGGTCTGCAGTAGAAGCCTGAGGGTTAGCCTCCTTCCTACGGGCTATGGACCCAGGACTATGGAGACCTCCACTCTGACCTATTTGGGTTAGAGTGAACTATAAACCATGATTTATTGGTTGAGTTTATAGGCCACATCTTTCCTATTCCCCATTAAAGTTGCATGGTGTGAATCCATAAATGCAATAAGGGTTAACTCTGCTCTGAGACTCCCAATGAATGTGTTAGTTTATTTGTCCCCTTGTTCTAATGTGTTAGTGATGGGATTAAGAAGTAGCCGACTCTGGTGTAGAAAAGTAGATCATCCTATTAAATACTCAGGAGATAATCCCATCCCATGGGTCTCCTCTCTCCCTATTGTTTCATGAAGACACTGTGAAGGGATGTCTGTTTTTCATGCTGTTCATTTTTGATTGAGCTATGCGGCATAAAGCTGGCATCACTGAAATTATATATAGATCCCTCCATATTGAATTTTTTTTATAGCTAATGTTGTTAAGATTTCAGAGTTGTTTCTCTAAAATCTGAACATTCTGTGATTACAGAGGTTCCTATTCCCTCCATTCGGAGAAGGTGATTAGCGGAGAGTGTGGAGGTGGTGGAGGTTGAGGAGGAAGAGGAGAAGGAGGCCGGACCCTCCCAGCCTATTGAGCCACCCCCACCAGATGTGGGAGAAGTGAAAGAGGTGGAGGTGGAAAGTGCTGGACACTCCAGCACCCACCCATCTCAGGACTCTGACAAAGAGGAGGCGTTCACCAGCCCGCACCAGGAGGGTAAATATGTGCACATAGCAATATGATTATGTATCAATAACATGTACATAAATAATAAAAGGGCCAACAATGAGGGGGCAACATACACTATAGTAATACAAAACAAGAACACTGGACAATAACTCTTTAATCTATATTAAAACCATTAACTTAACAAATAAATAATATTAAACTCTATTGAACTATCACTAACTAACAAACAAAATAAAATTATACTCCACTGAAATATCACAAACTAATAAACTATATAATCATCATAAATATCACTAACATATTGAGATTTAAATCGTCAATGTGTATAAAGACTTTAAATAATAAAAAAAGGTAAAAAGATAGACAAACAGACATATTTTGTATTGCCGTGTACATATCAACCGTGAACACTGTAAAAATAAAAAAATAGAAACAATTAAAAAAATTATAATTTTTTCACCTAACATCACTAAAAGTGCAACACCAATCTATCAAAAAAGGCATATGCCCCCCAAAATAGTACCAATCTGTTATTTCATTCACCCAAAAATGAGACCATACCATTAGACAATCGCCAAATAAAAATAATAATTTGACTCTCAAACTATGGAGACATTAAAACATGAATTGTTTTTGGTTCAACAATGCTTTTATTGTGTAAAAAGAAATAACTAAAAAATAAGGAAACATATTAGGTCTTGCCGCATCTGTAACAACCAGCTGTATAAAAATATCATACGAAGTAACCCCTCCGGTGGACACCTTTCAAAACAAAAAATAAAAACTCTCCAAAAAGGTATTTTTTGGACAACTTTTATCACAAATAGGTGTAATAGCAAGCGATCAAAAAGTCATATGCACCACAAAATAAAGGTTTGATAAGAATTGCAAATAATGTTCATATATTTTTTTTTCCAACAGTACTGAAGACATTGAAGGCCAAAGTGGAAAAAATGCAGAAGGAGCACCTCCAGGATATGCGGGCCATTCAGGAGCGGATGAAGGACATGGAGGAGAGGCACCACTATTGAAAAAGTTGCCTTAATTTTTTTTTTTTTTTGTTATAATAAGTTATAGAAATTGTTTATACAGTTATAACGTGCATTTTGTTTTTTTGTAATATTGCTCTGTTTTAGTGTAATAGCTCGGCCTAAATCAGCCAGAACTGACAGCAGCCGGTAAATACATGTCAAATACAGATAGGGTCCATTCACACGTCTGTAAAATGGGTCCGCATCCGTTCCGCAACTTAGCGGAATGTTTACAGACCCATTGATTTTCAATTCCAGTCAGCAAAATTAGGCATTCACAGGATAAGTTAGTTAGTTATAAGTGTCGGCCAGTATAGGCCCCTAAATTTAGCCAACAGGCGTTCACCTGACAGCAAAGAACTTTGTATTCTGTGGCTGGAGGTATATTAGGCATTCACAGGATAAATAAGTGTCGGCCACTAGTACAGGCCCCAAAAATTAGGCAACGGACATAAAAGGCCTTTTATGCCGCTGTATTTACCTAAGACAGGGACCATGAATAGTTGTGGGTGGTGGTGGATATTTGTTGGCTGTCATGAGGATTTTGAATCAAACATGGTCTACTGGTCACATGTGTTGAAATCCTCCGAGATCCATGCCTCATTCATTTTTATAAATGTGAGGTAGCCTACACTGTTGTGAGCTAGGCGAGTGCGCTTATAGGTCACGATCCCCCCTGCTGCGCTGAACGTCCTTTCGGACAGGACACTGGACGAGGGGCAAGCCAACAGTTCCATGGCAAATTGTGCCAGCGATGGCCACAGGTCAAGCCTGCCCACCCAGTAGTCCAGGGGTTCATTGCTTCTGTAGTCAGACACCTCATGGTCTAGGGGTTCCCTGAGGCTGGATCTGGAGGACAGCTGTCGATGGGTCTGCTGAAAGAATGATCTCATATCAGAAGTGATCAACACATCTTCAAACCGCCCTCTTCTTGCAGGCGCAGTTGTATTGATACCTGCAACCGTTTCTCTGTGAGTGGAAATTCCTTTGCCCGCACCAGCAAAAGCAGAATGCAACATTTCCGCAATTTTTTGTTTCTACCAGGGGTCTAAGTACATTGCCACCCAGTACTGGTCCTTGCCCTTTATGCTTTTTATACGTGGGTCCCTTTTTAAAACACTGGAGCATGAAGGCCCCCATTTGCACAAAACTGGAAGTGGCGTAGTGGCCTGGCTCCTGCTCATCATCCAGGATAATGTCGTCCTCATTCTACTTCATGAGCAGCCACTGGTGCTGTGAAAAAAAATAAAGCTCCCAGAACCTGTCCTGCCGCTGAGTTCGTACAGCTTGTCATTACCTGCAAGTTTCTGCTGGAGCAGCCTATCAAGCATATACAAGGTGGGGTTCCATTGCATCGGGCAGTCACAAATCAGACGTCTGAAGGGCAGGTTGTGTCGCCGCTGAATGTCAGCAAGCGAGCCATGGCCGAGTAAGATGTTCTGAAATGGCCAGAGATTTTATTTGGCAACGAATCACTGCACGACTAAGTTCAGGACATGACATGTCATTTTGCCCTGTTTAAGTGCGCTCAGCAGATTGGCACCATTGTCGCACAACACTTTACCAACTGTCAAATTAAGTGGGGTTAGTCATGAATCGGCCTGTGACCGCAGAGCTGAAAGCAGTGCAGGACCGGTGTGGCTGTTGGCTTCCAGGCACAACAGACGCAGCACAGCATGGCAACGTTTCATCTGCATGTCGAATAGGTTCTGCAGTGGAAGAGACGGTAGCAGTGGAAAAGGAGAAGTCAGCCAAAGAGGAGAGGGAGGATGGAGTAGGAGAAAAAGAGGCAGGCCTGCATGCAATCCGTGGCGGTAACACCAAATCTACACGGGTGCCACGGGTTGCATGCTTGACGGCCGTCAGAAGGTTCAACCAGTGGGCAGTAAAAGTTATGTACCTTCCCTGCCCGTGTTTGCTAGACCACGTGTCTGTGGTCAGATGTATCTTGGCACCAACACTGTGTGCCAGAGATACATTCACTTGCCACTGAACGTGGCTATATAGCTCTGGAACGCCCTTCTGGGAGAAATATTTCCTTCCTGGGACCTTCCATTGCGTTGTTCCAATGGCCACAAATTTTCTAAAGGCCACTGAGTCCTCCAATTTATATGGCAGTAGTTGGCGGGCTAGCAATTTTGACAAGCCAGCGGTCAACCGTTGGGCAAGAGGATTATCTGGCGTCATCATCTTTTTACGCTCAAACATTAAGGCCACAGAAGCCTGCCTTTTGCCAGATAAATGTGAGGACGGCACAATGGTATGTGGAGTGGAGGACAATTGGTTGGAGAGAGGAGAATAAGAAGAGGCAGGACGTGAAGCGTCGGGTGTGTGGCTTTGTGGGCTCTGACGGCGTTGCTCCCACTGGGCTCGGTAATGGGAAGCCAGGTGCCTTCTTAAGGCAGTCGTCCCCAGGTGAGTGTATGGCTTACCGCAACTTATGCGTTGACAGCAAAGGCTGCAGATGGCAACACTATTGTCAGCTTAAAAAAATCCCACATTGTGGAGCCATGTGCTGGCGTCCTGGGAGCCTCAGATGTGACCGTGCATGCTAGATGGCTCGCTCCTGATACATTAGCAGTCTGCTTTTTGACTCCTGTGCAATGTATGTTCTGCCTGCTTCTCCTCCCTATCTGGTGGTCCATCTCTCCCTCTGAACTCCCCTCCTCTTCATCTTTTGTGGGCACCCACGTGACGTCCATAGACACGTCATCATCGATGTCACCTTCCCCACCACTAACATTAGAGATCTCGGAGTAGGCAGCAACAGTGGGGACCAACCTCCTTGGGCTGATCTGGGTACTGTCGTCAGACTGCTGAGTGGCGGCCGTTGCTACCTCCTCTTCTCCTCTTCCTGATCCGATGCAAAGAATGGCTGCGCATCTGAAATGTCTTGTAATGGATCAATAAATAATTCCTGTGACTCAAGCAGAGGGTATATGGTGGAGATGTTGGTGATGGTCTTTGGGGGTGCACACAGCAGAGAGTGCAGATAGAGAGGATGAGGAGGGTGCAGAAGCAGAAGCCTGAGTGAGCCACTCAACCAAGTCTAGTGCGTCCTTTGAAGTAATCGCACACACCCTCTGCAACATCCTACTTACGATCCGGCCTGGTGCTCCTGCCTGACTCCTATCACCCCTGCGGAAGGGCCTGCCTCTTCCTCGGCCTGTCATTTTTTAAATGACCCTGTGACAAAAGTCTCTAGAGAAGCGCAGTGTTTGTGGAGCGACTGGTATATCACACCAGTTATAATATTTTTTTCAAGTAACGTTTGTCACTGTGTGTAGCAGAGGGAACACAGCAAAAGTATGAAAGTATATTGGTATATAACACCCCGCTTCAATCTGTCATCTTGGGGTCGACTGGTATATCCCACCAGTTATAATTATTTTTTCTAATTGCGTTTGTCACTCTTTGTAGTTGTAGTATCGCTGCAGAACTACTCACCAGTCACAATACTGCACAATACAAATCCACTATAATATGCTTTCTGTGTTAGACAGTATATTATAAGTGTATTACACCCCTCTGTACTGCACACCTATCAATAGTACACATATAGCAGTCCTAAAAGGACTTTTGTGGACCAATTAGGTAGCGAATTGGGGTCACGGGGACGGACGCAACACTTGGTCAGTATCACATAGTTTCACCTTACATGGTCTTTTGTATGTAGTTTCGCTGGAGACTAACACCCGCAGACCACTGAGGGGAATCCGATGGAGGGTGATATCGCCTCGGGGTCTGTCTGTCAAAGATGGGAGTTTGGCCTATTCATCTTTCCAGCGTTTTAGTATGTCAGTGACGAATATTATAGGGCAGCCTGATGCGGGTATTGACACCTTCCCTTAGATAGTATGGGAAGGACCACAATAGGAGGGATTATTGTTACCCTCGTGTGAACTTACCTATAGTATACGTCGAGATTTCCTTGTTTTTGATATTTCAAGTTGCACTTATGATAGTGTATTGGTTTTGCTGAACAAATGTTGTTTCTGTTCACCGTTTTGCCATTGTGTACTCTTTATTGCTGCTGGTGCATTTATTGTTATGTATAATTATGTGATCTTTTTAATCATGGTAATAAAATTTGGATATTTTATTATCAGTGGTGTGGTTTTCTCGGCGTTGAATGCGTTCTCCATCACAACTAGAGTTGAGTGAACCTAAACTGTGTGGTGTTCGGGACACGGACCCGAACCCGAACATTTTCAAAAAAGTTTAGATTTGGGTCCGTTGTTCGGCGATTTCTTCCCGCTTTCTGAAGGGCTGCACAGCAAGCGTTTTACTTCTTGCCCTAAGAAGCCATCACAGCCATGCCTACTAATGGCATGGCTGTGATTGGCTGAGTGCAGCATGTGACCCAGCCTCTTTATAAGCTGAAGTCACGTACTGCCGCACGTCACTCTGCTGATTTGAGCTTAGGGAGAGGATGTTTGTGCTGCGATCAGGGACCGAATAGGGCAGAAATCAGAAGAACCTGTGCTACTTTAATCCACAAGATACAGCAAATAAAGAGGGAGGGAGCTTAAGCAATCCAACATTTCTGTACCCAGCCACTGCAAGGGAAATCTTTTCTTGTAATCCATCTGTTACTGAGGTGGTGCTCGGCGGCCATATTAGCCATTGCAGTGTACTGCATGTGTGCCAGCCAGCCAGGGACATCAGCCTAATCCTATTTTGTAGCCTAGTGAAGGAAAAAAAACTTTCCCCTATATTGCCTTTTGTATGTTTAACCACCTCATCCCCACTAGCTTAAACACCCTTAATGACCAGGCCACTTTTTACAATTCTGCACTACACTACTTTCACCATTTATTGCTCCGTCATACAACTTACCACCCAAATGAATTTTACCTCCTTTTCTTCTCACTAATAGAGCTTTCATTTGGTGGTATTTCATTATTGCTGACATTTTTACTTTTTTGATATTTTGCTTTTTTTGACGAAATTTTTGAAAAAAAATGACATTTTTCAATTTCTGCTGGAAAATTTGTCAAATAAAACTACATTTCTCTATAATTTTTTCTCTAAATTTATTGTTCTACATGTCTTTAATAAAAAAAATGCAATAAGTGTATATTTATTGGTTTGGGTAAAAGTTATAGCGTTTACAAACTATGGTGCAAAAAAGTGAATTTCTGTATTTTGACTTTCTGAGCACCTGTCCTGTTTCCTGACGTATTACAATGCCCAAACAGTAGAAACACCCCATAACTGACCCCATTTCGGAAAGTAGACACCCTAAGGTATTCACTGAGAGGCATAGTGAGTTCATGGAAGTTTTTATTTTTTGTCACAAGTTAGCTGAAATGAATTTTTATTTTCTTTCCCAAAAATTTCATTTTCCGCTAACTTGTGACAAAAAATAAAAACTTCCATGAACTTACTATGCCCATCAGCGAATACCTTAGGGTGTCTACTTTCCGGAATGGGGTCACTTGTGTGGTATTTTTACTGTCCCGGCATTTAAGGGGCCCCTAAAGCGTGAGAAGTAGTTTGGAATCCAAATGCGTAAAATTGCCCTGTGAAATCCTAAAGGTACTCATTGGATTTAGGGCCCCTTTGCGCATCTTGGCTGCAAAAAAGTGGCACACATGTGGTATCGCCGTACTCAGGAGAAGTAGGGCAATGTGTTTTGGGGTGTATTTTTACATATACCCATGTTGGGTGAGAGAAATATCTCTGTAAATTGACAACTTTGTATAATTGTTTTTAAAAAGTTGTCGTTTACAGCGATATTTCTCACACAAAGTATGGGTATATGTAAAAATACACCCCAAATCTCATTGCCCTACTCCTGCTGAGTACGGCGATACCACATGTGTGCCACTTTTTTGCAGACAAGATGCGCAAAGGGGCCCTAAAACCAATTTTACGCATTTGGATTCCAAACTACTTCTCACGCTTTAGGGGCCCCTTAAATGCCGGGACAGTAAAAATACCACACAAGTGACCCCATTCCGGAAAGTAGACACTCTAAGGTATTCGCTGATGGGCATAGTGAGTTCATGGAAGTTTTTATTTTTTGTCACAAGTTAGCGGAAATGGATTTTTTTTTCTTTACTTACAAAGTCTAATATTCCACTAACTTGTGACAAAAAATAAAATTTTACATGAACTCATCATACCCCTCACAGAATACCTTGGGTTGTCTACTTTCTAAAATGGGGTCACTTGTGGGGTATTTTTACTGCCCTGGCATTTTAGGGGCCCCTAAAGCGTGAGAAGGAGTTTGGAATCCAAATGCGTAAAAATGTCCTGTGAAATCCTAAAGATACTCATTGAATTTAGGGCCCCTTTGCGCATCTTGGCTGCGAAAAAGTGGCACACATGTGGTATCGCCATACTCGGGAGAAGTGGCAATGTGTTTTGGGGTGTATTTTTACATATACCCATACTGTGTGTGAAAAATATCTCTGTAAATGACAAATTTTTCCATTTTGTTATACAAAGTTGTGAATTTACAGAGATATTTTTCACATCCAGCATGGGTATATGTAAAAATACACCCCAAAACACATTGCCCTACTTCTCCCGAGTACGGCGATACCACATGTGTGCCACTTTTTTGCAGCCAAGATGCGCAAAGGGGCCCAAATTCCAATGAATACCTTTTAGGATGGCATTTTTAGACATTTTTCTTCTCACGCTTTAGTGCCCCTAAAATGCCAGGGCAGTAAAAATACCCCCAAATGTGACCCCATTTTAGAAAGAAGACACCACAAGGTATTCTGTGAGGGGCATGGCGAGTTCATAGAAGTTTTTTTTTTTTTTTTGGCACAAGTTACTCAATATGCCCCTCAGCAAATACCTTGGGGTGTCTTCTTTCCAAAATGTGGTCACATGTGAGGTTTTTGTACTGCCCTGGCATTTGAGGGTCTCCACAATCATTACATGTATGGCCAGCATTAGGAGTTTCTGCTATTCTCCTTATATGGAGCATACAGGTAATGAGATTTTTTTTCCGTTCAGCCTCTGGGCTGAAAGAAAAAATGAACGGCACAGATTTCCTCATTCGCATCAATCGATGTGGATGAAAGTCTCTGCCAAAAAATATGCAAGAAGAAAAAGAGGGGCCTGGCGATTGCCAGGACATAGGGGCTCCGCCCAAACATTCATACCCACTTCAGCTCCTATGTCCTGGCAAACGTGATTTCTCCATTCACATCGATCAATCGATCGTTGCGGAGGAAGACATCTTTGCCAGATTTTTGATACCAAGTGTTTGCCAAAGCATATGAACTCCAACACCTCTCCTCAGCTCATATGCCTGGGCAAACGTACCTGTCCTGCAGAGGAGAAATCTCATCTTGCAGCGCCGCATACACCGACTTCACGTGTCTTCTGACAGCAGCGCAATTCTTTTCTCAGAATGCACATCAGTGCTGCAGTGTTTTCGTCGGTTGGTCCGTTGGTCTACCTGGAAAATAAAGGGTGTGGGCGGGGGAAAAAAAAAAAAGAAGAAGAAAAAACAGGCAGCAGGCTCATAAACTTGAACGTTACAAACTTTTTTTTTTTTTTTTTAACCATTTCACTCTTTATTTTCCTAGCAGAAACCTCTCCTTTCCCATGGGACAATATGTAAAGTGTAAATCACACAGAGATGGTGCGAAGTACATTCAGCAATTTATCCCAAGTGAATGGAGAGGTTTCTACCGTTTCACATTTCTGCTGTAGCACACCAGCACCCCTATGTGTTAGGGTCTCTCAAAACCTAGTATCCTGAGAGACCCTAGAGCCTGAGTGGATAAACTACCTGTGTTGTGCTGTCCCTATGTCCCTAAGTGTACCTGAGTGTGGTACTCAACCACTCCCCTAGGCATAGGGCAGGGTGGTCAGGACAGTCAGGACAGAAATAGCAGGCGTCACGCCTTATTCCACTCCTGCTACTAACACAACATCTTTTTCGGGGTGGTGGTTGGTTTGAGGTACCAGCAACGACATCTGGATACAGGAGGTTCTCGATGATCTCTTCCTGAAATTTGAGGAAGGATCCTGTTCTCCCAGCCTTACTGTAGAGAACAAAACTATTATATATAGCCAATTGAATTAAATATACAGACACCTTCTTATACCAGCGTCTGGTCCTGCAGGAAAGCAAATACGGGGCCAACATCTGGTGATTGAAGTCCACCCCTCCCATGAGCAAATTATAGTCATGGACCGAGAGGGGCTTTTCAATGACACTGGTTGCCCATTCAATTTGGACTGTCGTGTCTGCGTGAATGGAGGAGAGCATGTAAACGTCACGCTTGTCGCTCCATTTCACCGCAAGCAGTTCTTTGTTACACAAGGCAGCCCTCTCCCCCCTTGCGAGACGGGTGATAAGGAGCCGTTGCTGGAAGCCCCGGTGACTAGGTCGCACGGTGCCACAGCAGCCAATCTGTTTTAGGAACAAATGCCTGAAGAGGGGCACACTTGTGTAAAAATTGTCCACATAAAGATGGTACCCCTTGCCGAATAAGGGTGACACCAAGTCCCAGACTATCTTCCCACTGCTCCCCAGGTAGTCAGGGCAACCGACCGGCTCCAGGGTCTGATCTTTTCCCTCATAGATCCGAAATTTGTGCGTATAGCCTGTGGCCCTTTCACAGAGCTTATACAATTTGACCCCATACCGGGCACGCTTGCTTGGGATGTACTGTTTGAAGCCAAGGGGCCGGTGAAATGTACTAGGGACTCGTCTACGCAGATGTTTTGTGCGGGGGTATACAAATCTGCAAATTTCTGGTTGAAGTGGTCTATGAGGGGCCAAATTTTGTGGAGCCGGTCAAAAGCTGGGTAGCCTCTGGGACGGGAGGTGGTGTTGTCGCTAAAGTGCAGGGAACGCAGGATGGTCTCAAATTGTGTCCTGGACATGGCAGCAGAGTACATGGGCATGTGATGAATTGGGTTTGTGGACCAATATGACCGCAATTCATGCTTTTTGGTTAGTCCCATGTTGAGGAGAAGGCCCAGAAAAGTTTTAAATTCGGAAACTTGGACTGGTTTCCACCGGAAAGACTGGGAATAAGAGCTTCCCGGGTTGGGGTTTAAAAATTGAGTGGCATACCGATTTGTTTCAGCCACGACTAAGTCATAGAGCTCCGCAGTGAAGAACAGCTCAAAAAACCCCAGTGCCGATCCGATCTGAGCTGTCTCCACCCGAACTCCTGACTGGGTGGTGAAAGGGGGAACTAATGGTTCGGCTGAAGTTGGGGGCTGCCAATCAGGGTTTGCCAGCACCTCAGGGACTCTAAGGGTTCTACGGGCCTGTCTGCGCGGTGGCTGCAACGGGGGAATTACTGCACGTGCCACTGTACCAGCTTCAACTGCCCTTCTGGTGCTCGCCACTTCACCCTGTTGTACAACAGTGCTGGTAGAAGGTCCAGGATGGGCTGCACTGCTGGTGTATGCCTCACCACGTAATCCGGCAGCGCCAGCCCCACTCTGCTGCCCTTGAAACTGATCCTGCGGTACCTGTGGTCTAGCGACACGGGGCCGGGTACGCCTGGTGCTATCAGGGACCTCAACCTCCTAGTCCGAACTTTGGGTCAGACTGCCACTGCTTCTACAGGTTCGTATTCTGACCCAGTAGATTTGTCAGATGAGGGTTCCCATTCCTCATCCAAATGGATCAGAATCCTGTAGGCCTCTTCAGGAGAATACCCCTTATTTGACATTTGGGCGACTAAATTTAGGGGGTATTCCCTGAGACTACCCAAGAAAATGCTCAAGCCTGTCTTACAAATGGGAGGCTAGCGAAGGACAGGAAGCCGCTGCGATTGATAAAAAAGATCAAAACTGATTTTTTTATCGCCTCAGCACTTGTGAAGTGATTGTACAGTGATTAAAAAAAATAATATTTTTGTCACTGCGGCGGGGTGGGCGTGGGTGAACGCACTTGTGGGCGACCGATCAGGACTGATCGGGCAAACACTGCGTTTTGGGTGGGGGCGAACTAAGGTGACACTAATACTATTATAGATCTGACTCTGATCACTTACAGATACTATTAAAGTACAAATGCTGATTAGCGCTATGCTAATCAGCGAATCGGTGACTGCGGTTTGGTGGGCTGGGCGCTAACGGAAGCTACCTACCAAAGGGACCTAAACTAACCTAAACCTAGCAGTCAATACTAGTGGGAAAAAAAGTGACAGTTTACACTTATCACTTTTTTCCCTTTCACTAGTGATTGACAGGTGATTGAAAGGGGTGATCAAGGGGTTAATTGGGGTGATGGGGGGTGATCAGGGCCTGAAGTATGGTGCTCTCTCCTGGGTCCAACCGACGAAAAGGACCCAGGAGAGGGCACAGAAGCCATTTAACACATTATATTTATAAATATAATGTGCTAGATGGCTTGTGATTCGTTTTTTTTAAAAATCATCAACCTGCCAGCGATGATCATTGGCTGGAAGGCTGATGACCTATTCTTGCAGTGCGCATTTGCGGCGGCATCAGCACGAAATCTCGCGAGATGACGCGCCGATGCGTCTAGTCAGAACTACAGGACCGCCCGCCGGATGCATCCGTGCGTTAGGGGGTCCTGTAGTGGTTAAGGGGTGACATAGTCCATTTCTCTAGCCTGGGATCTGTGGTGCCACAGAGCACTTGTGCATACAACGCACTAAACCGTATATTCCATTTCAGCTAGTGCACCAGTGTATTTTAGTAAAAAAACAGTGGCCATCCTGATCCACCAAACCTATTTCACACTGCCAAAATATATATTTGACATTTCTGTGGTGAAATAGAGAATCCGTGTAATTTTGTGGGAAAACCCATATTCTTTGTCCACAAAACAGTTCTGCATACACCGTCCAATGACATATTTTATATTTCTGCATGGAAATAGTGCTTCTCTGTTTTTTATAGAAAAAAAACGATATTTAAGGTCCAACAAACAGTCTGAAATACCCATCACAACCATCTATTTTACATTGCTGCTGCGAAATACAGCATAGGTGTATTTTTGGACAAAAAAGTGGAAATCTTGATCCACAAAGCATTTTGAAATACATCGCCTAAATACCGATTTTGCATTACAGCTGAGAAATAGTGCATTATTCTTTTTTATGTGTGAAAAAAGCAAAATTCCTGCTTCACAAAGCAGTTGTACATACACGGTATAAATAGCTACACTTAATTTACAGCTGTTAAAAACTGCATTTTGGGGTTTTATCGAAAATAACAGTGTCGTTTAAATAATTATTTACAATTTATAGCAGTTAAATATTGCATTTGTGAATTTTGTTGACCAAATATGTGTTCTGGGTCCCCAAATCCGGTGTCCATACATAGTATAAATATCTACTTTTAATGTACAGCAGTTAAAAATTGCATTTTGGGGTTTTATTGAAAAAAGCCGTGTTCTAGTTCGAAAAAACTGTTGTGCATCCGTCATTTAAATAATTATTTCCAATATATAGCAGTTAAATACTGCATTTGTGAATTTTGGTGACCAAATCAGTGTTCTGGGTCCCCAAAACTGGTGCCCATACATAGTATAAATATCTACTGTTAATGTACAGCAGTTAAAAACTGCATTTTGGGGTTTTATTCAAAAAAGCCGTGTTTTAGGCTGAAAAAACTGTTGTGCATCCGTCGTTTAAATAATTATTTCCAATTTATAACAGTCTAATACTGCATTTGTGAATTTTGGTGACCAAATCTGTGTTCTGGGTCCCCAAATCTGGTGTCCATACATAGTATAAATATCTACTTTTAATGTACAGCAGTTTAAAACTGCATTTTGGGGTTTTATTGAAAAAAGCCATGTTTTAGGCTGAAAAAAATGTTGTGCATCCGTAGTTTAAATAATTATTTCCAATATATAGCAGTTAAATACTGCATTTGTGAATTTTGGTAAACAAATCTGTGTTCTGGGTCCCCAAATCTGGTGTCAATACATAATATAAATCTCTACTGTTAATGTACAGCAGTTAAAAACTGCATGTTGGGGTTTTATTCAAAAAAGCTGTGTTTTAGGCCGAAAAAACTGTTGTGCATCCGTCGTTTAAATAATTATTTCCAATATATAGCAGTTAAATACTGCATTTGTGAATTTTGGTGAACAAATCTGTGTTCTGGGTCCCCAAATCTGGTGTCCATACATAATATAAATATCTACTGTTAATGTACAGCAGTTAAAAACTGCATGTTGGGGTTTTATTCAAAAAAGTCGTGTTTTAGGCCAAAAAAACAGTTGTGAATCCGTTGTTTAAATAATTATTTCCAATATATAGCAGTTAAATACTGCATTTGTGAATTTTGGTGGGTGAACGCAAATAATGAGGAGAACATCAAAAAAGGGACGTGGGCATGGTCATGGTGGTGTTGGTGGAGCTTCTGTTGCTGGGAGATGACATGACCATTCAGCGCCTTCATCTGGTGCGAGTAGCCGACAGAATCTGCAGCGTTATTTGATAGGTTTAAATGCCGCTCTACAAATGGTGAAGCCAGAACATGTACAGGTGATAGTAGATTGGGTGGCTGACAGTGCCTCCAGTTCTTTCACAGTATCTAACACCCAGTCCTCCGCAGAAAGCTCAGAGTTGGCAATTGCAGCCCATGCCCATCAGTCTTCCACCTCACCCCCTTGCAAATCAGTCTTGCAGTCAGAGCCCCAAATCATGCAGGAAAGTCTCATGCTTTTTGATGATTCTGTTGGAAGGGTTTCTCCCGGCCCATCCACTTAGCCCTGCCCCATAAGAGGAAGACCTTGAATGCAATGGAGGATCAACCACTTTTGTTGCAGTATGAGGACATAGGAATACTGCCACAAAACGTCTCTGATGATGACAAAACACAGGTGCCAACTGCTCAGGCTTTCTGCAATGTGCAGACCGACGAGGAGGCAGGGGTCATGAATGGGTGGAAGATGATGTGGAGGATGATGAAGTCCTAGACCCAGACTGGACTGAAGGTCGTGCTAGTGAGGTGCGCAGTTCTGAGGAAGAGGCGGTGGTCGCACAAAGGCAACAGCACAGAAAAAGAGGGAGCAGGGTGCAAAAGCGAAGCGGCCTTTCCAGAGACAGTACGCCTGCTGCTGGCCACCGCACCCAGGCACCGAGCACACCAAGGCCTGCTCCAAGGAGTTTATTGGCGTGGCAGTTCTTCACACAATGTCCTGACGAGTCTAGAGATGTCCTGAACTATTCGTCGGCGAACAGTTCCCGGCGAACATCGCTTGTTCGCGTTCGCTGCGGCGGGCGAACATATGCGATGTTCGATATTCCAGCCAATCAGCATACCCTCCCTCCCAGACCCTCCCACCTCCTATCAAAAAGCAAGGACAGCATCCATCTTAGATTCATTCTCAAGCTGCAGTGTTAGTTAGAGCAGGGAGAGCTCTGCTGCTGCTGAATTAATAAGGGGATTCTAGGGAAAGCGTTAGCTACTAGTGTTCTATGTCCACTCCAGTCCTCAAAGACTCATCTGCTGTAAGTACAGTGTCCTTACAGCACCCCAAAAAGCCCTTTTTAGGGCTGGTACATCAGTCTGATTTTTTTTTTCTATATATATATTGCAGTTGCCTGCCCGTATGTGAGAGGCCGCAAGCCCACAGACTGTACTGTGTGCACACCACTCATATAGGGTGGCACAGTACCTTGCAGATAAAAAAAGTCATTACATTTTTACCCTTTTATATAATTGCATTTTCCTGCCAGTGAGTGTCAGGCCCACATACTGTACTGTGTGCACACCACTCATATAGAGTGGCACAGTTCTTTGCAGATAAAAAAATCATAAATTGTTTACCCTTTAATATAATTACATTTGCCTGCCAGTGAGTGTCAGGCCCACAGACTTTTCTGTGCCCACTGCCATTGCCCACCACTCATATAGGGTGGCACAGTACCTTGCAGATAAAAAAGTCATTTAATTTTTACCCTTTTATATAATTGCATTTTCCTGCCAGTGAGTGTCAGGCCCACAGACTGTATTGTGCCCACTGCCCACCACTCATATAGGGTGTCACAGTACATTGTACGGCTCACGCACAGTGACTGAAAATTCAAACGAAGGGGACCGAGCTTGGGTCTTTTCTCATCTCCCGGTTCCAAAAATCTATTCACTACACCGGCCCTGGCCCTGATAAGGGACAAAACAGAGATTAAACTGATAGGAATAATACTTAGTTAACACTAGTTGCATTGGTGGCAAATTCCATTGCAAGTTAGAAGGAAGGGGACAGAGCAAACTTTTTTCTCTATCTCCAAATGCAAGGATTCAATTCAATACACATCCCCTGATATAAATAGTGTGAACTACTATTCCTACCCTTTTAACCTTTGTTAAGTCCCCTATCAGGGGACGTGTATTGAATTGAATCCTTGCATGGGGAGATAGAGAAAAAAGTTTGCTCTGTCCCCTTCCTTCTAATTTTCAGCACTTGCAATGGAATTTGCCACCAATGCAACTAGTGTTCGCGAAGTTCGCGTTCAACGTTCACGAACAGAAAATTTTATGTTCATCACCAAGCATCTCCCACCATGTCACATGGCGGCATTCAGCTGTCCATCTCCCAAACATTGGAGAGAAGGAGGAAATACCCAACTACCAACCTCGGGCCCTGGCCCTGAATGCCAGCATTTTAAAATTACTGGCCTTTGAAATGCTGTAATTCCATCTGGTGGAGACGGACTGTTTCAAACAGGTGATGGCGGTGGCTGTCCCCCAGTACATTGTTCCCAGCCGGCACTACTTTTACAGGTGAGCAGTCCCTTCCCTGCACAACCAAGTGGAGGATAGATAATCAAGTGTGCGCTGCGCAACGCCATCTGTGGCAAGGTCCACATAACCACAGATACATGGACCAGTAAGCACTGCCAGGGTCGCTATATCTCCCTAACTGCATGCTGGGTAAACATAGTAGCGGCTGGGCCCGAGGCGGATAGCGGTTTGGCGCATGTCCTTCCACCACCAAGGATCGCAGGGCATTATTCGTTGCCTCCTGTTGCTTCCTCCTCCTATTCCGCATCATCCTCCTACTCCTCTTCTACCACCCCTACATCCGGTCATCGAAAAAACTTTACCCCCAACTTCAGCATAGTCCGTGGTAAACGTCAGCAGGCGATTTTAAAACTCATGTGTTTGGGTGACAAACCCCACACCTTTGGAGCTTTGGAGGGCATAGAACAGCAGACTGATGAGTGGTTGCTGCCGGTGAGTCTTAAGCCCGGCCTGGTGGTGTGTGATAATGGGTGAAATCTCGTTGCAGCTCTGTGACTAGCCGGTTTGACGCACATCCCTTGACTGGCGCATGTGCTGAATCTGGTGGTGCAGAAGTTTCTCAAAAACTACCCAGACATGTCAGAGCTGCTGCTGAAAGTGCGGTTCGTATGGGCGCGCTTTTGGCGTTCTCACCCTGCTGCTGCTCGCCTGTCTGCGCTGCAGCGTAACTTCGGCCTTCCTGCTCACTGCCTCCTATGCGACATGCCCACAAGGTGGAACTCCACCTTACATATGCTGGAGAGACTGTGTGAGCAGCAGCTGGTGATAGTGGAGTTTCAGATGCAGTATGTAAGGGTCAGTCGCTCTGCAGATGAGCACCTCTTCACCACCAGTGACTTAGCCTGCATGCGAGACCTGTGTACCTTGTTGGGGTCTTTGGAGTACTCAACCAACATGGCCAGTGCTGAAGACACCGTTGTTAGCATTACAATATCCCTTCTATGTCTCCATCAAAAAAATATTACTGCGATGATGGAAGAGGATGCAATACAGGAGGAGGAAGAAGAGGGGGCATTTCACATGGTTTCAGGAAGGTCATACAGAAGTGGCTCAGAGGGTGGGTTCCTGCACCAACAGAGGCCAGGTACTCATGTGGACAGGGAGGGCACACTTCTGAAGGACGAGGAGGAGGATGAGGTAGAGGAGGAGGAACCGGTTTCAATGCAGGGTGGCACCCTAAGCAGCTCAGGACCATCACTGGAGTGTGACTGGGGGGATACGGAGGACAAAGTCGATACTGCATCTACAGAGGACAGCTTATTGTTACCTCTGGGCAGCCTGGAACACATGAGCGACTACTTGCTGCAGTGCCACCGCAATGACAGCAGAGTTGCCCACATTTTAACTAGTGCTGACTACTGGGTTGCCACTCTGCTGGATCCCCGGTACAAAGACAACGTGCCCAACCTAATTCCCGCACTGGAGCGTGATAGGAAAATGTGCGACTACAAGCGCATGCTGGTAGACGCGCTCCTGAGGGCATTCCCAACTGACACGGGGGGTCAAGTGGACGCACAAGGTGAAGTAGAGGCGGAGGGGGAGGAGGAAGAGGTGGCCAACGCAGCTGTGTCACGGCCAGCTCCTCAAACAGCAAAGTTTTGCCACCGCGCAACAGCAAACTGCACCACCAGCTGATAGGGAACGTGTTAGCAGGAGGCATCATTTCAACAACATGGTGGAACAGTACGTCTGCACACGCCTCCACGTACTGACTGATGGTTTGGCCCCATTTAACTTCTGGGTCTCCAAATTGTCCACAGCTTTCCCTTTATGCCTTGGATGTGCTGGCCTGCCCTGCAGCCAGTGTATTGTCTAAACGGGTATTTAGCACGGCAGTGGGCATCAATACAGACAAACGCAGCCGTCTGTCCACAGCCAACATGGACCAGCCCACGTTCATTAAAAATGAACCAGGCATGGATCCCAAAGGACTTGTCCGTACCTTGTGCAGAATAGACATTTATAACTGCCTCGCCCTTAACCATACATTCTTGTACTCCAGGGCACTTTATTGAATCCTCTTTTTTTAATTGTACCATTATTTTGGGGGCAACCCCAAATTGAATGAACCTCTCCTCAGTCTGGGTGTCAGGAGCCTAAAGTTCTGTTAATCCCCTGCTGCTTTGGCGGGTGACAGCAAGCTTGATTTTGTGCTATGGGATTTTGTGCTAGTGTCCTCTGTCTGGCTGCTGGTGCCTAAATAAATGAAAGTGGCCTTTTCCATTGCTGGGTGACATGAAGACTGATTTTCTGCTATGGAACCTCTCTCCTCTGTCTGGGTGCCAGGGGCCTACAGTTGTGTTCAAAATTATTCAACCCCCACTGAAATTGAGTGTTTTGGCCAGTTTGACATTGATTTTGATCATTTCAGTCATCTTGTTTACAATTAAATCAAAGAGGCACTTGTAAGTCAGAATATAACATAACATTTATAATGAATTAACCACAAAGGTCTTTTCTGTGCTCACATCATTATTAGTTTTATTTAACCCCCAAGTGACAATCAATCTTAGTACTTATTACAACATCCTTTTCCAGTTATAACATATTTTAAACATGAAGCATAGCTTGACACAAGTGTCTTACAGCGATCTACAGGTATCTTCGCCCATTCTTCATGGGCAAAAGCCTCCAGTTCAGTCACATTCTTAGGCTTGCGCGCTGCAACTGCTTTCTTTAAGTCCCACCAGAAGTTCTCAATCGGATTTAAGTCTGGTGACTGCGATGGTCACTTGAAAATGTTCCAGCCTTTAATCTGCAAGTTGCAACCATGCTCTAGTGGACTTGGAGGTATGCTTGGGATCATTGTCCTGTTGAAAGGTCCAACATCTCCCAAGCCTCAGGTTTGTGACGGACTGCATCACATTTTCATCCAATATCTCCTGGTACTGAAGAGAATTCATGGTACCTTTCACACGCTAAAGCTTCCCTGTACCTGTAGAAGCAAAACAACCCCAAAGCATGATTGACCCCCCCCGCCATGCTTCACAGTAGGCAAGGTGTTCTTTTCTTCATAGACCTTGTTCTTCCTCCTCCAAACATAGCGTTGATCCATAGGCCCAAACAGTTCTAATTTTGTTTCATCAGTCCACAGAACACTATCCCAAAACCTTTGTGGCTTGTCCACATGACTTTTGGCATACTGCAGTCGACTCTTCTTATTCTTTGGAGACAGCAAGGGGGTGCGCCTGGAAGTTCTGGCATGGAGGCCTTCATTACTCAGTGTGCGCCTTATTGTCTGAGCTGAAACTTCAGTACCCGCATCTGACAAATCTGTTTTCAGTTCCTCAGTGGTCTGGTAGCGCACAGCAGTCGAAGTCAGCATCTTCTTTCTGCCACGACCAGGTAGCGTTTCAACAGTGCCCTTTGCCTTGAATTTGCGAATGATGCTTCCAATGGTGTCTCTTGGTATGTTTAACATCTTTGCAATCTTCTTATAGCCATTGCCCTTCCTGTGAAGAGAAATCACCTCTTTTCCTGTCTTCCTGGACCATTCTCTTGACTTCACCCTGTTTGTAAACACACCAGTAAGGCCCCTTTCAGACGAGCGTGTCCGGATTAGGTCCGGATGCGTTGCGGATGCGTTCAGTGAAAACTGTGCGATTTCACAGGCAAAGCCATTCAGTTTTGCCTGCGATTGCGTTCAGTTGTTCAGTTTTTTCCGCGCGGGTGCAATGCGTTTTGATGCGTTTTTCACGCGCGTGATAAAAAACTGAAGGTTTACAAACAACATCTCCTAGCAACCATCAGTGAAAAACGCAACGCACCCGCACTTGCTTAGCGGATGCAATGCGATTTTCACGCAGCCCCATTCACTTCTATGGGGCCTGCGTTGCGTGAAAAACGCAGAATATAGAACATGCTGCGATTTTCACGCAACGCACAAGTGATGCGTGAAAAACAATGCTCATGTGCACAGCCCCATTGAAATGAATGGGTCAGGATTCAGTGTGGGTGCAATGCGTTCACGTCACGCATTGCACCCGCGCGGAAAACTCGCTCGTGTGAAAGGGGCCTAAATGTCTAGAAGGAGCTAAATATAACAGTAATTTTAAATCTGCCTAATTGGTGCTTATTATGCTTGATTGCTGCTCCTTGACATCTACAGGTGTTTTCAATACCTAATCGAAAACACTTGAATGAACATCTGTTCTTAAGAGTGGTAGTCTTTAAGGGGTTGAATAATTGTGTCAATAAAGAAATCACAAAAAAAACATTTAATACTGTATTACAAAAACAATTGATGTCATTTTAGTTGCATTTGCTTCTTTAAAAAGTCCTTGTTATATTTCATTCTGAACACAATTACAAATGTACACTTAATTCCCTGAAACCCTTTACAGCATTGGGGGTTGAATAATTTTGAACACAACTGTACATTTCAGATAATCACCTGTTGCTTTGGTGGGTGACGTTAACCTATTTTTACTGTCAAATGACCGCCCCCTTGTCTGGTTGTCAGGGGCCTATATTTCGTTTAATCGCTTGCTGCATTGGTGGGAGACATTAAACTTTTTATACTGTCAAATGACGTCTACATTGTCTGGTTGTCAGGGGCCTATATTTTGTTTCATCGCTTGCTGCATTGGTGGGAAACATTTAAATCTTTATACTGTCAAAATACCTCTGCATTGTCTGGTTGTAAGGGGCCAATATTTTGTTTCATCCCTTGCTGCATTGGTGGGAGACATTAAACTCTTTATACTGTCAATTGACCTCTACATTGTCTGGTTGTCAGGGGCCTATATTTTTTTTCATCACCTGCTGTATTGGTGGGAGACATCAACCTCTTTTTACTGTCAAATGACCGCGCCATTTTCTGGTTGTCAGTGTCCTATATTTTGTTTCATCCCTTGCTGCATTGGTGGGAGACATTAAACTCTTTATACTGTCAAATTACCGCCCATTGTCTGGTTGTCAGGGGCCTATATTTTGTTTCATCGCTTGCAGCATTGGAGGGAGACATTAACCTCTTTTTACTGTCAAATGACCACCCCATTGTCTTGTTGTCAGGGGCCTATATTTTTTTTCATCGCTTGCTGCATTGGTGGGAGACATTAAACTCTTATTACTGTCAAATGACCACCCCATTGTCCTGTTGTCAGGGGCCTATATTTCATTTTATTGCTTGCTGCATTGGTGGGAGACATTCAACTCTTTATACTGTAAAATGACCTGTACATTGTCTGGTTGTCAGGGGCCTACATTTTGTTTCATCGATTGCTGCATTGGTGAGAGACATTAAACTCTTTATACTGTCAAATGACCTCTACATTGTCTGGTTGTCAGGGGCCTATATTTTGTTTCATCACTTGCAGCATTGGTGGGAGACATAAAACGCTTTATACTTTCAAATGACCTCTACATTGTATGGTTGTCAGGGGCCTATATTTTGTTTAATCACTTGCTGCATTGGTGAAAGACATTAAACTCTTTATACTGTCAAATGATCTCTACATTGTCTGGTTGTCAGTGGCCTATAATTTCATTTATCACTTGCTGCATTGGTGGGAGACATTAAACTTTTTTTTACTATCAAATGACCGCCCCATTGTCTTGTTTGTCAGGGGGCTATATTTAATTGAAACGCTTGCTGCATTGGTGGGAGACATTAAACCCTTTATACTGTCAAATGTCCTCTACATTGTATGTTTGTCAGGGGCCTATATTTTGTTTCATCGATTGCTGCATTGGTGAGAAACATTAAACTCTTTATACTGTCAAATGACCTCTACATTGTCTGGTTGTCAGAGACCTATATTTTGTTTCATCGCTTGCAGCATTGGTGGGTGACATTAAACTATTTTTACTGTCAAATGACCTCTACATTGTCTGGTTGTCAGAGACCTATATTTCATTTAATTGCTTGCTGCATTGGTGGGAGACATTAAACTCTTTATACTGTCAAATGACCTCTACATTGTATGGTTCTCAGGGGCCTAAATTTTGTTTCATCTCTTGCTGCATTGGTGGGAGACATTAAACTCTTTATACTGTCAAATAACCTCTACATTGTCTGGTTTTGAGTGGCCTATATTTTATTTCATCGCTTGCTGTATTGGTGGGAGACATTAACCTCTGTCAAATGACCTCTCCTCTGTCTGGGTGTCAGGGGCCTACATAAATGATAATGGCCTGTTCCATTGCAGGTTGACCTGAGGCCTGTGTTGCTGTTACGGGACCGCTCTCCTCTTTGTGGGTGCCATGGTCCAGAATTAGTGAATCAGGCCTGTGGCACTACTGGGTGAAATCAATATGGCTCCTATGGGCCTGAATGTTTGAATGAGGCCTGCGGCCCTGGAGGCAGACATGATTCCTTCTTGGCTGTGATGACAACTTCAACTCTCATGTATGGTTGCCATTGGTGTGAGTCTGTGAGTGAGGCCACGTAACACTGCTGGTGAACATAAATCCTTCTTTGCTGTGATGTGAACTTCAACTACCATGTATGGTTGCCATGGCCCTGAGTCTGTGAACAGACTTGAATCCTTTTTGGCTGTGATGAGAAATTAAATTAAGTTCACTCAACTCTAATCTCAACCATGTCATCGAATAACCAGAAGACAGGCCTATTCTCTCCTGTCTTAGGCAACACTTTATTGAGTAATTGCGGAAAGTAAAAAAAAACAGCTGTTCACTGCCCCCATAAAGGCAGCGGGTAAACCACAGATAAGTCATTAAAAGGACTGCCACCAATTATCAGATGGAATTGTCCACGTTCCTCAATCTGTTTCCTGATTATAATCTGTATGTCGCCCACATATACAATCTGCCCTGGATGGCGTACCCCTCCTATCGAGATGGCGTCCTCACACACCTCTGATGCCATATATTTTTTAACGCTGATTCTAAGCTTTTACCACGATGACTGGGAACTCGTGATGTTTTCTCTGATGTGGAGACCAGGGGCTGGTAGTTATCTGGATGAACTTCGCAACTCTTCCGGGTTCCAAGCAATATTAAAGCTTTGTCTTCTCATTGTCTGTAGCTACTAGAGGCCTATTCATGCCAGTCAGGTTCCCCCAGAAGTGTCTAGCTCAATGAGCAGCCGATACCGCACTTGCATCAATCTTGACAGGATTTGTCTCCAGGTGGAGAGAAATTATTTTTTGGAATGTTTTCTCCATCGCAACCATGTTGTTGAATAAATAGAAGACTGGCTGATTTTATCCTGTCTTAGGCAACACTTAATTTTTTTAATTAAATTTATTAAATAATAAATTGAATCAAAACTTAATTAAAATTATAAAAAAGTAAAATTAAATTCACCAATATATTATCCAAATCTTTGAGGGAAATTCCTGGGCAAGGAATTGTGCCAGAGAACATGTATTATTACATCGGGTTTTAAGCAACACTTTATGAAGTTGAGAAATTGTAACCTTCCATTCTGTCCCATATTCCCTATAGATAAAAAGACAACGCAGACACTCTGTGGCCTACTCATGCTGCTGTCACCTCTGCAATCTCTCGTTGTCATGCCACTCTGTGGCCTCCTCATGCTGCTGCCACCTCCGCAATCTCTCGTCGTCATGCCACTCTGTGGCCTCCTCATGCTGCTGCCACCTCCGCAATCTCTCGTCGTCATGCCACTCTGTGGCCTCCTCATGCTGCTGCCACCTCCACAATCTGTCATTGTGCCACTCTGTCCTCTCCTCATGCTGCTTCCACCTCACCACTATGTCATAGGGCCACTCTGTGGACTTCTCATGCTGTTCCCACCCTCCCCACTTCATGATTGTGCCACTATTTTGCCTTTTTGGCCCGGCTGACATTATCATTTATTTGACCCTTTTTCTGATCTGTCAGAAAGAGCGAAAAATAAGATGCACAACAGATATTCTCTGTGTAGCAGCTGTAAGGCCTGTATGGTCCAATCAGAATTGTCTTGTGATTTGGTAGCCAAAAGCAGTAAAACACAGAAGACATGCAAATATTCGGTTCACTTATCATCTCTGTTTTGGATCCAGTCCTGTTTTTTTTTTGGGCATTAGCAATGCTGATGGATTACTGACCAAATGTTGACCGAGTGAAGGCAAATGTTCAACAGATAGGACCCGATTTTTGGGGGTTATTGTTCTGACTAGGGATGAGCGAAGTCGATTCGCATAAAAAAATAATTCTAATTAGTGTTCAGAGCATCGCGATGCTCGGCCGATTACCGCATATACTCGAGTCAGTGTATTTAAATCTAATTTAGCCTCTATGTCGAAGATCGCTGCTCTGACTCCATATATAGCTATCAATATATGGAGTTATTTCTATATATGGAGTTAGTCCATATTTCAGAAAAGTTTCTGCTGGGATTTGAACTCACAAACTTCAGCATTAGAAGAAAGCATCTTAACCACTGGGCTGTACAACCCAATGACAACCTGTGCTGGAAAAACCTTATAGTAGTTTCTTTATACAGATGTAGTAGAGTTAACACACATGCTTTATGAGATGTGTTATCTAAACTAAATGCATTAAGCAAAAACCTTCAATTGCTTTTCAATGGCTTTTGTTTAAAGATAAAGAAATTTGAGTTAATCGTTTCTGTGTTAACCCTGCTACATCCGTAGAAAACGGGACCCGACAGGGAAGCCCTCCGTCACCCACCCTCTTTATCATTATTATGGAAACACTGTTACAAACAGAGACAACCCACTTATTAAGAGCATGAGGGTAAGAGAACACAAGTGTGCCGCATTCGCGGAAGACTTATTGTTACTGCTCACGATCCCCACTCAGGCCCTCCCACTGATCATGAACTTATTTAACAAATTTGGAACCCTTTTCCGATTTTAAAATTAACTACAGAAAGTCAAAGGCATTAAATATCTCCCTTTCACCACAAAAAATCCAACACTTTACGTGACTCATTTCCCTTTAAATGGCAACAGGATAAACTAAAATATTTCGGAATTTTCCTGAATAATAAGTCATCCAAATTATACTCTGCAAACTACACTGCCCTCCTAAAACAAATCAGAGACCCAGTTATAGAGCGTTGAGGGCGAATATTCGGATTTTGATTTTTTTTATCGTGAATATTGACACTTCGAAAATTTGCGAATATTTCAACTATAGTGATATATATTCATAAAAACGAATATTCATTTTTTTTTCCATCTAAACCCATTACCTATTATACCTACCTGCTTCTTGCTTGTCGGCCAATGTGAGAGGGCTGCAATATTGTAATCTTTAGTGAATTAGAATATTCTTCATTATTTAAATTTTTTTCTCTTATGCCAAAAATCGGCAATGTAATTTTTGCATAATGCAAATATTCTTACACCCGAATATATAGCACTATAGAATATAGTGCTATATATTAGTTTTTTAGAATATTCGCATTATGCGAATATTACATTGCCGATTTTTCGTATAAGGGAAAATAATTTTCCCTCATATGTGAAAAATCGGCAATGTAATATTTGCATAATGCAAATATTCTAAAACACGAATATATAGCTCAATAAAATTCGCTTTCTAGAATATTCGTAATTTTTTCCAACTTAATGTGAACAGTCATTGGCCCAAAAGAAACTTACACAGGGAGGAATCATGACTTCAGATAGTAAAAAATGACGAATATTCTAAAAAAAAGAATTTATAGCACTATATTCCATATAGTGGATCCAAGCATGAATGCTGGGCCCGCACTCCCTGGATTTTATGTGGCTGTCATGACCCATAACAGGTAGGATTTAGCGTTAGGACCACTCATAGAGGCGGCCTTGGCGCGGCGAGTGGCTTGTTACTTTTTGATCAAAATGTACACTGACGCCTCTGTTAAACTCTAGCATAGAGGCAGGGTAGAGTGTTGGTTGCAGAATGCTGTTGCATTTCTGTGTTCGTATGTATATTTTGCCATGACTATGTGCACCTGCATACAGGGACGTGCTGACGGACCCCCCTTTTTTTCTGTGTAGCATATACTGGAGGTGTGGCGTCCTCTATTCAATCGTGCACACGTGACTAGTTTGTCTGCCCTAGAGGCTGGTTTTAATCAGAGTAAGTATAAAACTGAACTTGCACTCATAGTACCTACTAATAGCCATCTGGCTCCAGGAAGAGTACACAGTGGGCTCAGCATGCAGGTTGGTACCTGTGTTCCTGGATCTAATGGAGGCTGTTATGGCACCAAAAATGGGTTAATAAGCACGGTGGATCCTAGCATGTATGCTGGGCCTGCACTCCCTGGATTTTATGTGGCTGTCAATGCCCATAACAGGTAGGATTTAGGCTAGGACCGCTCATAGAGGCGGCCTTGGCACGGTGGGTGGTTTATTACTTTTTGATCAAAATGCACACTGATGCCTCTGTTAAACTTTAGCATAGAGGCAGGGCAGAGTGCTGGTTGCAGAGTGCTGTTGCATTTCTGTGTTTGTATGTATATTTTCCCATGACTACATGCATCTGCAGACAGGGACGTGCTGACTGACCCCCTTTTTTTCTGGTTGCAGAGTGCTGTTGCATTTCTGTGTTTCTAACTATATTCCATAGTGCTATATATTCGGGTTTTAGAATATTACCTCTGCTGCTCATCATACTCCCTCTCACTACCATATGTCTCCTGGATGGGCAGAAAAAACCTATTGCAAGACCTATATTATGCCCAAACTCCTCGATCTTCTCCAGATTACACCTACCCCAATCCTTTTTTTTTTCTTTAGTACACACTCTATTTACAACTTTAATATGGACTTTAATATGGAAAGGTAAAAAAAAAACAGACTAGCACACGACAGACTGACCAAAGACCACCTGCATAGTAAATTTGGCCTTCCAGACATGCAACTTTATTACAAGGCAATACAGCTGAAGAGAGTGTCCCACAATTTAGGATATAGGGCTCTGACATAGAATTAGCAAACCTCTCTGATAGGCAGGTGGCAGGGTTGTGGGGAATCACTGGACCTTCCTCTTCCCCGGACGGCCTAACCAAAGGCGTTTATTCTATCCTTACAGACAAGCCAAGCTCGATTCTATGACCCTCTATGATCTTTATCCTCTGCCCTAGTTCCATTCCTTTTTTATCCTAACAGTATTGATACTCCTTCCTTTTGGTGCCTCTTTAGAGACATGACTAGAGATGAGTGAATCGAAGCTGAAAAATTATATTCGCAACAAATGCAAATCCCCTCGCGCTTTGTGGTAACAAATCAAATTTTTCTTAAAATGGCTGCTGCACTTGTGAGGACATGGAGAAAGGAACTCTGAGAAAGATTATTTGGGGATCCAAATAGCCATTATACAGCTCTGTTATTGCAGCAACTTGTTCTTGGGTTGCAAGTGCTAAGTTGAAAAGCCTTTAGGGGCTTATATTTGTGGAAAAAAATATATATTTACGGAGTTCACTTCTGCAGCTATATGTGGTGAAAGCCTTTAGTGTCATATTTCAGTACAAAAAGAGAAATATATGCACGGTTCACTTTTGCAGTTATTTGTGCTAAAAGCGTTTACTGGCCTATTTCAGTACAAAAAGAGAAATATATACGCAGTTCAGTTTTGCAGTTATTTGCTCTAAAAGAGTTTATTGTTGTATTTCAGTACTACAAGAGAAATATATACACAGTTCACTTTTGCAGATATTTGCGCTAAAAGCGTTTACTGGCCTATTTCTGTACAAAATGAGAAATATATACGCAGTTTACTTTTACAGTTATTTGCGCTAAACGAGTCTATTGTCGTATTTCAGTACTACAAGACAAATATATACACAGTTCACTTTTGCAGTTATTTGCGCTAAAAGCGTTTAGTGTCGTATTTCTGTACTACAAGAGAAATATATACACAGTTCACTTTTGCAGTTATTTGCGCTAAAAACGTTTACCGGCCTATCTCAGTACAGAACGAGAAATATATACGCAGTTCACTTTTACAGTTATTTGAGCTAAAATCGTTTACTGTTGTCTTTCAGAACTACAAGAGAAATATATACACAGTTCACTTTTGCAGTTATTTGCGCTAAGAGTGTTTAGTGTCGTATTACACTACTACAAGAGAAATATATACACAGTTCACTTTTACAGTTATTTGCGCTAAAAGCGTTTACTGGCCTATTTCAGTACAAAAAGAGAAATATATATGTGCAGTTTACTTTTGCAATTATTTGAGCTAAAAGTGTTTACTGGCCTATTTCAGTACTACAAGAGAAATATATGCACAGTTCACTTTTGTATTCAAAACCGGTTTTACAAACTTTGTTAACCCTTTAGGTGTTCCACAAGAGTTATTGGCAAATGGAAATTAAATTTCAGAATTTCTATTTTTTGTTGCCTTGCCTCAGAAAAAGTGTAATATTGAGCAACCAAAAATCATATTTACCCTAAAATAATACAAACAAAACTGCCACCTTATACCGTAGTTTCCAAAATTGTGTCACCTTTTTGGAGTTTCTACTGTAGTGGTGCTTCAGGGGGGCTTCAAATGAGACATACAGTATTGTCAAAAAACCAGTCCAGCAAAATCTACCTTCTAAAAACCATATGGCGTTCCCTTCCTTCTGCGCCCTGCTGTTTGGCCATACAGCTGTTTACGACCACATATTGGGTGTTTCTGCAAACTAGAGAATAAGGTGACAAAAATGACTTTTGACACGGTATTTATATAATTCTTTTTTCTGTGTTCACCTTAGGGGTTAGGTCATGTGTTATTTTTATAGATCCGGTTGTCATGGGCGCGGCGATACCTAATATGTATACTTTTTTACATTTATTTAAATTTTACACAATAATAATATTTTTTTAAACAAAAAAAAACATGTTTTAATGTCTCCATAGTCTGGGAGCCATATTTTTTTATTTTGTTGGAAGATTGTCTTATGTAGGGTATCATTTTTTGTGGGATGAGATGACCGTTTGATTGGCACTATTTTTGGGTGCATATAACTTTTTGATCGCTTGCTATTACAGTTTTTGAGATGTGAGGTGACAAAAATGTTCTTTTTTACATTGTTTTTATTTTTTTAGTTTTTTCGGTATTTACCTGAGGGGTTAGATCATGTGATATTATTATATAGCAGGTTTTTGATTGCTACTATTTTGAGAGGCATACACCTTTTTGATCGCTTGTTATTACACTATTTGTGATGTAAGGTGACAAAAAATGGCTTATTTTACACCTTTTATTTTTTTTACGGTATTTTCGTGAGAGGTTAGGTCTTGTGATATTTTTATAGAGCAGGTTTTTACGGACGCAGCGATACGTAACATATGTAGTGTATTATTATTATTTTTTTTTCAGTGATATGTTTTTTGTATTTTTACTTTTTTTCACTTTTTTACATTTTATTTTGACCCAGACCCACTTGGTTCTTGTAGATCCAGTGGATCTGGTGTCTATATAATACAGTACAGTAAACTATGCAGTGTACTATACTGTATTTTTTTTTTTTACTTTACATAGTCTAAGCAGACTTGTGCCTTTAGGCTTTTCAGTACCATGGAGAGCAGGACGCTTCTGAAAGTGTCCTGCTGCCATGGTAACCATCACCTGCTGCCAGAACTAAGCAGCTGGTGATAGGAAGGGAGGGGAGCTCCCTCCCTCTGCGATCCCATCCTGACGGGGGGCTGCAAAGGCACAGCAGCCCCCGATGGGAGAGCTTTGCAGCTCAGATGTCAGCAGTTTTTTAGCAAAGTGTCAGCAATGTGCTGACACTTTGCTAAAACCACTACACTGCCTACCGCCGCTCGCAACCAGCCCCCCTGCACCCCCGCAGCCACAATATGATTGGGGGCTGCAGGGGGAGTTAAAATTTAACACTTTGGGGGAATTTACTCTATGATTCCCGCGGTCACAGACTGCGGGGATTAGAGATCGCAAAAAGCGGTGCAAACCGCAGGTCTGAATTGACCTGCGGTTTGCAGCGATCGCTGATACGGGGGGGGGCATTGTACAGGACCCCCCTGGGCATTGTAACAAGGTACCTGCTGAATGATTTCAGCAGGTACCTTGTTCCGATCACTGCCGGCTGAGAAGCAGTGATCGGAACTACTCATGACGTACCGATATGTCATGGGTCCTTAAGGACACGGGAATCATGACGTACCGGTATGTCATAAGTCCTTAAGGGGTTGAATATCACCCGTATCTTTAAAATAGCCTGGGATGCATTTTACTAATGGTTGTAGAATAGAATCCAACCATTGTCCCAATATTTCTGTCAGAGAGCCTATTCCAGAGACTATAGGGCGGAGCGGTGGTGGGTCCAGTCTCTTGTATATCTTTGGCAAGGCATGTATTATCGGCGTTATTGGACACTCGATATTTACATATGTAAATTCTTTATGCGAGAAGTATCCCATATCTCTCCCTCGACACAAAATATCTAAATATTCCTTTTTATATAATTTAATGGGATTTGAGTTAAATTTTTGATAAGTTAAGGAATCCATCACAATGTCCATCATTTGCCCACAATACATATACTTTTTTTGAACCACCACCGATCCGCCCTTATCTGGCGTCTTGATGACGATGTCATCTCTGTTCTGCCATTCCTTTAATGATTTAATTTCTGCTGCTTGGTAAGATTATTCTGTTTGGTCTTAGAGATATTATTTTGAATAGTAATTAGTTGTTTTCTATTATTTCTTGAAATGTATCCATTCCAACAGTGCGTGACTCTACAGGGTAGAATTTTTAGTAACTCGAAAGTTAGTGTCATAAGTTGTATATACATCCACAGATTCACCCTGTAAATCATGCAGGCATACAAGTGAAGACTGCTCTTTAAATGAAAAACCTGCAAACAGGTTATCACATGTAGAAGAAACCGCACCATTCAAAGAGTCTGAATTGCTCCCCACTTCCGCAAAGTGTTTTTGAACTGTAAGGTTTCTGATAAATGTATTAACATAAAGTAAAGTGGAGAACAAGTCAAAGTCGGTGGATGGTACAAAATTTAAACCTAAAGCCAAACAGTTCAGACTGCAAACAAGTCAATTAAACATTAGACAAATTTATAACATCAATTGTTTGACTTTCATTAATACATGTTGTTATTTCTTCTGAAACTGCATTGCCATATTGTGCATTTTTTTGTGCTTCTTTCCTCCTCTTCTGACTCATTTTTTGACAAGTTTTGGATTTATTCTTTTGTTTCCTGTAGTATGAGGAATGAAACCCTGTTGTAATCCCTTTGCCTTCGGATACAGAGCTATCTATATTTATAGTATTAAGGTCTGTACTTGTATCCAGACCTTCAAAGTCTGAAGAATCAAAACTCGCTGTTGCCATTTTTGAACATTTATTATTTTTCATTTTGTGTTTCTTCAAGATGGATTTGGGAGTTTGGTAGGGGTTATCCCTCCTGCCCAACTCATATACTTGATATTTATCATAATCATACAAATCACGTTGAAACTTTTTATGCTTAGTTTCAATGATGTTATCCTCCAAGTATTTGATGTTATTATTGATTTTTTGTTGTAATTCATCAAACTTTGGAAGAGATTCAAACTGCGGTAGTTTGTTTGGATTTTTCAATATCCGATTGTATTATGACCAGCTTTTCCGCCTCATATTCCACTATCAATGTCATTAATTTAGACGAGCAGTCAGTAAGTATATTATTCTAAGACCGTACAAATTGATCCGACCAGACTGTGGTTGGAACTTTCTTCAATCTTAAGCCCCGAGGAACCATATTTGTTTCCAGATATTTAATTAAGGTGGTATGATCCCACCAAAGAAGTAACTCCTGTGTTTGTAATTTTTCCAGTTGCAGTATAGTGCTCTCCATATTAAAAGAATCCTGTAAATGTTTATCATTTCTTGAGAACACCTGCTCCACTTTACTTTTGTGGTCCGAAATCAATACAGACACCATGTGTAAAAAGATGGAGATTTATATTCAAGGAAAAAGAGTTCAGAAATCTGCTAATATTGGATCTCAAACACTCACCATGGGTAGGCAGGGAGACACGGAAAACTTTCATTCAAAGTGCAATATAGCTAAGTTTTCTCTGGTGCACGGTGAAAGGCAAGACCTTGAACTCAGGTTAGCAGCAAAAGGAGGAAAAATCCAGCACCTTTAGATCTTGAAGATGCTTTTGTTCCAATCTGCAAAATAAAAGCAGTAAAAAATCCTTTAAAATCTCCACAACAGTCTTCGTGTTTCGAGCAAGAGTTCTTACTCATAACTTACAACATCCGAAAAGTTCACATATATAGATAATGGTATGATACTCTGCAGAAAGTATTTACATATCTAAACATCGAGTGCCCAATAACTCCGATAATACATGCCTTGCCAAAGATTCACAAGGGACTGGACCCACTACCGCTCCGCGCTATAGTCTCTGGAATAGTCTCTGACAAAAAGATTGGGACAATGGTTGGATTCTATTCTACAACCATTAGTAAAACATGTCCCAGGCTACGTTGAAGATACGGGTGATATTTAAAAAAAAAAATTGGGAAAAAAGTGTGTATGGCTCAACACAGATGTAGTAAGCCTCTATCCATCTATCCCCCATTATGTGGCACTACTTTCATTAGAATACCATCTCCATTGATATAGTCGACACAATAATGATTTTTTTGATTTTGTACTGTTGGTCACAGAATTTCTGCTAACTCACAATTATTTCTCCCCTTCCCTAGCTAATATTACGATGATATACTGGGAGGAACACTACATCTATCGTATGATGAATCCATATTGGAATAATATTGAGTGGTATGGCAGGTTCATCGAGTATTTGCTCATCATTTGGGCTGCCGATGTATCTGCCATACCCTATTTTTTGGATTACCTAACAACAATCCCTATGGCTTGCGTTTTGTGTGTTCACATGATGCAGTTACGATAAATTTTTTTGATCTTACCTTGATAGGTGTTCCAGGCCAAACCATACGAACCCAAACTTATCTTAAGTCCGTGGCAGGAAATGCGGTATTGAGGGCTAACAGTCACCATCCAATTCACACTGTGAAAGCAATCCCGGTAGGAGAAATTCTCTGTGCCAAGCGCAATTGTAGTGAGGAATTATTTTTTCACAAACCGATTGAAGGATATGAGTTACCCCTCTTGGATGATCTCGAGAGCAAAATCAATAGTGGGGAAGGGGAATAGGAATCGCAGTGATTTGCTGTTTGGCCAAATGGATAGAAACAATAAAAATACTGAAAAAAAAAAATGTAAATAGATCTAAAACAAGCTATTCCTACTCTTGTTTTGACCTACAGCAATCAATTTACTCAAATTCAAAGTGCTTTTTTGAAATGTATCCCCACTTTATATGCATACCCTGGTTTATATAATCTGTTAAGAGAGGGACATAGGGTCGTATCGAGACGACCACCGTCTCTCGCTGCTTCACTGTCTCCCTCTCTCTTCAGTCATTCCTCCAACCAAACGCAAGGCCAACCGTGGTTGCATTATGTAGGTTTTACACGGTGCGGCAGTCACCCGTGTAAATCTTGCAAGTATGTTGTTCTGAAAAAGTTTTTCCGAGATTCTTGAGATATCAATCAGCATCCTATTAAAACATATATCAATTGTAATACTGCAGTGATTGTTTATAGTATTGATGTCAGGAATGTGGTCTTTTATATGTAGGATGAACGATCAGAAAATTCAAAACTAGACTATTAGACATATCAACCATATTGTCAATCCAGCTTATGTCAGTCTTTCTAATGCAGCAAAGCATTTTATTTCAGTTCATATTAGGAGCCTCTCCCCTTTTATAGCGTATGCTATTGAGCGAGTCTTTATACCAAAGAGAGGAGGGGATATTAAAAAACTGGTAGCCCAAAGAGAAGCATTTTGGATATTGAAATTAAACACCAGAAGTCCTGTAGGTTTAAACCTAAGAAAAGAATTGATGTATATTTATTAACTCCTCTGCCATGTTTTGCATTTTGCATAACCAACAGGTGTTTTGCGGTCAAACACAGGGAACAATTGGAACAATCGTATTAGTATATGTTCAGAAGGGACATTGTGTTTCACTAGTTAGTGTATATGCCTATCTATTTAATGCTGCAATTGAACTTTAATTCAATCAATTATATAGATATTGTTCCATTCTTATACTAGATGTTCGAATGTTTGATCCTATGTGGGTTTGACCGTAAAACTAATTGGTTTTGGTAATTTAATTTAAGATGAATTACCTCCGACTTGCTCACCTGATTAAAACACCTGATCTGTCTGCTCCGCCCAGTATAGGGTAGGAGTATCATACCATTATCTATATATGTGAACTTTTAGGATGTTGTTGTAAGTCATGAGTAAGAATTCTTTTGTTTGAAACGCGTAGACTGATTTTAAAGGATTTTTTACCGCTGTCATTTTGCACATAGGAATAAAAGCAACTTGCACTCAAGATCTGCAGGTGCTGGATTTTTCCTCCTTTTGCTGCTAACCTGAATGTCCTACTCTGCACTGGTGAGGGGCAACACCCCGAAACAGCTGTCTGTGGATGGATAACTGGCTTAGGTTTTCCCCGTCACATCCTTAAAGCTTGTAAAAAAGCAGAATCTTGACATAGGGGCCACTTAATATGGTGGATTTGGTGATCTCTGTAATGGAGACACCTCTTTGCTTGGTTTTCCTTCCTTTGAGGGATATCTGGCTTTCATTGTGTTGTAGACCCATAACTGGGGCTCCACATTTATTTAGCATATTCCTGTTTCCCAGGGAGCTTTGCACTTCGGATTGCTGTGTTGAGACTCTTAAGTGAGGCTCCACAGTGTTTTTTGTAGCTGGTCTCCCTGAGATCAAATATTGTTGTGTTTAACCTGAATGTGGTAGCATGGCTGGGAGCCAGCAGGGTGGTAGCAGTGGGAGGTCGGGAGCCAAACGTTCTCTTGGCAGACCACCTGCTTCGCAGCATCCTACCTGCCCGGGAAGTAGTGGTGCACAGGTTCGCGGAGGCAATGGTGGTAGCAGTCATTGCAGACTGTTGGAGGGAAAATCATCTAGTCGGCGGTGTGGCAGTTTTTTGTTAAGCCTCAGGAGAAGGTGAACATGGCCATATATAGAATCTGTGGGCAGAAGGTGAAGCGTAGCCAGGGTGCCATTGTTGGCACCATGGCCCTGTGTCAACATTTGCAGTGTCACCATAAAGTGGCCTGGGAGAACTGTGGCTACGATCTGGTGGTCCAGACTGCCGCAGCAACCGCTGCCTCACCCAGTGGCACGCACCCGGTTTCAGTGCCCCTCCAGCATACCACATGATCAAGGCACGGCGGTGTCAAGCTGTTCTGCACATGGTTTGCGTTGGGGAACACAGGAAGGAATTGCTCCATGTGATTCATCAAGAAATAGAATCATGGCTCTCTCCGTGACAACTAGAAATGAAGGAAGGCTGAGCCTTGCATCCTGCATGGCACACATGTTCAATCTAGTTGTCAAGCCGTTCCTGAAGTCCTCGACCCATCTGCAAGACATCCTAAAAATGGCCAGGAACAGTTGCATGCACTTCAGCCACTTGTACACCACAAAGTTCACCCTCCTTAAACTGCAGAACGGCATCCCCCAAAACAGGCTGATATGCAACGTTTCCAACCATTAGAATTCCACCCTCCATATATTGGACCGACTATACGAACAGAGAAAGGCGATCAATGATTTATTGATGATCCAAGTGGATAGGAATACTCCCCTATGTAACTTTGATGTCAGTCAGTGGCAGCTCATGCGTGAAACCTACCGTTTGCTCAGGCCCTTTCAGGACGCCATGTTATTTGTCAGTCGCCAGGGGTATGGGATGAACAATGTCATTCCACCGCTTCATGTCCTGGAACAGATGGTGGTAACAATGGCTGATCAGGGGACAGGAGATGTGACGCCTAGATCTCACAACCACATGAGCCCTATGGGGATTGAATTTGAAGAAGAGAAGGAGAGGCAGAAGGACATTGGAGCACAGGCAATGTGTAGCGAAATGTTATTTTTTTTCTACTCAGCTGATAGGAGAGGAGGAGCAGGAGCAGCCAGAGGAGCTACAGGGTGATGAGGAAGACGAGACAGAGAACCCAGACACACTGTGGCAGTATGCAGTGGAGATGGAGGCAGGGAGTCCCTCCGAGTCACTTGCACAAATGGCCCGATGCATGCTCACTAGCTTGCGTAGTGACAGCCGAATTATCACCATTTGGCAGAGGGATGACTTCTGGCTCTCCACCTTGTTGGACCCTCACTACCGATCCAAAATGAGGGCCTTTTTTACACCTGCTGAGAGGGAGGACAAACTGAACTAACCTCTCGCAGGTCTGACCAGGGAGGCCCTCTGCGCTCACGTTCGACTGCCATGGCTGCTGGAGAGGTGTGGGGTGGCAGGAGCAGTAACAGCTATATCAGCGTCAGCATGAGTCTACAGTCGCTGATGAGCAGCTTTATTCACCCGCATAGTGAAGAAATTACTTACCAGCAGGTAGACCAGGAGCAGCACCTAAACCAGCAGGTGGTGGCATTCTTGGACAGCATCCTGCAACCCAACATTGAAGATCCACTGTACTACTTGGCAGCCATACTGGATTTGAGGCCGCAAAGCTGTCCTGCCCAGCCAGTAGTGTGGCATCAGAGCGGGTTTTTAGTGTGGCGTTGGCGATAGTTACCCCAAGAAGAACTCACCTGTCCAAAATGTGGAGAGACTGACTGTTGTCAAGATGAGTCATGCCTGGATCAGTCAGGATTTCCACCCACCAATGCCTGATGCATCTGATTAGATCATCCATGCCACCTCAACCAAACCTTGACAAAAGAGACCAGTTTCTTCTGGCTACCTGCCTCAGTTACTACTCTGATGCTGCCACCCAACTGATGCAACACATCTGATGCCAAGTGCTCCTTCTTTTATCCACCTTCGTCGGCAGGTATTGGTATTGCCACCCACCTCCCCACTCTGTCACCAGGTAACTTTGTGGTCCGCTGATGCTGCTGCTGCCACCTCCACACTATGTCACCTTGCCACTCTGTTGTCTCCTCCTGATGCTGCTGTTACCGCCACCTCCATACCCTGTCATTGTGCCACTCGGTGGCCTTCTCCTGATGCTGCTACTGCTGCTGCCACCACCTCCAGACTCTGTAATTTTGCCACTAGGTGGCTTTCTCATACTGCTGCAAACTTCAGACTCTGTCATTATGCCAATCGGTGGCCACCTCATACTGCTCCCAACTCCAGACTCTGTCATTGTGCCACTCGATAGCCTTCTCCTGAATCTCTTCTGCTACTGATTGTGCCGACACCTCCCGACTCTTTCATTGTGCCTCTCGGTGGCTTCCTCATACTGCTGCCCCCTCCAGACTCTGTCATTGTGCCACTCGGTGGCCTTCTCCTGATGCTGCTACTGCCACCTCCTCCAGACTCTGTCATTGTGCCACTTGGTGGCCTCTTCCTACTGCTGCCAACTCCAGATTCTGCCATTGTGCCACTCAGTGTCCTCCTCATACTGCTGCCAACTCCAGACTCTGTCTTTGTGTCACTCGGCGGCCTTCTCATGAAGCTGCTACTGCTGCTGCCGCCACCTCCAGACTCTGTAATTGTGCCGCTCTTTGACCTCTTGATACTGCTGCCATCTCCACAGTGTTTTTGTGCCAGTCTGTGGCTTCCTCCTGATGCTGTGGCCACCTCACCAATATGTCAAACGGCCACTCTGTGGACTTCTCATGCTGTTCCCACCCTCCCAACTTCATAACTGGGCCAATATTTTGCCTTTCGGCCTGGCTGACATCATCATTTATTTGACCCTTATTCTGATCTGTCAGAAGGAAGGAAATATGAGATGCACAACGGATCCTGTCTGTGTAGCAGCTGTAAGGCATGTATGGTCCCATCTGAATTGGCTTATGATTTGGTAGCCAAAAGCAGGAGTGGGTACAAAATACAGAAGACATTCAAATATTCCATTCACTTGTCATCTCTCTTTTGGATCCACTCCTGTTTTATTTGGCATTAGCAGTACTGATGGATTATTGAGCAAATATTGACCGAGTGAAGATGGATGCTCCACAGAAGGGATCCGTTCTCTGTGGGTTATTGTTCTGATGGATCAGAGGAAGGGCAAATTTATCAGTGAAGTCAACACAAACTTAATGCTGACACCCTCTCCACTCTGTCAGGAGGGGGCGCGGGGGGGGCTCAACTTGTATAATCGTTTAATAGAACAGGTTCTGTAGACATCTCTGTGGAATCAGCTGATGTTGGTGTAAAATGAGTGCGCTTCTTGACACCAACGTCAACCTGTAAGGTTGAGTTAATACTTAAGTTACAGTATTTGGTCAGTTTTGGCCCCGTGACTACCCAAATAAGTGAAGTGTGTAGTGATTCTGAGAGTGACGCCTGTCATCTGCCAATCATACTGACTTACAGTATTATTTTACTACCACAGGAGACTCCCTATGCATGTTACTGCAATGCACAGTGTTTTACACAACTATAAAGGATCTCAGCAGCCAGGAAATAGCCATTTTTTAAAAATAATTTGCTGTGAATATATTCAGACTGAACAGAATTTTTTCTAGAAACATCTCTAGACATGACTATCACTGAACTAATGGCCAACACTAAACCAACCACATATATGGAGCTTTTATGTTCTTGCTACATAAATGAGGGTAACTTCCTAGACCAGAGAGAATTTTGACTCTCTTGTGCAGCTTTTCATTCCAAATACAGTCTAGGGACTTAGGCCACATGGTTTTAGAAGCTAGCGCTCAGCCACACAATTCCTAGACATGATATTTCCCTTTTATAAAGAACTCTACAATTCATGAACACTGGGTGTACTCCTGCTTATATTGATTAATGGGAAAATGATATAGGAAGATCTTTTACCACTGCAGAGATTGACCAGATCAATTTGAGTTGTCATGGCTTCTTATGATGGCATTAGAATCCAGGAGCACTCTTACAAGACTATGACCAGATGGTACAACAACCCCAGTAAACTGCTTTTCTCACCAGACGGAGGCTTATTAAGGCATATCTTTTGCTCTTGTCCAATCACAAGGGGCTATTGGTCCCATATTGAAGATAAAGTTAAATCTCTCTGTGGCACCTTCATCCATCTCCTGCCCACTTCAGTACTACTGTGGCTACTATTGAAGAGTTGGACCCCTGCTGCTTATGATCTCCCTACTTGGCTGGTCCAAACTGCTAGATCATTAATCCCCCTTAATTGGCTTAGTACTGACCCCCCCTTCCCTCACCCAATGGCAACTGAAGGTCAATCAACTATGCCTTATGGAAGAACTGGTAAGCTGGGCTAACAGATCCCATTCCAAGTTTCTACATCTGTGGGCTCCTTGGATAGCGTACAGATTCAGCAATACACACAAACAGTAGCAGCTATCTAGTCCCTTATTCATTAAATCACCCATTCACTTATTGAGACTCAGACGTATGTGTGTATTGTATTATCATATGAGGACACTGATGCACTCAGCGGGGATGGAGGGACCCCCCCACACCAGAGATGTATATGTTGGTACTGCCCAACAGACACCTGGCCACTGGTAAATCCTGGATGCTACCTTCGCAACTTTTTTCACCACTGCGGTGTAGTAATTCTTCTTGTGTATGTAATTGTGCCCTACCCATAGCACTATCCAACACCTTAATCGGATAGCCTCTCCTAAAGAACCTTTCTCTCACTTGGTACTTATGAATAATCCTTCAAGTTCCGCCAGCAATGGTTTAGATAATTACATGGCATGGCAATGGGGACGCCGGTCTCCTGCACGTTTGCTAATATATACCTCAGCAGACTGGAAGACAGACATGTATTCTCGGTTATTAACCCCTTTTTAAGGTACATGCAGTTATTCATACGCTACGTGGATGATGTCTTCATGGTGTGGTTCGGCACACAGACGCAGTGTGAAGAATTTGTGTCTTTCCTTAATCGCGCCAACAACATTAACATGAAGTTCACCCTCAACTTTGGGGGTGAGTCCTTAGAGTTCCTTGATGTGCGTGTCTTTGTGCGCGATGGTAGAATTGTTACTGAGGGTTATCGCAAACCAACTGCGACTAACTTCCTCCTACACCATGGCAGCTTTCATCCACGTAGCGTAAAGGAAGCCGTGACATACGGACAATTTGTGAGGCTTAGATGTATCAATAACACCAATGAGGGAAATGCTACACAGACAAAAGGAACTGAGAGAAAGGTTCATAAGGAGAGGCTATCCGATTAAGGTGTTGGATAGTGCTATGTGTAGGGCACAACTACATAAACAAGGGGAATTACTACACCGCAGTGGTGGAAAAAAGTCGCTATGTAGAAAGTGAAGTCAGATTTGTGTTCACATTCAAGTTTAGCCCATGTCGGATCAGATCAAACAGGTCATTCTGAATAACTGGGATATACTTAGGAATGAACCAAGTTTGGCAAAGCTTATTGAAGAGAGGCCGGTGGTTACGTTTTAAAGGAGTCATACACTTAAAGACATGCTGGTCAACAGCCGCTTTAAGGAAAATAACACAAAGAATTGGCTAGCAGGTAGGAAACTGCTAGTCATTGGAGGGGTAAGCCATAGTATAACCCAGTTTATTATGTGTAAAACCACTTTTGTTGTGTACGTTGTTAATTGCAGATGTGGGGCATTTTTTGTGGACAAAACTATCAGGCCAATGTATGAGAGATTTAGGAAACACCTGAAGACAGGGAAAAGTTACCCCTGCCTTATAGACCATGTGTGCAGGGTCCATAGAGGTGATGTTAAATGCCTCAGTTTTGCTGGAATTGAAGCAGTTCCCTACATGACAGATGGTGGCAATAGACATTGCCTTGAGCTTCAAAAAGAGGCGCGGTGGATGATCCGCACGGAAGCCGTGGGAGCATTAGGGCTTAATGAGCGTAATGATCTTAATGTATTCATCTAACTGCTTGCTCTATTGTTCATTGTATATAGATGTCATGTTTGTGCATATGATTTTAAACGAGACGTGGGTCCACCTTCCTGTTTGAGCTTTAGCGTCATAGGTTGCTATGTCAACCTTACCTGATGAGGCTTAAGCAGCTGGCGCAGATCCATGCCGTCATATCGGTAGCCGGAAGAAGCACAGGTGTGCGAAACGGCTGTCGTTACCTAGCGTGGTGTCGATGGAAGGTTGTCTGCCCCAGCCCTAATTTTATCTATTTTTGTACATCAGAAATAAAGAAGATTCATTCTCAGTTGTGAGTGCCGCCTGTACTCTTGGTATTGATTGTCAATAAAAAGATATTTGCCAACTACATATATCTACTCATTTAAACCAATTTTATATTTAAAAAAAGTATAACTTATATTTCAAATATAAGTCATTGTATACAGTTTCAAGTAGGCAAAATCCTAAGCGATATTAGAAAAACAAGTAATACAAAATTTGTTTTCTTGCTGTGCAAAGACGATTCCTCTTTGCTGGAAATATTTGTGACACTGAGGTATTTGGCAAGCAATGAATTGTAACTATAACTTTTATTTTTTCCTCTTATAGCCCAATTTACTGCAGGTGTCATCTGGTGGTGTGAAAATACACTAAAACTCTAAGAATAATAATTTCCCTGAGCTTAAATCTTTCTCACAGCTAATAATTATTTTTCTCTCTCCTGGTAAGCAACCGATTCAATTATATAGTTTAAAATGTTATTCACTCAAAATGTGTCAGTGCTAAAGGAAATGAAATGAATTCACATGTACTGTACCTAAGATTTAACACAGAACATTATTCAGTCAATTATATAAATGTACCTTAAAAATAACACCATTTTATAACTGACATACTGTATATTTGAGGTCACATAAAAAAATAAAAAAACATTAATAACCTCTGACTAGAACATTTCACATTTAATGAACCTTAAATCAAGAAGACAATTGCAGACATTACTGTACATCTCCTTTTGAAACTAGCAATTATTTGATGATGATTTTATTTAATGATAGCTGATCATTTAAAAAGACAAAAAATCTCTTTCCCTACAGTATAATCAGTATTCTATTATTGCTCAAATACCAATAAAAAAGTGGAGACAAAGGTTGGCTCAAGCTAAACTTTTGCATCAGGAACAATGGACCTTTAGTTTTGGCTAAGGTTCATCCCAGTAAGATAAGACTTTAATTTTAGTAAATTACATTCACAGTGATTCTTTAAAAAAATAAAGTGCAAAAAATATTATTTGTTTGTACACTATAGACAGAATATGAAAGACTGTAAGGGGTGGCCTATATTTTGTTTATTGAAATGGTATGGAATGCAATTTTTTTGCTTCCTAACAGAATTGTCTTAGTGTTCCACCTTACCGAAAGATGTTTTGGAAAATCTAAGGGAATAAGGTTTTACTTGTACATGTATGACAAAAGTCCAAGGTTTTAAACAATGCACTCACTCAGGAGCTGAAGGGGTGCCATAGCCACTGGGTTTCTGCTGTTTTAAACAGCAGAAAACCTGAGGAAATGTTCTTGATTGGCAGTATCACAGATCAACGGACATTCAACTCCTCATATGCCATGGTCAATTGTTAACCATGGCATCTGAGAGGAGTTTACTAAGGAGCACTGAGCTCCTAGGGCCCAAACGGTTCCACTGCATGGCAATCAAGAGAACCAATTGTTCCTTGACCCATGCTAGTGCCGGCACTCTTGTGGTTTCAGTGCATGTGATATGTAAGCAGACAAATGTTGAATATGGTCTGTGGCTGTATATAGCAGTTTTGGAATAATGCAATAACTTTATCCTGGCTTTCTTCGATATAATTGTGTAGATATCGCTATGGTTCGATAATCACCAGATGCATTTCGAAACCGGAGCGGTTTCTTCCTCAGTTTCTTCCTCAGTGGTGCAAAGTATATATACTTTGCAGCACTGAGGAGGAAATCGCTCCGGTTTCGAAACGCATCTAGTGATTATCGAACCATAGCGATATCTACACAATTATATCGAAGAAAGCCAGGATAAAGTTACTGCATTATTCCACTAGCGCGAGTCTGAACACAGACACCTGTGGGCTACAGACACTTGCGAGTGTGAACATTTGAATTCAAAAAACGCATATACATGTTTGTATGTTCCAAACAACTCACGTATCAAGTTATGATATTATTTTCGTATTTAATCTGGATATACCATACTTATACTTCAATAGAAACCTGAAAGGCATTTTGGAGAATACTGTGGTACTATAGATACCAGGACTGTTACACAATCGAAAGCAGCAAGCTTTTTACCTGTGCACATAACAACGCTATTGAACATTTATTACTATTGTACTGAATAGTGCGAGAGTTCTGCACCTTAAACAAGTTAGAGGGACCGTGATTTCATGTGAATTTATATCTATATGTACTCAGTGTTTTCTTTTTTATAGGGCTATATGGTTTTATATAGTTTTATAATGGTTATATATATATGTATTACAATAAAGTGTGATATTTTATAAAGGGCAGGTCATTGATTACATATTTTAAGTTTACATGCTAGGTGGTATAAGGGATAGAGCTGCACGCCTGTGAGCACTCTACCATACTTTATATTTTCATCAAATGGGGAGAAACAAGACTGGATCGCACAATCCACATGGCGACACGTGGCACCATCCCAGCAGGCTGCAGTTACGCAAGCCAGCCAGAAAAGCACCACAACATCAAAGGCCACCATGCAGCACAGCACTGTCTGAACAGGAGCCTAATGCAACCTGCTCAGTACTAACAGAAACCAGGAGTAACAGCTAGTGGGCACTTACACTCTTATGCAGTCTCCTGCTAATTAATTAAAACCGCCTGTGGCAACAGGGAGGAGTGCTGATACCAGGAATAAACAAGAAGGAAGATAAAATATGTATCAAATGGGGAGAAACAAGACTGGATCGCACATCCACAATGCTTAACCTTTAATATGTGCTCTTTAGCTACATTACTATAGTACTAGTCCCCCATATCTCATGCAAATAGTGGAGACATTAGTGTACATTTTGATCAAAAGGTAATAAGCCCACTCACCCCGTCATGGTTGTCTCCTAGAGTGGGTTCCTTCTCTGTCCATAATCTGATAAAGGTGCCGCGCTGCATGGCGACACGTGGCACCATCCCAGCAGGCCGCAGTTACGCAAGCCAGCCAGAAAAGCACCACAACAACAAAGGCCACCATGCAGCACAGCACTGTCTGAACAGGAGCCTAATGCAACCTGCTCAGTACTAACAGAAACCAGGACTAACAGTACTTTATATTTTACTCTCAAAATCTCATCTAAACTTAATTTATTGTTGGCTTGAATACAGCCCAAGCTTTTGCCAGGATAAAAGGGAACCATCAAGTATACCACTGGATCAAACTTGCAAAAAAACTAGTAAAGAAATTCCTCTTTCAGATTCCTCTTTCTGTTGTAACCAAGCTGCGTGATATTTTGACTCCCTCACAATCACTTGTTCTTCTGTATCCACATCTACAGAATAGCCTTTGAGTAAAACTTTTTGGTTCTGAAATTGTGTGCATACCAGTGGGCAGCATGAGAAAGTGGAGGCTGAAGCAACGTCACCTGGCAATTGTTGCTGGTGTGGCTGGGCAGGAATCATAGTTACACAGTGAGCCGTAAAGTACATATATTGTCCTTGACCATAGTTATATCTACCAACCAATTTTCCCAAAAAAGGCAGTTTCACACAAAACATTTCACCACATTCATGAATTGGAAGTGTGTTTGGTGTCTGCAGCAGGAAGCAAGTTTAAAGTGTTAGCAGCCAAGATTTATATTCTTAAAAGTTTTTGCCGTTAAAATAACAACATGACATCAAGTTTCACACACTTCGCAATACATGATGATGTTCTTATCAGGGCGCACTGCAGCTGCACTGGCGGGAACTGTCTGGAAGTCGGGAACAGAGGGGCTTGTGTTTGCTGCGGAGTGCGGGCGCGGCGTCGCACGTCCATAAGAGCGGCGCACCAATCCAGGTGAACTCACTATGCACTAACCCTGCACAAAAATATGAACTAATTCACACCAGCCCGTATCTATCTGCGGTATTGCTTACTGGACACTACGGGACTTCTCTGCAGCACAGAAACAGCACGAGCACCGTGTCTCGCTCTTCTAGTGCTGACCTATATCCTCTGCTAAGTCCTGTTGACTTCAGATCACTCCGCCTCAGGTGTCGGTGTTTTTTTGTGAAACCGACAGCCTATACAGTATATGAATGCATAATATGTGGGAAACTACTACTCATGTTTTAGCCATAACATGTTCACATATATTATAATCTAATATATAAAGCTGAGTGGATGTGTGTCTGTATGTGTGTACGTATGTCCTCTTAAGGAATCTGCACCATCGCATTTACAATCATCAAAAATGGCATACAGGTACATCAGGTGTCCAAAAAGGTTTTAGACCGGGTCTCAGCTCTCTGGGACATACCGTTCCTGAGATATTCCTGAGAAAAATGCATTAGCCAATAGAAGTCTGGTCACATGACCCTTATCAGCCAATAGAAGCTCGCTGGCAGTTCGTCTCCACATACACTTTTACTGCAGTTAACCAAAACAACCCAGCCATGTTTCTTCACTGCTACAGATGAGCTTTAACCCTTTCTACCCTGGGCCAGTTTTCACCTTCCTGCCCAGTCCATTTTTTGCAAATCTGACATGTGTCAGTTTATGTGGTAATAGCTTTGGAACACTTTTACTTATCCAGGCCATTCTGAGAGTTTTTTTCTCGTGACACATTGTACTTCATGATAGTCATAAATTTGAGTCAATATATTTCACCTTAATTTGTGAAAAAATCCCAAATTTACCCACAATTTTAGAAAAATTCCTAAATTTTCACATTTCAATTTCTCTACTTTTATAATAGATAGTGATACCTCATATACTAGTTATTGCTTTACATTTACTTCATGTTTGGTTAATTTTAAAAATGAAATTTATTTTTTGGGGACGTTAGAAGGCTTAGCAGATTAGAAGCAAATTTTTCATTTTTTAAGAAATTAAAAAAAAACACTTTTTAAGGACCAGTTTATGTCTGAAGTCACTTTGTGGGGCTTACATAATAAGAAACACCCAAAAATATCCCCATTTTAGAAAGTACACCCCTTAAGCTATTCAAAACTGATTTTACAAACTTTGTTAACCCTTTAGGTGTTCCACAAGAATTAATGGAAAATGGAGATGAAATTTCAGAATGTTACTTTTTGGCAGATTTTACATTTTAATCCATTTTTCCAGTAACAAAGCAAGGGTTAACAGCCAAACAAAACTCAATATGTATTACCCTGATTCTGCGTGACACCCCACATGTGGTCGTGAACTGCTATATGCCACACGGCAGGGTGCAGAAGGAAAGGAACGCCAAATGGTTTTGGAAGGCAGATTTAGCTGAACTGGTTTTTAGATGCCATGTCCCATTTGAAGCCCCCTGATGCACCCCTACAGTAGAAACTCAAAAAAGTGACCACATTTTGGAAACTACGGGATAAGGTGCCAGTTTGATTGGTACTATTTTGGGGTACATATGATTTTTACTTGCTCTATATTATGGATTTTGTGAGGCAAGGTAACCAAAAATGGATGTTTTAGCACCAATTTTATTTGTATTTTTACAACATTCATCTGAAAGGGTAGATCATGTGCTATTTTTATAGAGCAGGTTGTAACAGACGCAATTATATCAAATATGTCTACTTTCTATGTTTGTTTGTTTCAGTTTTACATAATAAAACATTTTTGAAAAAAAATGATGTTTTGTGTCTCCATTTTCTGAACGCCCTATTTTAATTTTTTCTGCCGATCGTCTAGTGCAGGGGCTTGTTTTTGCAGGAAGAGTGGACTTTTATGGTACAATTTTTGGGTACATATGATTTTTGATCATTCATTATTACACTTTATGAGGCAAGGTGACCAAAAAATTGGTTGTTTTGGCGCAGTTTTCATTTATTTATTTTCCAGCGTTCACTTGAGGGGTTAAGTCATGGGCAGATCACTACGGACGTGGAAATACTTAATATGTCTACTTTTTCTTATTTATTTAAGTTCTACACAATAATAGCATTTTCTAAATCGAAATAATGATGTTTTAGTGTCTCCATAGTCTGAGAGCCATAGCTGTTTTATTTTTTGACCGATTGTCTTAGGTAAGGTCTCATTTTTGTGGGATGATGTGACAATTTGATTGGTACTCTTTTGAGAGTATTTGCCTTTTTGATCGCTTGGTGTTGCAATTTTTGCGATGCAAGGTGACAAAAATGGCTTTTTTATACACAGTTTTTATTAAAAATTTTTATGGTGTTCACCTGAGGGGTTAGCTCATGTGATATTTTTATAGAGCTGGTTGTTACAAAAATGACGATACCTAAAATGTCTACTCTTTTTAATTTATTTCACTTATTTCACATATTTCACATATTTTAGTGTCTCCATTGTCTGAGTGATAGCTTTTTTTATTTTTTGACCGATTGTCTTATTTAGGGTCTCATTTCCTGCAGGATGAGGTGACGGTTTGATTGGTACTATTTTAAAGGGGCATACATCTTTTTGATCACTTGCAGCTACAATTTTTGTGATTTAACCACTTGCCGCCACGCTAACGCCGATGGGCGTCAGCGCGGCGGCTCTCTCAGGTCTCACTGCCGCCTATCGGCGTCATCTTGTGAGACCCGAGATTTCGCATGAACGCGTGCGTCGTGCGCGCGCGTTCATGCGATCGGAGCCGGGACAACTGAAACTACAGCCTGCCAGCGCTGATCATGCGCTGGCAGGCTGTAGATGCAGAAAAAAACGCATTTAAATCGCATTTCAGATGCTGTTTTATAAACAGCGTCTGATATGCCTGCTGTCTGCTCGTCTGGTGGTCCCTTCGTCTGGGACCACCAGAGGAAACATAGGTAAAGTGCACCAATCACTACACCCCCCCACCCCCCATCACTGATTAACCCCTGATCACCCATGTCACCCCCCTGATCACCCCCTGTCACCCCCCTGTCACTAATCACCCCCTGTAAGGCTCATTCAGACGTCCTTATGTGTTTTGCGAATCCATGGATCTGCAGATCCATTGATCTGCGGATCCATGGATCTACGGATCCGCAAAATACGGACACCGGCAATGTGCTTTCCGCATTTTGCAGATCCGCACATTGCCAGAACTATATAGAAAATGCTTTTTCTTGTCCACAATTGCGGACAAGAATAGGACATGTTCTATATTTTTGCGGAACGGAAGTGCAGACCCGGAAGCGCGGATCCATAATTCCGGATCCGAGCGAGACAAAGTCTGTCCCCATAGAAATGAATGGGTCCGCAATTCCGTTCCGTAAACAGAATTGCGGACGTGTGAATGGGGCATAAGGGTCCCTTATCACGGCCGGTCAGTTAGCTAGATACTTGTGAGGTAGTTAGCGTTGGATTCTCACGCTTTAGGGCCCCTAAAATGCCAGGGCAGTATAAATACCCCACATGTGACCCCATTTTGGAAAGAAGACACCCCAAGGTATTCCGTGAGGGGCATGTCGAGTTCAAAGATTTTTTTTTTTTTGGGCACAAGTTAGCGGAAATTGATATATATATTTTTTTTTTTATAAAGTCTCATATTCCACTAACTTGTGACAAAAAATAAAATTATACATGAACTCACCATACCCCTCACGGAATACCTTGGGGTGTCTTCTTTCTAAAATGAGGTCACTTGTGGGGTATTTATACTGTCCTGGCATTTTAGGGGTCTCTAAAGCCTGAGAACAAGTCTGGAATCCAAATGCGTAAAAATGCCCTGTGAAATCCTAAAGGTACTCATTGGAATTAGGGCCCTTTGCATCTAGGCTGCAAAAAGTGTCACTCATGTGGTATCGCCGTACTCAGGAGAAGTAGGGCAATGTGTTTTGGGGTGTATTTTTATATATACCCATACTTTGTGTGAGAAATATCTCTGTAAACTGACAATTTATTAATTTTTTTATACAAATGTTGACAATTTACAGAGATATTTCTCTCACTCAGCATGGGTATATGTAAAATACACCCAAACACATTGCCCTACTTCTCTGAGTACGGCGATACCACGATGTGACACTTTTGCAGCCTGAGTCGCAAAGGGCCCAAATTCCAACGAGTACCTTTAGGTTTACATGGCTGCTCACAATTTAGCCCGGCCCAAAATGCCAGAACAGTAAACACACCCAACAAATGACCTCATTTCGGAAAGTAGACACTCCAAGGTATTCACTGAGGGGCATAGTGAGTCCGTCTGAGATTTTTATTTTTTGCCAGAAGTTAGCAGAAATGGAAACTTTATTATTATTTTTTCCTCAGAAAGTGTCATTTTCCGCTAACTTGTGAAAAAAAATGAAATGATACATGAACTCACCATGCCCCTCCGCGAATACTTTGGGGTGTCTTCTATCTAAAATGGTGTGATTTGGGGGATATTTATACTATCCTGACATTCTAGCACGTGAAGAAACATGACAGGTGCTCAGAAAGTCAGAGCTGCTTCAAAATGCGGAAATTCACTTTTTTGCACCATAGTTTGTAAACGCTATAACTTTTACCCAAACCAATAAATATACACTTATTGGATTTTTTTTTATCAAAGACATGTATAGCAATAAATTTTGTGAAAAATTTATATAGAAATGTAGTTTTTTTTTTTTAATTTTACAACAGAAAGTGAAAAATGTCATTTTTTTTCAAAAATGTCGTTACATTTTTATTAATAGCAAAAAAAGTAAAAATGTCAGCAACAATAAAATACCACCAAATGAAAGCTCTATTAGTGAGAAGAAATGTAGATAAAATTCATTAGGGTGGTAAGTTGTATGACCAAGCAAAAAACGGTGAAAGTAGTGTAGTGCGGATTTGTAAAAAAGGGCCTGGTCACTAGGGGGGTATAAACCTGTGGTCTTCAAGTGGTTAAGGTGACAAAAATAGCTTTTTTTACACAGTTTTTATTTATTTTTTATGCTGTTCAACTGAGGGGTTAGGTCATGTGATATTTTTATAGATCTGGTTGTTACGGACGTGGCGATACCTAATATGTGTATTTTTTTTGTATTTTACTTTAGCACAATAATAGCAGTTTTGAACCAAAAAAATTATGTTTTAGTGTCCCCATGTTCTGAGAGCTATAGTTTTTTTTATTTTTTGGGCGATTGTTAGGTAGAGGCTCATTTTTTGTGGGATGAGGTGAAGGTTTTATTGATACCATCTTGTGTCACATACACCTTTTTGATCGCTTGGTGTTGCACTTTTTGTGATGTAAGGTGACAAAAATGACTTTTTTTTACAACTTTTTTTTATTGGTGTTTATCAGACAGGTTGGATCATGTGATATATTTATAAAGCAGGTCATTACGGACGCGGCGATACTTAATATGTTTTCTTTTTCAGTTTTTTATTATAAAATAAGGGCAATGGAGCATTTTTTCTTTTTTACTTAAAAACTTTGTTAATTTTATTAAAAACACTATTTTTAACCTTTTTCTTTACTTTATTTTTGACTTTCACTTTTGGGGGTCCTAATGCACTGAGTGTTAGTGTATGACACTGAGTCTTACACTAACAGGTTGCCTAGGAGACCCAGCCTGAGGCTGGATCTCCTGGGCACCCGTAGAAGGCAGGTCCCGATGTCGTGAAAGGCATTGGGCAGCCTCTGCACTGCATCTGGTTGCCTTTTCACACATAGGGTCCCCGTCACAGCAGCACGGGGACCCGATGCGCTCCTTCACCTGACACAAACCCCTTCTATGTCGCGTTCAGCACGGACCGCGGCATAGAAGGGGTTGATCTGCCGCTATCGCCGGTAAAGGTGATGCTGGCGGATAAAGCATGGGCCCAGCTATCAGGTTCTGCCGGACCCCTGCAGTGATCGGGCGTGCACTGCTCTGGTGCCCGCCCAATCACCATGCCGTACTTTTGTGTCTAAATGTGGGACGGCAGTACTTTCCATGACGTAATAGTATGTCTTGTGTCGGAAAAGGTTTAAAGGAAATCTGTCAACAGGATAATCGCTATTGAAGTAAAGCCATAGCCTAATAACACTTAGTACCGTATTTCCTGAGGTTTCCATAACAACTCTGTGGATGACACTGTTAAGGGAGCAAAGTGCTGTGGAGGTTACAGTTCAGGGGGCAGGTAGGGTGGCCATTCAATTCACCCTTAAAACCCTGCCCCTAGGTCCAGCTAAGCCACGCCTCTGATCCGGTTATGCCACACACCCTCTCACTTCTCAGTGAGAGGGTGTGTTAAAAAGGGTGAGTTAAAAGTCAACTTCTGTCAGCTGAAGAGGTGGGAGGGATGGTGACTTTCTCCCTGCAGCTAACATTCAGACAGCACAGTACTGCTGTCTTTTAGTGAGCTGTTCAAAATGACACACCCCTTATCCGGTTAGGCCATGCCCCCTCCCACTCAGCCAACAGGGATTGAAAAAATTAAGTTAAAAATCAACTTCTAGGTTCTGCTAAGCCACACCCCAATCTGGTTAGGCCACGCCCCCTCCCACTCCTCAGCTAACAGGGTTTAAAAAAAATGAAGTTAAAAATCAACTTCTGTCAGCTGCAGGGGTGGGATGGACAGTGACCCTGCAGCTCACACTCAGACAGAACAGTGCTGCTGTCATAGGTTTAGCTGTTCAAAAGTACACACTCCTGATCATGTTAGGCCCACTCCTCAGCCAGCAGGGATTGAAAAAATAAAGTTAAATATCAACTTCTATGTCCCGCTAAGCCACGCCCCTGATCCAGTTAGGCCATGCCTCCTCCGAAGCCGACGGGGATTGCCAAAATAAAGTTAAAAATCAACTTCTGTCAGCTGCAGAGGTGGGAGGGACAGAGACTTTCTCTCTGCAGCTCACTCTCAGACATTATAGTGCTGCTGTTTTAGGGTGAAATATTAAAAAGGCCAAACCCCCTATCCGGTTAGGCCACGCCACTCTCACTCTTTAGCTAACAGGGATTGAAAAAATGAAGTTAAAAACCAACTTCTAGATCCAGCTAAGTCACAACCCTGACCTGGTTAGGCCACACACCCTCCTCCTACACAGCCGACGGAAGTTAAAAATCAACTTCTGTCAGCTGCTATGGTGGGAGTGAGGGTAACTTTCTCCTTGCAGCTCACGATCAAACAGCACAGCACAGGCCATGCACCAGACATAGGAAATGGAGTCTGATAGCCGGACAGTCCAGCCTAAAACTGAACCTCTGGCCACCCTAGGTGCAGGCTGCTATGAAGGTTCACAGTTAAGGGAATGGTCTGCTTCGGAGGTCAGTGTTAAGGGGCAGATTGCTTTAAAGGCCACTGTTAAGGGGGGGGGGTTCCTATGGAGGTCACTGTTAAGGGGATGATCTGCTGTGAAACTCACTGTTAAAGGGGAAGGCTGCTGTAAAGGTCAAAGTTAAAGGGGTGGGCTGCTGTGGAGGTCTAATTTTAAGGGACGGGGCACTGTGGGGGTCAGTGTTTAGGGGTTGGGGGCTGTGAAGGTCACTGATAAGGGGCGGGGTGCTGTAGATGTCACTGTTATAGTGGATGCTGTCAATATCGATTAAATTTACCCGGGTCCTTCAGCTAGTATATTATATATTCTAAATATATAATAATGTGTAAATATATTGTGGATATATATATATATAAATATATATATATATATATATATATATATATATATAAAATATATATTTAAATTTAGTTTAGCCTCTATTTCTGAAAAAGTTTGTGATGGGATTTGAACTCACAGCTTCTACATCACAGCCCACAACTTTAACCACTACATTATATAGCTGCATAGTCACAAAAAAAAAAAAATAAATATGAGTCTTCTACTAGTAGTAAGTATTCCTTCACAGTAGAAGTCTCATATTTTTTTTTTTTTTTTTTTTTTTTTTTTTTGTGGCTGGCTATGCAGCTATTATAGCTGAGTGGTTAAGCTCCTTGCTTCTACAGCAGAAGGTCATGAGTTCAGATCCAAGCAGAAACTTTTCAGAAATACAGGCTAAATTAGAGTTAAATACAATGCGGTTTCCCGAAGCACTGACTCCATATATGGTCATAGCTATATATGGAGTCAGAGCAGGGACTTCTAAGCCGTGGACTCACACTAAGGGATTCCCTCACTGTACAGTGATCTTATGCATAGAAATAGAAGCTAAATTAGATTTCAATACACTGACTCAAGCTATTTTGCAAAAAAAAATAAAAAAAATGATCAAAATTCTTGTGGGATATGCATGCCTATTCCACACGGCATTTATATAATTGGCCACCTGAGAATCCTGCATTGAAATCTATATTTAATAAATCCCATACCAACAAAAAGAAAAAGAGATATAATAAAGCTAAAGTATTTTTCTACAACTTGCTAATCCGATCTTGAAACAATGGAAGGTACAGATGTGTCTAAAACAGATAGCTGTATGGAAAATAACACAACACAAAAGAAAATAACTCAATCAAAAAATGCACCAGCAAATACAGTCTCTAGATAGTAATATCATAATCATTGAGAGAAAAGCTTTAAAACAATTGAAGGATAATAGCAAGAGATAAGCGAATGGAAGCTGCCGAAGTGGAATTCGTTTAGAAAAAAAAAAAAATTGATTCGCAACGAATGCGAATTTCCGGTCGCTTCGTGGTAACGAATCACAGTTTTCCTAAAATAGTGGGTACACATGTGAGGACTGAGGACATGGGGCAAGGAACTCTGGGAAGGCGGGATCACCCAGATTGACATGCTGCATGCAGCCAATCAGCAGCCAGCCAGCCCTGTGTCACAGCCCTATAAATACAGCATCCATCTTACAGTCAGACATTTTCCAGCATTCAGAGTGCAGGGACAGATGTGTGAAAGCGCTAGGGACAGCAAGTGGAAAAACAATTGTGGAGAAAAAAAACCCTGAAAAAATGATTTATAAGTGCAGGGAAAAGATAGGGAGGAAACATTTCACAGCATCTTAGTGCAGGGCGAGACGTCAGAAGGCGCTAGAGACATTGATAGGAAAGTGATTTACAAGTGCAGGGGATCCAAAAAGTCATTATACAGCTCTGTCATTCCAGCTTTTTGTTTTTGGGCTGCAAATGTTATGTTGAAAAGCCTTTAGTGGCTTAAATCCTAGTATCCTATTCAGTACTACAAAAATATATATATGCATTTCACTTCTGCAGTTATTTCTGTTGAAAGAGTATTTTTTCCTGGTCAAAGCGTATAGTGGCCTATTTCAGTCCAACAAGAAATATATATTCTCAGGTCACTTCTGCAGGTATTTCTGTTAAAAGCATATAGGGGCGCATTTCAGTAAAAAAAGAAAACTATATACGCAATGCACTGTTGCAGTTATTTCTGGTGAAAGCGTATAATGGCGTATTTCAGTACTACAAAAAAATATATATATGCACTGCACTGTTGCAGTTATTTATGGTGAAAGTGTATAGGGGCTTATTTCAGTACTTCAAGAAAAATATATACGCACTGCACTGTTGCAGTTATTTCTGGTGAGAGCGTATAGGGGCGTATTTCAGTACTACAAAAAGAAAAATATATACGCACTGCACTATTGCAGTTACTTCTTGTGAAAGCGTATAGAGGTGTATCTCAGTAAAATATATATATATATATATATATATATATATATATACACTGCTGCAGTTATTTCTGGTGAGCATATAGGGGCGTATTTCAGTACTTCAAGAAATATATATATATATATATATATATATACATATACGCATTTCACTCTTTAATTTTATGCTGGACAAAGTGTATAGTGTCGTATTTTAGTACAACAAGAAAAATATATTCTCAGTGCATTTCCGCAGTTAATTGTGGTGAAAGCGTTTAGTGGCCTATTTCAGCACAAAAAGAAAAATATATTCGTCACTTTTAGGGGTGTTTCAATTTCTGTTTAATTTGTCAGGCAGAGAAATGCAAGGCCATGCACAGAGGAGTGGCAGAGGCCTGAATGTTTCTGGTGCAAGCAGAGGTCGCAGCAGAGTAAGGTGTCATGGCATCAGTATTCGCAGTGAGAGGCCTGAACTCCTGCTGTCATCTAGCGTTCGTGTCTTGACCAGCAATCAATCGGTTCTTTATCGGTTAACTCGGTCATACACGTCATCCCAAGTGACATCAGACAGTCGGTGGGTTCATCAGACACAACCCTTAGTTGGCATGGCCCGGGAGCAGGACCTGTGTCCTCATCTGTCCTCAACCTGCCTCTGGCCTTTTCTGTTCCCTCTCTGTGAGAAGTACTACATACAGAGGGTTCAGTTTCACTATTCAGTGAGGAAGAGCTACTAGAGGACAGTCAGCAGCCACTGCCCAGCCAAGATGTGGAGGAGACATCTGCCACTTCCTCCGCTAGGCGAAATAGTCGTGATGAGGAGAGTGGTATGGAAGCTTGTGTTGTGAGTAGTCAGGCTCCTGACTCAGAGGTCATTGAGGTGGACATCAGTGATGTGCAGACACAACTCGATGATGATGAAGCTGATCGCACTTGGTTGCCGGGTGTAGAAGGGGCTTCGTCATCATCAGGAGAAGAGGGTGGCAGCTTGCCCGTCAGGCAACGGCTGAGCCAGCAAGTCGATAGCGTGGCTGGGAGACAGCAGGGTGGAAGCACTGGGAGGTAGGGAGCCAAATGGGCACGGGGTAGACCACCCACTCTGCAGCAGCCTACCTGCCCAGAAAGGAGTGGCGCACTGGTCCACTGAAGCCGTGGTGGTAGCAGTCAGCCAGTGAGTAGTGTTGGGGGTAAAATCAGGTACTCGGTGATGTGGCAGTTTTTTGTGAAGCCAGCAGAGGAGGTCAACATGGCCAAATGTAGAATATGTGGGCAGAAGGTGAAGCGTGGCCAGGGTGCCAATGTTGCACAACGGCCCTGCGTCAACATATGCAGTGTCACCATGAAGCGGCCTGGGAGAACCGTGGCTCCAATGTGGTAGTCCATCCGCAGCTATCGCTACATCATCCAGTGGCACACACCAAGTTTCAGCCAGTCAAGGCTCCACCACCTCAGCCGTAGGGAGCTGTCTGTCAAGCCCATCTTCTGCTGGTCCAGATGTTCCTGCTCTTACACCTCATCAGTTATTCCATCAGCAATCGACCACCGAAGCGATTGCCAAGAGACAACAGTATGCGTGCACGCATTCAACGACGCAGAAGCTGAACGTGCTCCTGCCCTAGTTGCTGGTGCTTTAGTTCCTCCCTTTCCAAATGGTGGACTCTGCACCTTTCAGAAAACAGATGGCTTGTGCCGAGCCGCGGTGGAGAGTCCCAAGCCGTCATTTCTTTGCAAAAAAGGCATTGCAAGCCCTGCACACACATGTAGAACAGAAGGTTGGCCAGTCCTTGAGCCTGTCAGTGTCTGCCCAAGTGCACAGCAGCGCCGACATGTGGAGCTGTAACTACCATTGTATGACACACTGGGTGAATGTGGTTCCTGCACAGCCACACCAGCAACTTGGACAGGTCACGTCGCTTCCGCCTTCCCGTTGTCACACCTTTGGTCCTGCGACAATGTCCGCCTCTGCCTCCTCATCCTCCACCATGTCCTCAGCCTCCACTGCAGGGACAAGTCACAGTGCCCCTCCAGCATACCACATGTGCCGGGATCGGTGGTGTCACGCTCTTCTGCACCTGGTTTGCCTTGGCAAACAGAGTCACACAGGGGAGGAACTGCTCCATGTGATGCATAAAGAAATTGAATCCTAGCTCTCTCCCTGACAACTGAAAATCGGAACCATGCTGACCGACAACGGGAAAAACATGGTGTTGGTGCTGCATCAAGGACGGCTGAGCCATGAGCCCTGCATGGCACACATGTTTAATCAGGTTGTCAAATGGTTCCTGAAGTCTTCCACCCATCTGAAAGACATACTAAAAATGGCCAGAAAACTTTGCATGCACTTCAGCCACTCGTAAACCACAAGGCAGACTCTCCTTGAGCTGCAGCAGCAGATCGTCATCCCCCAACATAGGCTGATATGCGACGTTTCCACCAGTTGGAATTCCAGCCTCTATACTGTATGTCGGACCGACTATACGAACAGAGAAAGATAATCAAACGATTTCTTGATAATGCAAGCATATAGAAGTACTCCCCTGTGTAATTTCGATGTCAGCCAGTGGCAGCTCATGCGTGACATCTGCCGTTTGCTCAGACCCTTTAAGGACGCCTTGTTATTTGTCAGTCGCAAGGACTATGGGATGACCAACGTCATCCCACTGCTTAATGTCCTGGAACAGATGTTGGTAACAATGGCTGGTCAGGGGACTGGAGAAGTGGCACCTAGATCTCACAGCCTCATGAGCCATGTGGGGAATGAACTGGAAGAAGAGGAGGAGGGGGAGGAGGACATTGGAGCACAGGCAATGTGTAGCCAAATGGGTGGTTTTTCTACTCAGCAGACAGGACAGGAGGAGCAGGAGCAGCCAGAGGAGCTACAGGGTGATGAGGAAGATGAGACAGAGGACCCTGACACACCGTGGCAGTATGCAGTGGAGATGGAGGCCGGGAGTTCCTCCGAGTCACTTGCACAAATGGCACAATGCATGCTCACTTGCTTGGGTAGTGACAGCTGAATTGTCACTATGTGGCAGAGGGATGATTTCTGGCTCTCCACCTTGTTGGACCCTCGATACCGATCCAGAATGGGGGCCTTTTTTAAACCCACGAGAGGGAGGACAAACTGAACTATTACAGAGACATCCTATGTAGTCAGTTGGCCGCTGCCTATCTTCGCCATCGTCCATCCTCTCGCAGGTCTGACCGGGGGGACCCTCTGCACTCACGTTCCACTGCCATGGCTGCTGAGGAGGGGTGTGGTGGCAGGAGCAGTACCAGCTCCATCAGCAGCAGCCTAAGTCTACAGTCGCTGATGAGTAGCTTTCTTCACCCGCATAGTCAAGAAACTACTCACCAGCAGCAGATAGACCAGGAGCAGTACCTGAATCAACAGGTGGTGGCATACTTGGACTGCACTCAGCCAACCCACATCGAAGATTCGCTGGACTACTGGGTAGCCAAACTGGATTTGTGGCCGCAACTAGCAGAGTTTGCCATGGAAAAGCTGTCCTGCCCGGCCAGTAGTGTGGCATCAGAGTGGGTTTTTAGTGTGGCGGGGGCCATAGTTACCCCAAGAAGAACTCGCCTGAGAGACTGACCTTTGTCAAGAAAAATCAGGCATGGATCAGCCAGGATTTCCAACCACCAATTCCTGAAGCATCAGACAAGATCATCCATGGTGCCATAACACTTTGATACAAGAGACAGGTTTATTCTGACTACCTGCCACAGCTACTAATTTTATGCTGCAACCCGCCTGACGCCACACATCTGATGTCAAGTGCTCCTTATTTCACCCACCTTCGTCAGCGGGTACTGGCATTTCCACCCATCGCCCCCATCTTTTACCGAGTCACTTTGTGGTCTCCTGATGCAGCTGCTGCTGCCATCTCCAAACTATATCACCTTGCCAGTCTGTGTCATTCTCCTGATGCTGCTGATGCTACTGTCATCTCCACATTAGGTCATCTAGCCACTCTGTGGTCTTCTCATGCTGCTGCCATATTTACACTATGTCACCTTGCCACTCTGTCACCTCCTGATGCTACCGCCACCTCCAAACTGTGTCACCTTGTCACTCTGTCGTCTTCTCCTGCTGCTGCCATCTCCACACTATATCACCTTGCCACTCTGTGGTATTCTCCTGATGCTGCTGCTGCTGCTACTGCCATCTCCACACTATGTCACCTTGCCACTCTGTGGTATCCTGCTGCTGCTTCCATCTCCACACTATGTCACCTTTCCACTCTGTTGTATACTCCTGATGCTGCTACTGCCATCTCCACACTATGTCACCTTGCCACTCTGTGGTATCCTGCTGCTGCTGTCATGTCCACACTATGTCACCTTGCCACTTTGTAGTCGCCTCATGCTGTTGCCACCTCCAGACTCTGTCATTGTGCCACTCTGTGGTCTCATCATGCTGCCACCACCTACAGACTCGTCATTGTGCCACTCGGTGGCCTCCTCATACTGCCGCCACCTATAGACTCTGTCATTGTGCTGCTCTATGGTCTCCTAATGCTGCTGCCACCTACAGACTTGGTCAGTGTGCCGCTCTGTGGCCTCCCTCATGCTGCTGCCACCTCCAGACTCCGTCATAGTGCCACTGGGTGGCCTCCTCATACTGCTTCCACCTCCAGACCCTTTCATTTGGCCACTCTCTGGCCTACTCATGCTGCTGTCGCCTCCACACTCTGTCATTGTGCCACTTTGTGGCCTACTCATGCTGCAACCACCTCCAGACTCTGTCATTATGCTGCTCTGTAGTCTCCTCATGATGCCGCCACCTACAGACTTGGTCAGTTTATTTGACAATTCTTCTGATCTGTCAGAAGGAAGGAAAAACGCGACGCACAACGGATCCTGTCTATGTAGCATCTTTAAGGCCTGTATGGTCCCATCAGAATTGGCTTATGATTTGGTAGCCAAAAGCAGGGGTGGCTAGAAAACACAGAAGACATGCAAATATTCCATTCACATGTCATCTCTGTTGTAGATCCACTTGTTTTTTTTTTTGCCTTTAGCAATACTGATGGATTATTGAGCAAATGCTGATCTAGAGAAGGCGTATGCTCCACAGACAGGATCCGTTTTTTCTGGGTAATTGTTCTGACAGATCAGAGAATGGGGAATTGACGGCAACACAAACTTAATGCTGACACCCTCTCCACTCTGTCGGGGGGGCTCTACTTGTATAAGTGTTTAATAGAACGGGTTCTGTAGATATCTATGTGGAATCAGCTAACGAGGGTGTAAAAGGAGTGCTCTTCTACTTGACACTAACATCTACGTGTAAGGCCTCATGCACACGACCGTATGTGTTTTGCGGTCCGCAAACCACGGATCGGCAAAACACGGAAGCTGCTCCGCATTCCGTTACGCAATTTGGGGAACGGAACGCGGCCCATTGTGGAAATGCCTATTCTTTTCCGCAAAACGGACAAGAATAGGACATGCTCTATTTTTTTTGTTGGGCCACGGATCGGAGCAACAGATGAGGACAACATCTTTTGCGGCCCTACGTGGCTCGGACGCGGACCAAACATGCGGTTGTGTGCATGAGGCCTAAGGCTGAGTTGATACTTGAGTTATTTGGTCAGTTGTATGACTGCCCAAATAAGTGAAATATGCAGTGATTCTAAGAGTGACACCTGTCATCTGCATGTCATACGGACTCACAGTATTATTTCACTACCACAGCAGTTTTAAGTAATTTGCCTCGAATAAATTCGGATTGCATTAAATTTTTCCTGAACAATTCAGCGAAACGGCGAATCAAATTTTTGAAAAATTCGCTCATCTCTAAAAATAGCCATATAATAGTTTGAAATCCTGAAAAGAAGGTTCAATTGTTGTTCTAGATAGAATACTCTATGAAAAAGAAATAATGATAATGTCACAGGATGAGAGGGTGTATAGGAAAGTGGAATCTGTTCCAATAGATGTGGTCCATAAACAATATAAAGGTACAGTATCTTGGAGAAGGGCATTGTCCTTGGCATTCTTACTGTGAGCCAAGCTGTAGCAGAGAATCCATCACAACCAGGGATGAGCCAATTTCATATTTTGAAGTTTGTGTGCGGGTTCGTGTTGTGTTATTTACTGAATAGCGTAATGGATTCCGTTACCACGTACCATAACACAATTCCATGACGGAATGCTTAATGAAAGGCCTTTAGTGGCATTCCGTTATAATAGAAGTCTATGGCCTGCATAACGGATCCGTCTAGTTTACGTTATGCTGGAGTCCTTTCCTGCATCTGATTATTTCAGGCACATGGCCTATAAGTGAAAGCCTGTGTATTTAGTTAGATGGCTTTATTCAGCACATACTGTAGTAAAACAACTCCCGAGCTATACAACACATATTCTCAAATTGATGGAATAGGTGGAGTGGCAGCGAAAGCATATGTGGTTTTCTTGTGACATCACTTCACTTTAAACTGGTATGTTACACGATAGAGCAGCAATCAGCAACCTCAAGCACTCCAGATGTTCTGAAACTACAACTCCCAGAATCCTGCTTTCACTCCCGTGTCACTTCTGAGTTACAAGAACACCCAAATACATGTGCATGCTGGGAGTTGTAGTTTCTCAGCAGCTGGAGTGCCAAAGGTGGCTGATCCCTGTGATAGAACATTGACAGCTTTGGTGGTGGCCCTTGTGGAATTTACTAAATGTAATAGGACATTACAGGAATGTCTATCTGTTATGCATCTTCTTTTAAAAATTTTTTTTTTAATGTCTAATCATACATTTTATTTCCAGGTTTTAGTTTGTCCCATGGGAGAATAATTTTCACCTTTCCTTGCCAACATTTATATGTAGGCTTGGGAGAGGAAATATATTGGTTAATACCTTCCTTGGTAACATATATTTGTTTGGAAGGTATATTGATATACCATATTAGAAGGGGATCATAGATATTGATTTCAACCTTTATTACATACCTATGCAACAATGATGACAATCTATGCTTTACATATCAAGTGCAGGATAAGGCTATTCTCTTTGGGAATATTCTTTTGTCAGCAGATGACTTAACCAGACAGGTGTGATCTCAGCTTTATCGAAAACTTAGCAATGGAAATACGATACCACGAGTAGTGTTGAGCGAACAGTTCGAGCATAGTTCGGGTTCGTACCGAATTTTGGGGTGTTCGGGACCCGGACCCGAACATTTTCAAAAAAGTTTGGGTTCGGGTTCGTTGTTCGGCGATTTATTACCGCTTTCTGAAGGGCTGCACAGCAGACAATCAGCTATAGTTTTACTTCTTGCACTAAGAGCCCATCACAGCCATGCCTACTAATGGCATGGCTGTGATTGGCCAAGGGCAGCATGTGACCCAGCCTCTATTTAAGCTGGAGTCACGTAGCGCCGCACATCACACTGCTCTGATTAGTGTAGGGAGAGGACGCAGCTGCTGTGAGGGCGAGATTTGGCAGGGAAAAGTCTGAAAAATCACCTAATGAAGTGATCGATCTACAGCTGTGAATGATTAAACTTCTGCTAGTTATTTGCTCCCTGGTTTTTAGGCTGCACAGAGCGTTTTTCTGTCACTTATTTTCTGGGGTGATCGGTGGCCATTTTGTGACTTGTGGTGCACCAGAACAAGCTGCCACCAAGTTCATCAATCCATCAATACTAGTTTTTTTTTTGCTATATCCTACATCAGGGGCTTGGCTGTGCTAATTGTCACCCCTAGAAACTCAGGATAGCAATTTCTATATTTTATTAAGGGGTTAAATACAAATGCCAAAATACCAATCCCCTAAATCTGGTGTTCCAGCTTTGGCTAGCCAAGTATAATACTGTCTGCTGTTTGGCAAAGGATAGATTATTTTCTGGGGTGAAATTCAATTGCCAAAAAGCAATACCATAAATCAGTGGTTTCAGCTCTGGCTAGCAAGCTATAATAGTGTCCGCCAAAACATATATTTTGTTCTGGGGTGAAATTCAATTGCCAAAAAAGCAATACCAGAAATCAGTGGTTTCAGCTCTGGCTGGCAAACTATATTAGTGTCCGCAAAAACATATATTTTGTTCTGGGGTGAAATTCAATTGCCAAAATAGCAATACAATAAATCAGTGGTTTCAGCTGTGGCTGGCCAAGTTTCGTAGAGTCCTGCAAATCATATATTTTGTTCTGGGGTGAAATTCAATTGCCAAAATAGCAATACCCTGAATCTGGGGTTCTAGCTGTTGCAGGCCTAGTTTAAATCTGTCAGTACCAGGGTATATTTTGTTCTGGGGTGAAATTCAATTGCCAAAATAGCAATACCATAAATCAGTGGTTTTAGCTGTGGCTGGCAAACTATAATAGTGTCCGCCAAAACATATATTTTGTTATGGGAAGAAATGCAACTGCCAAAATAGCAATCCCCTAAATCTGGTGTCCCAGCACTGGCTGGCAAACTATAATAGTGTCCGCCGAAACATATATTTTGTTCTGGGGTGAAATTCAATTGCCAAAATAGCAATACCATAAATCAGTGGTTTCAGCTGTGGCTGGCCAAGTTTCAAAGTGTCCTGCAAAGGATATATTTTGTTCTGGGGTGAAATTCAATTGCCAAAATAGCAATACCATAAATCAGTGGATTCAGCCTTGGCTGGCCAAGTTTCACAGTGTCCTGCAAAGGATATATTTTGTTCTGGGGTGAAATTCAATTGCCAAAAAGCAATACCATAAATCAGTGGTTTCAGCTCTGGCTGGCAAACTATAATAGTGTCCTGCAAAGGATATATTTTGTTCTGGGGTGAAATTCAATTGCCAAAATAGCAATACCATAAATCAGTGGTTTCAGCTGTGGCTGGCCAAGTTTCATGGTGTCCTGCAAAGGATATATTTTGTTCTAGGGTGAAATTCAATTGCCAAAATAGCAATACCATAAATCAGGAGTTTCAGCTGTGGCTGGCCAAGTTTCATAGTGTCCTGCAAAGGATATATTTTGTTCTGGGGTGAAATTCAATTGCCAAAAAAGCAATACCATAAATCAGTGGTTTCAGCTCTGGCTGGCCAAGTTTCATAGTGTCCTGCAAAGGATATATTTTGTTCTGGGGTGAAATTCAATTGGCAAAATAGCAATACAATAAATCAGGGGTCTCAGCTGTGGCTGGCAAACTATAATAGTGTCCGCCAAAACATATATTTTTTTCTGGGGTGAAATTCAATTGCCAAAATATCAATACCATAAATCAGTGGTTTCAGCTGTGGCTGGCCAAGTTTCATAGTGTCCTGAAAATCATATATTTTGTTCTGGGGTGAAATTAAATTGCCAAAATAGCAATACCCTGAATCTGGGGTTCCAGCTGTTGCAGGCCTAGTTTAAATCTGTCAGTAACAGGGTATATTTTGTTCTGGGGTGAAATTCAATTGCCAAAATAGCAATACCATAAATCAGTGGTTTCAGCTGTGGCTAGCAAACTATAATAGTGTCCGCCAAAACATATATTTTGTTCTGGGGTGAAATTCAATTGCCAAAATAGCAATACCATAAATCAGTGGTTTCAGCTGTGGCTGGCCAAGTTTCATGGTGTCCTGCAAAGGATATATTTTGTTCTAGGGTGAAATTCAATTGCCAAAATAGCAATACCATAAATCAGGAGTTTCAGCTGTGGCTGACCAAGTTTCATAGTGTCCTGCAAAGGATATATTTTGTTCTGGGGTGAAATTCAATTGCCAAAAAAGCAATACCATAAATCAGTGGTTTCAGCTCTGGCTGGCCAAGTTTCATAGTGTCCTGCAAAGGATATATTTTGTTCTGGGGTGAAATTCAATTGGCAAAATAGCAATACCATAAATCAGTGGTCTCAGCTGTGGCTGGCAAACTATAATAGTGTCCGCCAAAACATATATTTTTTTTCTGGGGTGAAATTCAATTGCCAAAATATCAATACCATAAATCAGTGGTTTCAGCTGTGGCTGGCCAAGTTTCATAGTGTCCTGCAAAGGATATATTTTGTTCTGGGGTGAAATTCAATTGCCAAAATAGCAATACCATAAATCAGTGGTTTCCGCTGTGGCTGGCCAAGTTTCATAGTGTTCTGCAAAGGATATATTTTGTTCTGGGGTGAAATTCAATTGCCAAAATAGCAATACCATAACTCAGTGGTTTCAGCTCTGGCTGGCAAACTATAATAGTGTCCTGCAAAGGATATATTTTGTTCTGGGGTGAAATTCAATTGCCAAAATAGCAATACCATAAATCAGTGGTTTCCGCTGTGGCTGGCCAAGTTTCATAGTGTCCTGCAAAGGATATATTTTGTTCTGGGGTGAAATTCAATTGCCAAAATAGCAATACCTTGAATCTGGTGTTCCAGCTGTTGCAGGCCTAGTTTAAATCTGTCCATAAAAGTATACCTTTCATCCAGGGCCAAAATACTAGCCCTAAAACAGATATTCCCCTAAATCAGTACCCACAAGAATTTACAGCTATATTTGGTGGGGCCCAATGCCGTTCTAAGGATGCTAAGGCTTGAGCAGGTACAGGCGCTAGTCAATTGGGTGGCCGACAGTGGATCCAGCATGTTCACAACATTATCCCCCACCCAGTCTTTTGCAGAAAGCGCACAGGTGGCGCCTGAAAACCAAGCCCATCAGTCTGTCACATCACCCCCATGCATATCAGGGAAACTGTCTGAGCCTCAAGTTATGCAGCAGTCTCTTATGCTGGCAGGGTTTCCCAAGGGAATCCACCTAGCCCTTCCCCAGTGGTGGAAGACATAGAATGCACTGATGCACAACCACTGATGTTTCCTGATGATGATGACAGGGGAATACCATCTCATCACAGTCTGCACGTCTCTGATGATGACGAAAAACAAGTGCCAACTGCTGCGTCTTTCTGCAGTGTGCAGACCGAACAGGAGGTCAGGGAGGAAAACTGTGTGGAGGACGATGCAGGGGACGATGAGGTCCTAGACCCCACATGGAATGAAGGTCGTGCCACTGACTTTCATAGTTCAGAGGAAGAGGCAGTGGTGAGACCGAGCCAACAGTGTAGCAAAAGAGGGAGCAGGGGGCAAAAGCAGAACTGCCGCCGCCAAGAGAGTTCGCCTGCTACTGGCCACCGCCACCAGGGACCGAGCACCCCAAAGGCAGCTTCAAGGAGTTCCCTGGCATGGCACTTCTTTAAACAATGTGCTGACGACAAGACCCGAGTGGTTTGCACGCTGTGCCATCAGAGCCTGAAGCGAGGCATTAACGTTCTGAAACTTTGCACAACCTGCATGACCAGGCATCTACATGCAAAGCATGAACTGCAGTGGAGTAAACACCTTAAAAGCAAGGAACTCACTCTGGCTCCCCCTGCTCCCTCTTCTGCTGCTGCCTCGGCCTCTTCCTCTACCTCGGGAGGAATGTTGGCACCTGCCGCCCACCCAACAGAGGATGTGCCACCGACAACACCACCTGCGTCACCAAGCATCTCCTCCATGCCACACGACAGCGTTCAGCTCTCCATCTCACAAACCTTGGAGAGAAAGCGTAAATTCCCACCTAGCCACCCTCGAGCCCTGGGCCTGAATGCCAGCATTTCTAAACTACTGGACTTTGAAATTCTGTCATTCAGGCTGATGGACACAGACAGCTTCAAACAGCTGATGTCCATGGCTGTCCCACAGTATGTTCTTCCCAGCCGCCACTACTTCTCCAAGACAGCCGTGACTTCCCTGCACAACCAAGTATCCGATAAAATCAAGTGTGCACTGCGCAATACAATCTGTGGCAAGGTCCACCTAACCACAGATACGTGGACCAGTAAGCACGGCCAGGGACGCTATATCTCCCTAACTGCACACTGGGTAAATGTAGTGGCGGCTGTGCCCCAGGCGGAGAGATCCTTGGCGCACGTCCTTCCGCTACTAAGGATTGCAGGGCATCATTCTTTGCCTCCTGTAGCCTCCTCCTCATATTCGGCTTCCTCCTACTCTGCTTCCACCAGCTCATCCAGTCAGCCACACACCTTCACCACCAACTTCAGCACAGCCCGGGGTAAAGGTCAGCAGGCCATTCTGAAACTCATATGTTTGGGGGACAGGCCCCACACCGCGCAGGAGTTGTGGCGGGGTATTGAACAACAGACCGACGAGTGGTTTCTGACTATGGGCCTCAAGCCCGGCCTGGTGGTGTGCGATAGTGGGCGAAATCTCGTCGCAGCTCTGGGACTAGCCGGTTTGATGCACATCCCTTGACTGGCGCATGTGCTGAATTTGGTGGTGCAGAAGTTCATTCACAACTACCCCGACATGTCAGAGCTGCTGCATAAAGTGCGGGCCGTCTGTGCGCGCTTCCGGCGTTCACATCCTGCCGCTGCTCGCCTGTCTGCGCTACAGCAGAACTTCGGCCTTTCCGCTCACCGCCTCATATGCGACGTGCCCACCAGGTGGAACTCCACCTTGTACATGCTGAAGAGACTGTGCGAGCAGCAGCAGGCCATAGTGGAGTTTCAGCTGCAGCACGCACGCGTCAGTCGCACTGCGGAACAGCACCACTTCACCACCAATGATTCGGCCTCCATGCGAGACCTGTGTGCCCTGTTGCACTGTTTCGAGTACTCCACCAACATGGCCAGTGGCGATGACACCATTATCAGCGTTACAATACCACTTTTATGTCTCTTTGAGAAAGCGCTTAGGGCGATGATGGAAGAGGAGGTGGCCCAGGAGGAGGAGGAGGAGGAGGATGAGGGGTCATTTTTAGCACTTTCAGGCCAGTCTGTTAGAAGTGGCTTAGAGGGTGGTTTTTTGCAACAGCAGAGGCCAGGTACAATTGTGGCCAGCCAGGGCCCACTACTCGAGGACAAGGAGGATGAGGAGGAGGCGGAGGAGGATGAGGATGAAGCAGGTTCACAGCGGGGTGGCACCCGACACAGCTCAGGCCTATCACTGGTGCGTTGCCGGGGGGGATACGGAGGACGATGACGATACGCCACCCACAGAGGACAGCTTGTTCTTACCTCTGGGGAACCTGGCACACATGAGCAACTACATGCTGCAGTGCTTGCGCAACGACAGCAGAGTTGCCCACATTTTAACGTGTGCGGACTACTGGGTTGCCACCCTGCTGGATCCCCGGTACAAGATAATGTGCCCACCTTACTTACTGCACTGGAGCGTGATAGGAAGATGCGCTAGTACAAGCGCACGCTGGTAGACGCGATACTGAGATCATTCCCAAATGTCACAGGGGAACAGGTGGAATCCCAAGGCGAAGGCAGAGGTCGCCAACACAGCAGTGTCACGGCCAGCTCCTCTGAGGGCAGGGTTAGCATGGCAGAAATGTGGAAAAATGTTGTCTCCACGCCACAACTACTGTAACTGCACCACCACCTGATATGGAACGTGTTAGCAGGAGGCAGCATTTCACTAACATGGTTGAACAGTACGTCTGCACACCCCTCCACGTACTGACTGATTGTTCCGCCCCATTCAACTTCTGGGTCTCCAAATTGTCCACATGGCCAGAGTTAGCATTTTATGCCTTGGAGGTGCTGGCCTGCCCGGCGGCCAGTGTTTTGTCTGAACGTGTATTCAGCATGGCAGGGGGCGTCATTACTGACAAACGCAGTCACCTGTCCACAGCCAACGTGGACAAGCTGACGTTCATAAAAATGAACCAGGCATGGATCCCAGGCATGGATCCCACAGGACCTGTGCCTCCCTTGTGCAGAATAGACATTTATAATTGCCTCCCCCTCAACCATGTATTCTTGTACTCCGGGGCACTTCTTTATTGAATCCTCATTTTTTTAACTTTACCATGATCTTGTTGGTGCAACCCAAAGTTGAAAGAACCTCTCCCCTGTCTGGGTGCTGGGCCGAAATAACTGAAAGTGGCCTTCTCTAGTGGTGGGTGATATGACGCATGATTCCTTGCTGTGGGACCTCTCTCCTCTGTCTGGGTGCTGGTGCCTAAATAACTGAAAGTGGCCTTCTCTAGTGGTGGGTGATATGACGCATGATTCCTTGCTGTGGGACCTCTCTCCTCTGTCTGGGTGCTGGTGCCTAAATAACTGAAAGTGGCCTTCTCCAGTGGTGGGTGATATGATGCATGATTCCTTCCTGTGGGAGCTCTCTCCTAAGTCTGGGTGCTGGGCCGAAATAACTGAAAGTGGCCTTCTCCAGTGGTGGGTGATATGACGCATGATTCCTTGCTGTGGGACCTCTCTCCTCTGTCTTGGTGCTGGGCCGAAATAACTGAAAGTGGCCTTCTCCAGTGGTGGGTGATATGATGCATGATTCCTTGCTGTGGGACCTCTCTCTTCTGTCTGGGTGCTTGGGCTGAAATAACTGAAAGTGGCCTTCTCCAGTGGTGAGTGATATGACGCATGATTCCTTGCTGTGGGACCTATATCCTCGGTCTGGGTGCTGGGTCGAAAAAACTGAGTGGCCTTCTCCAGTGTTGGGCGACATGACGCATGATTTCTTGCTGTGGGACCTGTATCCTCGGTCTTGGTGCTGGGCCGAAATAACTGAAATTGGCCTTCTCCAGTGGTGGGTGATATGACGCATGATTCCTTGCTGTGGGACCTGTATCCTTGGTCTGGGTGCTGGGCCGAAATAACTGAGTGGCCTTCTCCAGTGGTGGGTGGTATGACGCATGATTCCTTGCTGTGGGACTTCTCTGCTCTGTCTGGGTGCTGTGGCCGAAATAACTGAAAGTATCCTTCTCCAGTGGTGGGTGATATGACGCATGATTCCTTGCTGTGGGACCTCTCTGCTCTGTCTGGGTGCTGTGGCCGAAATAACTGAGTGGCCTTCTCCAGTGGTGGGTGATATGACGCATGATTCCTTGCTGTGGGACCTGTATCCTCGGTCTGGGTGCTGGGCCGAAATAACTGAGTGGCCTTCTCCAGTGGTTTGTGATATGACGCATGATTTTTTGCTGTGGGACCTGTATCCTCGGTCTGGGTGCTGGGCCGAAATAACTGAGTGGCCTTCTCCAGTGGTGGTGTGATATGACGCATGATTCCTTGCTGTGGGATCTCTCTGCTCTGTCTGGGTGCTGGGGCCGAAATAACTGAAAGTGGCCTTCTCCAGTGGTGGTGTGATATGACGCATGATTCCTTGCTGTGGGATCTCTCTGCTCTGTCTGGGTGCTGGTGCCGAAATAACTGAAAGTGGCCTTCTCCAGTGGTGGGTGATATGACGCATGATTCCTTTCTGTGGGACCTCTCTCCTCTGTCTGGTTGATGGGGCTGAAATAACTGAAAGTGGCCTTCTCCAGTGGTGGGTGATATGAAGCATTATTTATTTTAAATTTCCCTATCCACATTTGTTTTACAGCCTTTTTAGTGTCCAAAAGTTCGGGTCCCCATTGACTTCAATGGGGTTCGGGTTCGGTATAAAGTTCGGGTCGAGTTCGGATCCCGAACCCGAACATTTTCGGGAAGTTCGGCCGAACTTCTCGAACCCGAACATCCAGGTGTTCGCTCATCTCTAACCACGAGCATCTAGTTGTTATTCTAGTCATGTAGAGAAGAAGTTGCCAGTGGGAGAGTTCATACAGGAAAAACAATGTTGCAGCAGTTAGGATAGCTTTCGAGAATATATATATATATATATATAGCAAACCAAATGAATAGCGTCACACTGCTGAATGCACTAAGAATGGGTGAACAGGTGAATGTGTGAACAGGGTCAAATACATGACTACCATACTTACTATAACATGGGGTAGAAGCTCTTAGCGCATATAGTTGATTAAAAATATGTCGGGCCCGTCTACCAAGCGGCAAGGTGCCTTCTAATCAGACGGGGACCTATGCTAACAAGGAGTGTCCAGCTCCACTATGATGTTGTGATAATACTGATTAAAAGCACCACGCAGGTGGGTGGGTAAGCGGGAGTGCTAAGTTCCATAGAGGATGCCTATTCCTCATCTATATATACATACCCAAAAAATGAAACAGCACCTCCTAGAGGTAATTTAAATGCAGGTACAAGCTACACGGACAACTACAGTCATGGCCGTAAATGTTGGTACCCCTGAAATGTTTCAAGAAAATTAAGTATTTCTCACAGAAAAGTATTGCAGTAACACATGTTTTGCTATACACATGTTTATTCCCTTTGTGTGTATTGGAACAAAACCAAAAAAATGGAGGGAAAAAAGCAAATTAGACATAATGTCACACCAAACTTTAAAAATGGGCTGGACAAAATTATTGGCACCCTTAACTTAATATTTGGTTGCACACCCTTTGGAAAAAATAACTGAAATCAGTCGCTTCCTATAACCAATAATAAGCTTCTTACACCTCTCACCCGGAATTTTGGATAATTCTTCCTTTGCAAACTGCTCCAGGTCTCTCTTATTGGAAGGGGGCCTTTTCCCAATTTTAAGATCTCTCCACAGGTGTTCAATGGGATTTAGATCTGGACTCATTGCTGGGCACCAGAACTCTACAGCACTGTGTTGCCATCCATTTCTGGGTGCTTTTTTACGTATATATTTGTGTAATGGGTGGCTCACTCTGCAAAGGAGATAGGAAAATGGGTGCACTAACGTCCAAGTATGGGTACTCACCGGACCCACAAAAAATAATCTATGGATTCAACAAAAAAATGGACAGGCACTCCGAATCTGGTCAGGAGAAATTTGACATTCACAGTCTAGTCCGTACTTTCAATTTATTATATATAAGATAAAATACAAAAGATAAGAAAGGAGACCTAAAGTAGTATGCAAGTATCCGGTTTCAGATAAAATATGAATAGACGGATAAGACGACCGTATTCAAAGTCCATCCATCCGTCCGTCCATTGGTCATCCAAGCCAGTATATGCTGCACACTCCAAATAAAATTTCCCAGTAGCTCACCAAATTTCATCAATATTGTACAAAATTCCCAGGAAAGTGCCGATGCAAGAAAGCTTATAATAAAATAATATTAAAAATACATATAGTTCATACAAATTAGTCCATAAAAATCCTCAAGTGATTAATGTCTAAAGTTCATCCCAGACCTGAACCAAATAGTCATTAAATAGTAACAGTTGTTCAGTCAGGTCTATCTATCCCTTTTTGTTATCCTATGTTCATCCGTTAAACAGTCCAGCGGCAGAGTGATTGTAAGAGAGATCCTCTATGATCATTAGCATTAGTTTATGTATAGCACCTAATGTTTGAGGTTGATTAAAATGTATATTGTATTTCCTCTGTGCACTTCATATGTTTAAAAGGTCTCACCCGCTCAGACGGTCTCAGTCTCGCGCTTCTGCAGGGATCATACACGATCATACACAGACCCTTCGGCACTAAACAATCAAAATCAAAAATCCTTCTGGATTCGAGCCGAGACATTCGGCATAAATGTCGGGAGACATTTGTCTCCTCTCCAATGTCGGGAGACATTGGAGAGGGGGAGACCATTTATGCCGAATGTCTCGGATCGAATCCAGAAGGATTTTTGATTTTGATTGTTTAGTGCCTGAATGCTGATTATGAGATTTTCGGTTTTCTGTAGGGGGTGGGTGGTTGGCGCAGACGGTGGAACCCATGGTTTTGTTGTATACACCCTGGGTCCCCCCTTTGCGACAAAAACCCACCTTTCTATTCTTCCTATTGCATCATTCAAGGTGTAGGGGGAGTGTACAATCATTTACTGGAAGACCGTGAATCAGTTTAATAAATAAATAAATATGGGCATCTCCTCTATGGGGTTAAAATGTGAAGAAAGACAAATACGAAAGCCTTTATACACATAACATGTATATTATATTGACATTTATTTATTTATATATATATATATTCATATGCTATAATGATATTTATATCGTATATTTTATTCTTTTACTTGTTCGTGGTATAAATAAGGAATGGATATTATTTAATAGAAAAGAGTGAGGAATGTAAATCCAGTTCCACAGAAGTCCATCCCAACGTTTCAGGGAGACTCAAAGTGAATTGGATCAGAGACTATAAATAATCTGATGGGGACGCCAGGGGGGTTCAGACACTGAGGAAGGGACGAGACGGTCCCGAAACGCGTTTGGCGTCAGAAATCCCCATATTTGCTCTTTCCTGCAGGAGAAAACTCTAGAGTGAAATTTCCATTAAAATCTAAGTGGATAAGACGGCAGTATATTGAAAGTACCAGCGATCCTTCCAAGCCCGCCCACCTTCAGCGTCCTTCCAAGCCCGCCTACCATCAGCGTGCCTCTGAGGTAAGACGCTTTGCGCTACACCACGTGGGACGCCACTGTGGTGAGCAGGAGCCGGGAGCAGCGGTGCGATATCGACTGCAAAGGAGCCGCAGCACCGTGTATGATCCCTGCAGAAGCGCGAGACTGAGACCGTCTGAGCGGGTGAGACCTTTTAAACATATGAAGTGCACAGAGGAAATACAATATACATTTTATTCAACCTCAAACATTAGGTGCTATACATGAACTAATGCTAATGATCATAGAGGATCTCTCTTACAATCACTCTGCCGCTGGACTGTTTAACGGATGAACATAGGATAACAAAAAGGGATAGATAGACCTGACTGAAGAACTGTTACTATTTAATGACTATTTGGTTCAGGTCTGGGATGAACTTTAGACATTAATCACTTGAGGATTTTTATGGACTAATTTGTATGAACTATATGTATTTTTAATATTATTTTATTATAAGCTTTCTTGCATCGGCACTTTCCTGGGAATTTTGTACAATATTGATGAAATTTGGTGAGCTACTGGGAAATTTTATTTGGAGTGTGCAGCATACACTGGCTTGGATGACCAATGGACGGACGGATGGATGGACTTTGAATACGGTCGTCTTATCCGTCTCTCCATATTTTATCTGAAACCGGATACTTGCATACTACTTTAGGTCTCCTTTCTTATCTTTTGTATTTTATCTTATATATAATAAATTTAAAGTACGGACTAGACTGTGAATGTCAAATTTCTCCTGACCAGATTCGGTGTGCCTGTCCATTTTTTTGTTGAATCCATAGATTCTCTTTTACATATGTTTGGGGTCATTGTTCTGCTGGAAGACCCAAGATCTCGGACGCAAACCCAGCTTTCTGACACTGGGCTCTACAGCGCGACCCAAGATTAGTTGGTAATCCTCAGATATCATGATGCCTTGCACACAATCAAGGCACCCAGCGCAAGAGGCAGCAAGACAACCCCAAAACATCATTGAACCTCCACCATATTTCACTGTAGGTACTGTGGTCCTTCTTTGTAGGCCTCATTCAGTTTTCAGTAAACAGTAGAATGATGTGCTTTACCAAAAAGCTCCATTTTGGTCTCATCTGTTCACAAGACATTTTCCCAGAAGAATTTTGGCTTACTCAAGTACATTTTGGCAAAATGTAGTCTTGCTTTTTTATGTCTCTGTGTCAGCAGTGGAGTCCTCCTGGGTCTCCTGCCATAGTGTTTCATTTCATTTATATGTCGATGGATAGGTCACGCTGACACTGATGCTCACTGAGCCTGCAGAACAGCTTGAATATCTTTGGAACTTTTTTGGGGCTGCTTATCCACCATCCGGACTATTCTGCGTTGACACCTTTCATCAACTTTTCTCTTCCGTCCACGGAGATTAGCTACAGTGCCATGGGTTGCAAACTTCTTGATAATGTTGCGCACTGAGGACAAAGACAAATCTAGATTTGTATAGATGGACTTATAACCTTGAGATTGTTAATATTTTTCCACAATTTTTGGTTCTCAAGTCCTCAGACAGTTCTCTTCTCCTCTTTCTGTTGCCCATTCTTAGTGTGGCACACATAGACACACAATGCAAAGACTAAGTGAACTTCTCTCCTTTATATCTGCTTTCAGGTGTGATTTTTATATTTCCCACACCTGTTACTTGCCCCAGGTGAGTTTAAAGGAGCATCACATGCTTGAAACAATCTTATTTATCCACAATTTTGAAAGGGTGCCAATAATTTTGTCCAACCCATTTTCAGAGTTTGGTGTGACATTATGTCCAATTTGCTTTTTTCCCTCCCTTTTTTGATTTTGTTCCAATACACACAAAGGTAATAAACATGTGTATAGCAAAACATGTGTTACTGCAATACTTTTCTGTGAGAAATACTTCATTTTCTTTAAAAATTTCAAGGGTACCAACATTTACGGCTATAACTGTATACAGCAAACCAAAAAAAATGTCAGCACACTTCTGAATGCACTAAGAATGGGTGAACAGGTGAATGTATGAACAGGGTCAAATACATGACTACCATACTTACTATAACATGTAAGCTCTTAGCGCATATAATTGATCAAAAATATGTCGGGCCCGTCTACCAAACGGCAAGGTGGTGGCTTCTAATCAGACGTGGACCTACGCTAACACGGAGTGTCCAGCTCCACTATGACGTTGTGATAGTACTGATTAAAAGCACCACACAGGTGGGCGGGTAAAGTTTGGGTTTGCACCGTATTTTAGGATTTTTGGCACCTGGACCCGAACCCAAACATTTTCGTAATAGTTCGGGTTCGGGTTTGGTGTTCGGCAGATTTTATGGCGCTTGTTGAAAATCTGCTGGGCAGCCAATCAACAAGCGTCTAACTACTTTACCCTTAGAAGCCATCACAGCCATGCCTACTAATGGTAAGGCTGTGATTGGCTAAGTGCAGCATGTGACCCAGCCTCTATATAAGCTGGAGTCAGAGACAAGCTTTGCTCACTCAGCGATTTACAACCATTTTGTTCTTGTGGGTGCAATGGCAGTTTTTTATTTATGAGGCCAGTGACAAAGACTTTTATATTTATGTGAGTGGTTGGTGTCGGCGGCCATTTTGTGCAAGTGACGTGCACTTACAGCTGCATATGTGCCAGGGACAGTAATAGAATCCAGTCTTATTACTTAATTTGACAAAATCTACCCTTTTTTTAAGTGCACCTGCACTGCATATCTGCCAGGGGAAGGGAAAAATAATACTGTTACTCCATTTGTGATTTTAGGGACCTAGGGGGTGATATTTTCACATTTTGTTCTGTAAAGTACCCCTCTGCTGCATAAGTCCTTGTCATTAATTCTCTAAATACATCAGATTCTGGGCTTCTTTTTTTGTGCTAAAAACTAAGATTTAGTCTTACCAGTAAATGGTTTTCCAGGAGTCCGACATGACAGCACCCACTGGAGGATGTCCTATTGGGTCTCTGTAGGGACAAGAAGCGTGAGAGGTTAAAAGGCCCCTCCCCACCCATCATGCCAGTGTTTTTCCAAATTACAACACCAGAGAAGATCCAAAATATTAATTTGAACTTCAATGTTAACATCACATTGTAGATTAGATATGGATCCAATTTTAAAGAAATAAAAAGGGGAGGGAGGTATTATCGGGTGCTGTCATGTCGGACTCCTGGAAAACCATTTACCTGTAATACTAAATCTTAGTTTCCAGGACGTCCCTCCATGACAGCACCCACTGGAGAACTATCAGCTTAGACTACTTAGGGCGGACCACTGCCTGGAGGACCTTACGACCAAACGCTAGGTCCTGGTTGGCAAGATAATCTAGTCTGTAATGTTTAACAAATGTAGAGAAACTGGACCATGTTGCAGCCCTGCATATTTGGTCAATTTAGGCCTCTACTTTCTCTGCCCAAGAAGTCGCCATGGCCCTGGTGGAAGGGGCTTTTATGGACAATGGACAAGTTTGTTTTTACAGACCATAAGACTGCCTAAAAGTGTCCTTGTTTAATCGAGCTAAAGTCTGTTTTGAGGCTTTGTTGCCTTTGTTCCTTCCTCCAAACAATATAAAAAGGTTAGATGATCTTCTCCATGAAGCTGTTTTCTAGGTAGGTTAGAACCGTTCTTCTCACGTCCAGACAGTGAAATTTTTCTTCCTATAAATTTTTTGGTGAGGCACAAAATGATGGAAGAATTACTTCTTGATTTTTATGGAATGGAGAGACTACTTTAGGTAAAAAAGATCCAACTTTAGTATGACACGAACGTCCAAGATTTTTAGATATGGTTCCCTGATGGAAAGGGCCTGAATTTATCCTATTCTGCGTGCTGTGGTTATCGCTAATAGAAATTATTATTGTTTTAAGAGAAAGCACTTTATCAGATATCTGATCAATCGGTTCAAACAGAGAATTACATAGTCAATTTAGACTATATTTAGGTCCCATGGTGGCTGATAGTGGGTCTCATTCTGGACACTGATTTTATAAATCTTTTAACCCATCTGTGGTTTGCTAAGGGGGTATCCAAAAAACAACTCAAGTCTGAAATTTGTACTTTGAAGGTACTAGGTTTTAGTACCAAATCGAACCCCATCTGTAATCCAGAATACAGAATACAGCCTATAGAAGGGGATGTGACCAGCCATGAAGTAAAATTCTTCCATATTTTCATTTATACGGCTGAAGTTATAGGTTTACAGCTTTGTTGCAAGGTTGATATTGCCTTGTCTGACAGACCATTTTCCTTTAGGGTCTGCCTTTCAAGATCCAAGTTGTTAACTTCAACTTCCCAAAGTTTGGGTGTTCTAGGGGTCCCTGCAGGAGAAGGTCCTCCCTTCCAGAAAGGGTTATTGGATCCCCTATAGCGATTTCTTCCATCAGAGGAAACCAGGCTCTCTTCGGCCAGGCTGGAGCTATGAGAATTAGCGCCATTGTGCTCATTCTCAGCTTCTTTAATACCGATGGGATGGGACCAATGGGTTGTCTCTCATATTCAGAGAGAAGAAATGGTCCAATTGGGTGTTTTCTCTTGATGCAAATACGTCTATTTGTGGGCACCCCCATTGGCTGCAAATCAGTGGAAAAACTTCTTTTTTAGACTCCATTCTCCTGGGTTGAAGCCGTGTTGGCTCAGGAAGTCCACTGTGGTGTTGTTTTCTCCATTTAGATGGACAGCTGATATTGAGAGAACTCTTCCATCTGGGCAATAAAATATTTGGTCTGTCAACTTTTGTAGATGACGTTTGAGGTAACAGACCGTCGTCACATTGTCTGATAGAACCTTGATATGGTGGCCTACAGTTCTCTGAAGTTGAGGACCTGTGACTGTCCAGACTGGACCATTTTCCCTGAAAGTAGTGGTCTTTTAGATTGGCTCCCCAACCACTTTGGCTTGCGTCCGTGGTGATCACTATGGACGGTGACAAATTCCAGGCGACTCCTTACACCAGGATAGAGAATTTAAGACTTGTTTTAATAGAATTATCTTTGAGTTCAGGGATCGATGGTCTCTGTCCCATACTGACAGGACTGAGTTTTTCAGGACCCTGGAGTGGTACTGTACCGAAGGTATGACTGTGATACAAGACCTCATTAGGCCTAGAATTTGCATAGTTTCTCTTAGGGTATGTTTCCTTTTCTTTTGAAAAGTTTTTATCTTCTCTCTTATGCTCTCTTGTTTTGTCTCTGGAAGAAAGGAATATCTAGGAGGACTCCAAGGAATTCTTTGTTACCTGGTTTTAGGTCTGATTTCCCATAGTTTATAATCCAGCCCAAATCCTTGAATAGGGCGAGGGTTTGTTGGATATGATCCTCTAGTCTATTTTGACTCCTTTCCAGACGGTATTGAGGATCCACTGATTCTGAGTGACGCGCGTCCAGGTCTCCCAGAATAACTGGAGTCTCCCCCCGACCAGCCTGACGTCATTGTTTGTTTGTGTTGGTGTTTGGGTTGAAGAGGAAGCCTCTTCCTCCTTTCGGGTAGCTCCATCTCCCCGTATTTCTTTTACCCCTCTGATTTGTGCCTGAGAATTATTTTGAGGGTTCATGAAAGGGCTTTGTCTTTTGTACTTTCTCCTCTGTGAATACTTTTTTCTTGTCCGCTGCACTCTCTAATATATAGTCCAGGGCCAGTCCGAAAAAATATGCACCAGTAAAGGGAATTGCGTTTGTTTTTGGAAGCAATGTCCCCTGTCCATGATTTGAGCCAAAGGGCTCGTCTTGCCGTGTTGGTCAGAGAATCATTTCTCGATGCAAACCATATGGACTCTGCTGAGGCATCTGCCATAAAGGAAGCAGCCATCTTCAATAACGGAAGAGATTCTAAGATTTCTTCCCTGGACTTCTTCATCTTAAGCTGATTCTCTAATTGATCCAGCCATAAACACATGGCTCTGGACACAGAAGTAGCTGCGATATTTGTATTGATGGTTATCGCAGATGATTCCCATGCCTTTTTAGTAGCCCATCAATTTTCCGATCCATTGGATCCTTAAGTTGTGAGGAATCTTCAAATGGTATGGAAGTTTTCTTCACCCCTTTAGCCACCTGAATATCCACTTTTGGTGTTTCTTCCCAAAGCTTTGTTTCTTCTGGGTCAAAGAGTAACCTGCTCTTAAAATTCCGCGGAACATAAAGCTTCATTTCCACCTCCTCCCATCCATCTTTAATTATATCTTTCAGATTTGAATTGACGGGAAAGAGTTTCTTCTTTTTAGCTCTTAGACCTCCGAACATCTCATCTTGTATGGTGCGGGTCTGTTCTTCCTCTTCCACTGCCATTGTTTGTCTAACTGCCATTAGAAGCAGATCCAGATCCTCAGCAGGAAACAAATATCTTCTTGGTTCTTCAACTGAAGAGGGGAGATGGTCTTCCTCCAACTTGTCTGAGCAGTATATCGGTTCGTCCTCAGAATCCGAGTCTATCTGTACTCTGGGCCGTTTGGAAGGAGGGGGAAGAGGGGACTGGGGGGGGGGAACCTGACTCATTCCTGCCGCCTGTACTTCTTCTCTCACTATGGCTCTAAGATCCACCAGAAAGGGAGGTTGTTCTTCTTTTAGGATTTTTGCCAGACAATCTGTGCATAGTGGCTTTTTGTATGACTCCATAGGTTTTTTAGTGCAGGTTGTGCACTTTTTTGTTCCCCATGTGGCTTGTGTCCGGTCTCCTTCTCAACCTAAAAAAAAGGGGGGAGAGGGAGACAGAGACAGGAACACACAGGATATACCAAGCCTAAGTTTACTGCCTCACAGACATCTGGGCCTCCATGATGTACCACTGCCTGCAGCTAACATCATTGCTTAAATTGACTTACCGTCCCGGACCCTGCTCCCCGTCGCTGCTCAGCTCTGCATCCTCTCTTCCGGGGACTCATTCAAAGAAGAGTGGACCCCTCAAGCGGCTTCAGCGTCCCCGATACCGTGGCTTTACTTCCGGGATACAGGGATCAGGGAGGATGCTAGGGGCTTTAGGCCACACAAGAGGCTGAAGAGGAGAGTTATCAACCCCCCGACCAACCTTGGCCCGTCCATGTGTTCCTCCCCGCCGTTTGAGCAGGGATACCTCTCAGCTCCTATCTCTGTAGGGACAGGAAGAACACTGGTATGATGGGTGGGGAGAGGTCTTTTAACTTCTCACACTTCCTGTCCCTACAGAGACCCAATAGGAAATCCTCCAGTGGGTGTTGTCATGGAGGGATCGTCCTGGAAAGTACATTTGCTCTGTGCACTACATTTGTGATTGTGAAAAATATAATCAGTAAATCCATCTGTTTCACTGGGGTATAAAAAATCCTCTTTTTTGTCCTATAAAGTACCTTACTGCAAATGACATAAAATCAGTAAATTCCACTGAGACATTGTGGGTTGAAATACACATAATTTTTGGCACAAAGTAAATTTGTGGCCTGCTCTGTACTACTGCTAGTGAAAGAATTTCACTTGCATCCGTCAGTTTCACTGGGGTTAAAGAAATCATATATTTGGTTGAAAAAATTCCATCTGCAACCCGCACAGGCAATCTCATAGTGAAAAAATAATCTGTTAATTCATCTGCTTCCCTAGTGTAGGAAAAATCCTCTTTTTTCCTATAAAGGACCTTTTTGCCTTGTACTGCAAATCAAATAAAATCTGTAAATTACACTAGGACATTTTGGCCCATAAAGAACCCCTGCGGCCTGTGTTGGTGTTTCTGCTGCACCGCATACCTGACTTAGCGAAGCGTCAATTTTGACGTAAATTTGTTTTCCCTTAGTCCTATGAGCAGCACAAGTGGGGATTTCTCCCCTGTGAACAAATAGGACAGCGGAATTTTTGCTGAGAAAAAAATTTCCTAGCAAGTAATAATTAATTAATGAATCAAACCCCCCTATAAAGGGCAGTCCGCCCTAGAGTCAGTGCTTTTTTACTCTGTCCTGTGGACAGTAGGACTGAGGACCTTGTCCTCAATTTGCTGTTTTCTTTTCTCTTCCTAGCAGGAGTTTACTCTGCTGGGGGGCTTTGTCCCCCCTCCCAATCCCCTATGGGTTTGTCTGGGATCCCTTGCAATCCTGTTTCAGCCCTAGCTATGTTTAGCCGTGCCTCGTTTTAATAGTGCGCTTTTGTGCTACATACTTCCCAGCCTACCGTTACAGCTTATTAAGCTGCTTCTTTTATTGTGGAGGACGCGCTGCCTGGCTTCTTAAGTAACGCTGCGGCGTCTTCCCCCCCCCCCCCCTCAGGATCATTCCGGGAGGGGGAAGCACTACAATTCAGCCAGGCCAGGCTGTCTAGGTAGCGCTGCGGCGCTCCCCCCCCCCCCACCTCTCTGTTCGCCGTCTGCGGCTTCTGCCTCAGAGAGATATGCGTGCGCTCCCGCTTACAGCCTGTTCGGCATTGTGCTTACCGGCAGGCTGGTATATTCCCCCGGTGTCCTTCTCCCCTCTTTCCATCCTGCTCCTCTCGTGCTGCGCTGTCAGTTGCGAGACACCGGAGCTCTGAGAGAGGGGGGGTGGCCTCCTTCTCAGAGCGGTCCAGGCGAGTGGGTTTGCCATTCAGAGGAATGGTTTCCTTCTGCTTTCCCTGCAGAAGAATCTGGTGGCCCCCCTTTTTAAAAAAAATAAATAAAGGGAGGAGATAGGGAAAAGTTCTCTTTAATCCTTTTGTTATAAAACAAAATAAATTAAAAAGGAGATGAGAGAGTTAAAGGGGTAGGAGGAAGTGGCAGGGAGGGGTTTTGTTGGAGGTGGAGTTCCACCTATTTAAACCCCCTCCAGGCTCCCAGCAGGTCTCTTTCTTTCTGAAGAGCCACTGGTGTCTGATCGCTTGATCTTGACTCCAATACTTTTTCCTAGAGTTAGCCTATGGCATCTCCTAACGAGCGTGGGAAATCTTCCCACAAGCAAAGGCATCTCACTTGTGCCTCTTGTGAGACACCCATGCCTGACTCCTATGAGTACAACCGATGTCCTCTCTGCCGCCCACCTCAAGTCCAGCCCACGATGTCGGACATGTTCGGCTGGATGAATGACTTTATGGGCAACTCCATCCTGGAAATTAAGTCGGCCCTTGCTACCAAGCGACCACGTGAGGACTCTCCGGGACCCGTCCCGATGCTGGAGGAAGTCATCTCCCTCGACGACCAGTCGTCTTCATCCGCTGAAGAAGAGGCTGCAGGTCGTTTTCTGCGGACAAGACCCAATGTCTTTTGCGCTCCATCCGGTCAAGGGACCGTGACGTTGAGCAGGGGGAAGCTACTCCGTCCACCTCTAGGGGGCTTAGAGCCTTTAAAGTGGATGAAAATCTCAAGAAGATGATGCAGCTGGAATGGAAGCACCCGGAGAAAGCTCCGGTCCTCAATAAGAGATTTAAATTAATGTTCCCGATCCAGGAGTCGGAAGCAGATCTTTGGTTTCCGCCGCCAAGGGTTGATATGGCCATCGTCAAGTTGTCCAAACGGACTCTTGTCCTGTCTGATGATGGCTCTAACTTGCAGGATCCTCAGTCTGCCCTAGAGTCAGTGCTTTATATCAAGAACATATACAACATAAAAAGGGCGGGAAATTTGTGTGCTGCTGATAGGACTAAGGGAAAACAAATTTACGTCAAAATTGACGCTTCCCTTACGTCCTACAGCAGCACAAGTGGGGACTTAGCGAGTAGCCCAACAAATTTTGGGAGGGTAAAGTATATAACGCTAGCCCACTTATGTATGAAGGAAAAGACTCCTTCAATAAATAAACGAAAAAAAAAAAATATTATTATTTTTTTTTTTTACGGGAGGGCGGCCGACAATACTGTACGCCCGAACACAGCCCGATCAGAACGTCTAGAGTCTAGACGGTAATGTTTAATAAAAGTGCTATGGGAGCTCCATGAGGCTGCCGCACAGATCTGGTCCAGAGGGACTAGGCTCCTTTCAGCAAAGGAGGTGGCCCTTGTAGAATGGGCAGTAACAAAGGATGGAGGTGATACCCTCTGAGCGAAAAAAGCTTCGCTGATCGCTTCCTTAACCCATCTACTCAAAGATGGTTTGGAAGCCTTTAGGCCCTTGTTCCGTCCTGCAAAAGATATCAACAGGTGTTCCATTTTTCTGAAGTCCAAAGTCCTATCCAGATAGATCTTGAGGCATCTGGCAATGTCCAGGGAGTGAAGAGCTTCTTCTTCAGGAGATGATGGAACGGGACACAGTACCGGCAAGGAGATGGTCTGATTACATTTAGTAAACGTTGGGACCTTAGGAGTAAAGGACGGCAAAAATCTCAACAGGACACAGTCCTGGAGAAAGAGGGTATAGGGTTTGGCGGCTGCTAGCGCCTGTAACTCTCCAATCCTTTTAGCCGATGTTATGGCTAGTAGGAACGTGACCTTTAGGGATAGGAACCTAAGGTGTATCGATTCCAAGGGTTCAAAGGGGGGAGAGGATAGCCCCTTAAGAACAACAGATAGATCCCACTGTGGGATCGGCCTCAGGATTCTAGGTTTCAGTCTTTCAGCTCCTTTAAGGAACCTCCTGAGTAGGGGGTCTTGAAATAGCGGTCTGCCTAAAAAGGCAGAAAGAGCACTGGTATGAACTCTGAGTGTTGACGGGCTTAGACCCTTGTCTAGGCCGTCCTGCAGAAACTGTAGAATAGCTGAAAGAGGAGGATCTGAGGGAACTACCTCTTTGACAGCACACCACTGAAGAAATATCTTCTGAATCCTTGAGTAGACCTTCTTTGTAGACTCCGCCCGGGAGTGGGAGATAGTTCTCAAGACCGCCGCAGAGAGCCCACTAGCTTCTAGTAGGGTCCTGTCAATCTCCAGGCTGTCAGACTGAGTCTCCTCAGATCTAGGCAGGGACCTGTGTCCTGATATACCAGGTCCTGCACTTGGGGAAGCTTCCAGTAATTGCCCTGACTCATCCTCATGAGCTGGGTAAACCAAGACCTCTTCGGCCAGAAGGGTATTATTGCTATGACCAGGGTCTGGTCTTGCTTGATTTTCGTCAATACCCGTGGTATCATGGAAAGTGGAGGGAAGATGTAAGCCAGCCTGAACCTCCAAGGTATGGACAGAGCTTCTATCGCTACAGGGCTGTCCTCTTTGTAAAGGGAGCAGAACTTGTCCACCTTCGCGTTCATCCGGGTAGCCATCAAGTTGATCTCCGGCATGCCCCAACGGAGAGTGATCTGGGTGAAAATGTCCTTGTTCAAGGACCATTCGCCTGGAACTGGCAGACCGCGACTCAGACGATCTGCAACTATGTTGAGATCTCCTCTGATGTGAACTGCGGAAAGGTGAGATAGACACTGCTCTGCCCAAGCGAGAATGAGACCTGCTTCTTGAAGAAGAGGTTGAGATTGCGTGCCTCCCTGTCTGTTTATGTAAGCGACTACTGTAGTATTGTCGGAACGGACTCTCACCGCCTTTCCGAGGATGAGAGGAGCAAAATGAGAGAGTGCTAGACGCACTGCTCTCAATTCTCTCATGTTGGATGAGAGAAGTCTCTTCTGAGGAGTCCAGATACCTTGTACTGGACTGTCTCCCAGATGGGCTCCCCAACCTAGAAGGGAGGCGTCTGTGGTCAACGTTATCCAACGAGGTTGAATCAAGGACCTCCCATCTGATAGGTCTCTCCACCATCTGAGGAAGGACCGGACTTGAGCAGACAGGGAGTGCGTCTTGTCTAACCCCTTGGGGTTGCGATTCCAGATGGTCAACACTTCCTCCTGAAGTGGACGAAGATGCCAAAGGGCCCACGGAACTGCCTCCGCGGACGCTGACATGTGTCCTAACATCTTCATAAGAGTTCTGATGGACACACGGCGAGGTGCCATGAGGAACTTATGACTCTGTCCTTTCTCTCTGGAGAGAGAGAGACATCTCTGAGAATCGACCAGGAAGCCCAGAAAGGTTCTGGTAGTGGACGGCAGGATTTGGGATTTCTCCCAGTTTATTAGCCAGCCTAACTGCTGGAGTGTCTGAAGAGCCAGCTGAAGATGAGACTGAAGAACATCTAGAGAAGAGGCTTTTAGGAGCCAATCGTCTAGGTAGGGTACGATTTCTAGTCCTTGAAGCCTGAGCTTGGCAACGACGGGAGCCACAACCTTGGTAAAAGTGTGGGGTGCGGAAGAGATGCCGAAGGGTAGAACAGCAAACTGATAGTGCTTTACTACACCCTGTATGGAGACCGCAACTCTTAGGAATTTCCGATGCACTGGATGAATTGGGACGTGGAGATAAGCGTCCTTCAAGTCTATCGTGACCATAAGGTCGCCGGGATTTAAAATAGCGACTAAGGAGCGAATGGTCTCCAAACGAAAACACTTCTTCCTTATGAGGCGATTTAGATAGAGCAGATCTATTATCATGCGCCAATCTCCGGAAGGCTTTGGGACTAGAAAAATGGGGGAATAAACTCCCCGCCCCTGCTCGAGAGAGGGGACTTCTTCCAGGGCTTGTTTCTGTAAGTACTGGAGAACGGAGTCCTTCAGGATCTTCTGCTTGGGATGGGCCAGGAGATGGGTCAACACGAACTTCTCCCGTGGGGGAAAAATAAAATCTATTTTGTAGCCGGAAGTCACTATGTCGAGAACCCACTGGTCTGGAATCTCCTGAACCCAGGTTTGACAAAAAACCGAAGACGACCTCCGACTGGAGGAGAACTTAAATTTAGTGTATCGCACGAAACGGGAGGACAAGGAGGGGGACCAGCGGGAGAGTCAAAGATCCGCTTTGCGATCCTTCCCCCGGCCACGACCTCTTCCACGCCTGGAGGATTCCTGGCGTCTTTGGGATCTCGACGGACCTGATGTTCTTGATCTCCTGGCCCGGGAGCGTTTCCGAAAAGACTGTTGGGGGAGATGCTTCCCCTTTTTGTCCGCCAGGCACTCCATAATTTTGTCCAGCTCGGAGCCGAAGAGCCTACCTGGCTCGTAGGGGAGGCGGCACAAATTAAATTTTGAGGCATTGTCCGCAACCCAAGGGCGCAGCCATAAGGGGTGACGGCTCGCAGAGGAAAGGGCCATTCCCTTTGCCGCAAGCTTCACATTCTGCGTGGAGGCATTGCAGAGAAAATCTGACCCTAGCAAAAGGGTCTTAAATTGATCCAGGACCTCAGTCCTGGCGACTCCAGATTCTAAATCTTACTGGATGCGGAGGATCCATGACCGCACAAATTCAGCGACCTCCGAAGAAGCGACAGACACAGACGCAGAGGCCGCCGCCGTATAGCACCTCCTCAGGGTGCATTCAGCTTTGCGGTCCAGAGGATCCTGCAAGTTAGAGCCGTCATCAGACGGGACAAGAGTCCGTTTGGACAACTTGACGATGGCCATATCGACCCTTGGCGGCGGAAACCAAAGATCTGCTTCTGACTCCTGGATCGGGAACATTAATTTAAATCTCTTATTGAAGACCGGAGCTTTCTCCGGGTGCTTCCATTCCAGCTGCATCATCTTCTTGAGATTTTCATCCACTTTAAAGGCACTAAGCCCCCTAGAGGTGGACGGAGTAGCTTCCCCCTGCTCAACGTCACGGTCCCTTGACCGGATGGAGCGCAAAAGACGTTGGGTCTTGTCCGCAGAAAAACAACCTGCAGCCTCTTCTTCAGCGGATGAAGACGACTGGTCGCTTGGTAGCAAGGGCCGACTTAATCTCCAGGATGGAGTTGCCCATAAAGTCCTTCATCCAGCCGAACATGTCCGACATCGTGGGCTGAACTTGAGGTGGGCGGCAGAGAGGACATCGGTTGTACTCATAGGAGTCAGGCATGGGTGTCTCACAAGAGGCACAAGTGAGATGCCTTTGCTTGTGGGAAGATTTCTCACGCTCGTTAGGAGATGCCATAGGCTAACTCTAGGAAAAAGTATTGGAGTCAAGATCAAGCGATCAGACACCAGTGGCTCTTCAGAAAGAAAGAGACCTGCTGGGAGCCTGGAGGGGGTTTAAATAGGTGGAACTCCACCTCCAACAAAACCCCTCCCTGCCACTTCCTCCTACCCCTTTAACTCTTTCATCTCCTTTTTAATTTATTTTGTTTTATAACAAAAGGATTAAAGAGAACTTTTCCCTATCCCCTCCCTTTTTTTTTTTTTTTTTTTAAAAAGGGGGGCCACCAGATTCTTCTGCAGGAAAAGCAGAAGGAAACCATTCCTCTGAATGGCAAACCCACTCGCCTGGACCGCTCTGAGAAGGAGGCCACGCCCCCCTCTCTCAGAGCTCCGGCGTCTCGCAACTGACAGCGCAGCACGAGAGGAGCAGAACGGAAAGAGGGGAGGAGGACGCCAGGGGAATATACCAGCCTGCCGGTAAGCACAATGCCGAACAGGCTGTAAGCGGGAGCGCACGCATATCTCTCTGAGGCAGAAGCCGCAGACGGCGAACAGAGAGGTGGGGGGGAGGGAGCGCCGCAGCGCTACCTAGACAGCCTGGCCTGGCTGAATTGTAGTGCTTCCCCCTCCCGGAATGATCCTGAGGGGGGGGGGGGAAAGACGCCGCAGCGTTACTTAAGAAGCCAGGCAGCGCGTCCTCCACAATAAAAGAAGCAGCTTAATAAGCTGTAACGGCAGGCTGGGAAGTATGTAGCACAAAAGCGCACTATTAAAACGAGGCACGGCTAAACATAGCTAGGGCTGAAACAGGATTGCAAGGGATCCCAGACAAACCCATAGGGGATGGGGAGGGGGGACAAAGCCCCCCAGCAGAGTAAACTCCTGCTAGGAAGAGAAAAGAAAACAGCAAATTGAGGACAAGGTCCTCAGTCCTACTGTCCACAGGACAGAGTAAAAAAGCACTGACCCTAGGGCAGACTGCCCTTTATAGGGGGGGTTTTGATTAATTAATTAATTATTACTTGCTAGGAGATTTTTTTCTCAGCAAAAATTCCGCTGTCCTATTTGTTCACAGGGGAGAAATCCCCACTTGTGCTGCTGTAGGACGTAAGGGAAATGTATTATGTAAATAAGGTGGCATACTACCGATTGATGGGGGATCTGTGCCCCTCATATCTTTCAAAGTAACTTGGGACCTTAACCAATCTTTTATCTTTAACACGCTGCCAGGGCCTATTGGGCAGTCCACACAGTGTAATAAATTAGTTTCTCACTTTATATAACACTGGACACACTTTATTTCTGAGGCGTATCTATCTGAATTATAGCAGTTTGGCAGTTATTGTTTGAGCAAGTATAAGTCATACTATCATTCTCATCTGCTGACATTTGGACTATTGTTGGCATATGGATATCTAGTATTTATAGTACTCTGAGCATGTTGTATATATATTGATAGCATATCAATCTCATTTGTGGACGTATTGGACGTATTTGTAGTACTCCGAGCATATTGGATGTATATTGAGAGTATACCAAACCATAATTTCCATCTAGTGAGTGCCTCTCTCTACATATTCTACCTTCACATTGTCTCTCACCCGATCCACTTCTGAAAGCTCAGAGTTGGCACCTGCAGGCCATGAGCCTCTATCCAGCACCTCACCCCCTTGCAAATCAGCCAAGCAGTCTAAGCCCCAAGTCATGCAGCAGTCTCTTATGCTTTTTGATCCACCTAGCTCCGCCCCAGAAGTGGAAGTGGAAAAGATTGAGTGCACCGATGCCCAACCACTTATGTTTGAGGATGAGGACATGGGAAGACCACCGCAGCATGCCTCTGATGATCACGAAACACAGGTGCCAACTGCTGTGGCTTTCTGCAGTGTGCAAACTGACAAGGAGTGCAGGGGTGCAGAAGACTTGGTGGAAGATTATGTGGAGGACAATGAGGTCCTTGACCCTACACAGGATGGAGGTCATGCTCGTGACCTGTGCAGTTTGGAGGAAGAGGTGGTGGTCGCACAGCAAAAGAGGGAGCAGGGTGGAGAAGCAGAGCGCCCGTCCCCTAGACATTACGCCTGCTACTGCCCACCGCACCCAGGGACCGAGCACACCAAAGACAGCTCCAAGGAGTTCCCAGGTGTGGCAGTTCTTCACACAATGTGCAGACAACAAGACTCGAGTGGTTTGCACGCTGTGTAATCAGAGCCTAAAGCGAGGCATAAACGTTCTTAACCTCAGCACAACCTGCATGACCTGGCATCTAAGTGTAAGACACGAGCTGCAGTGGACTAAACACCTCCAAAACCAAGAAAAGTCTCTGGCTCCTCCTGCACTCTCTTCTGCTGCAATTTCAGCCTCTTCCTCTACCTATTGAGTGACAGTGGCAATGGCCACCTTGCAAACGGAGGATGTGACACCAACCCCACCACGTCCATCACCTTCAACAAGCACCAAAACAGTGTCCCATGGAAGCATTCAGCTGTCCATCTCCCAAACACTGGATCGAAAGAGAAAGTACCCCCTACCCACCCACGATCCCAGGCCCTGAATGCCAGCATTTCAAAATTGCTGGCCTTTGAAATGCTGTCATTCCGTCTGTTGGAGACGGAGAGTTTTAAAAACGTTATGGCGGTGGATGTCCCACAGTACGTCGTTCCCAGCCGCCACTACTTTTCCAGGCGAGCCATCCCTTACTTGCATAAGCAAGTGACAAAATAAGGTGTGCACTGCGCAACACCATCTGTGGCAAGATCCACATAACTACCGATACGTGGACCAGTAAGCATGATTACTGGATGGCCACCCTGCTGGATCCTCATTACAAGGACAAAGTGCCATCCTTAATTCCCTCAATGGAACGTGGTAGACGCACTGATGGCATTCCCAACTGACACCGGGAGCTCTGTGAAAGCACAAGGCGAAGGCAGAAGAGGAGGAAGTGGCCGCCAATGCAGCCAGGGCACCGCCAGCATCTCAGAAGGCAGGGTTAGCATGGCCAAAATGTGTAAATGCTTTGTCACCACGCCACAGCAACCAGCACCACCAGCTGATACACAACATCTTAGCAGGAGGCAACATTTCAGCAACATGGTGGAGCAGTATATGTGCACACGCCTACACAAAATGACTGATGAGTCTGCCCCATTCAACTTCTGGGTCTCCAAATTGAGCACATGGCCTTAGCTTGCCCTTTATGCCTTGGAGGTGCTGGCCTGCCCTGCAGGCAGTGCATTGTCTGAACGTGTGTTTGGCATGGCAGGGGGTGTTATCACAGACAAGCGCAGCCACCTGTCCACAGCCAATGCGGAAAAGCTCACAATTATTAAAATGAACCAGGCATTAATCCCACAAGACCTGTCTGTACCTAGCATACCGACTTCACATAGCCATTGTTGTGCTCCAGCGCACTTTCTCTTTGTGTTATTTTATATATTCCACAATGTTTAGTGGTGTACCCAAATTAAATAAAAAAAAAAACACGTGTTTGCAGCCTCCACCTCCTCCACCGCTGTTTCCACCTACACCGCCAAATCCAGCTACACCACCATGTCCACCTACAATGCCACATTCACTGCCTCCTCAACCTCTTAGTCCACATGGACCTCCTGCTCTTTGTTCAGGATTAAAATTTGTAATTAGAATTGAGCGAAAACCTGGATGTTCAGTTTCGAGAAATTCGGACGAACTTCCCGAAAATGTTCGGGTTCGGGATCCGAACTCGACCCGAACCCCATTGAAGTCAATGGGGACCCGAACTTTTGGGCAGCAAAAGGCAGCAAAATGTAGGTAAATCCCCTTCAAACAAATGTGGATAGGGAAATGACTTAAAATAAAATAAATAAAAATTAAACAATATCAATTGGAAACTTAGAGGAGGTGGAATCGGAGGTTGGGGTGGCATCAGGTGGGAATACTATGGGAGTTGATGTTCTCATCACAGCCAAAAAAGGATTCATGTCTGTCTACAGTGCCACAGGCCTCATTCACAGACTCAGGGCCATGGCACCCGCAAAGAGGAGAACGGTCCCGTAACAGCAACACAGGCCTCAGGTCAACCTGCAATAGAACAGACCATTATCATTTATGTAGGCCCCTGACACCCAGACAAAGGAGAGGTCATTTGACAGCAAAAAGTGTTTAATGTCTCTCACCCAGACTGCAAGCAATTAAAGGAAATATAGGCCACTGACACCCAGACAATGGGGCGGTCATTAAACAGTAAAAAGAGTTTAATATCTCCCACCAAGACAACAAATGATTAAACGACATATAGGCCCCTGACACCCAGACAATGGGGCGTTCATTAGACAGTAAAAAGAGTTAAATCTCTACCACCAAGACAGCAAGCAAGTATGTGAAATTTAGGCCCCTGACACCCAGACAATGGGGTGGTCATGATAGTAGAAAGAGTTTAATATCTCCCACCAAGACAACAAATGATTAAACGACATATAGGCCCCTGACACCCAGACAATGGGGCGGTCATTAAACAGTAAAAAGAGTTAAATGTCTGCCACCAAGACAGCAAGCAAGTACGTGAAAGTTAGGCCCCTGACACCCAGACAGAGGAGAGAGGTCCCATCGCAGCAAAAGAGGCATCATGTCACCCACCAACGGAGAACGCCACTTTTAGGTTTTTAGGCCCCAGCATCCAGATAGAGGAGAGAGGTCCCAAAGCAGAGAATCAGGCTTTATGTTACCCACCAATGGAGAAGGCCACTTTCAGATATTTAGGCCCCAGGCACCCAGACGGAGGAGAGGTTCATTCAACTTTGGGTTGCCCCGCAAAATAATGGTAAAATTAAAAAAAGAGGATTTAATAAAGAAGTGCCCTGGAGTACAAGTATATATGGTTAAGGGGAGGTAGTTATAAATGTCTATTCTGCACAAGGGATGGACATGTCCTGTGGGATCCATGCCATTTTTATGAAAGTCAGCTTGTCCACGTTAGCTGTGGACAGGCGGCTGCGTTTGTCAGTAATGGTGGGCACGTTGCATATGAGGCGGTGAGCGGGAAGGCCGAAGTTACGCTGTAGCGCAGACAGGCGAGAAGCGGCAGGATGTGAAAGCCGGAAGCGCGCACAGACAGCCCGCACATTATGCAGCAACTCTGACATGTTAGGGTAGTCCCAGAGCTGCGACGAGATTTCGCCCATGATCGCACACCACCAGACAGGGCATTAGGCCCACCACTAGCAACCACTCGTCGCTCTGTTGTTCAATACCTGGCCACAACTCCTGCGCGGTGTGGGGCCTGTCCCCCAAACATATGAGTTTTCAGAACGGCCTGCTGACGTTTACCCCGGGCTGTGGTGAAGATTGGTGGTGAAGGTGTGTGGCTGACTGGATGAGCAGGTGGAAGAAGAGGAGGAGGAAGCCGGGTAGGAGGAGGAGGCAACGTATGATGCCCTGCGATCCTTGGGGGCGGAAGGACGTGTGCCAAAGAACTCTCCGCCTTGGTCCCAGCAGCCACTACATTTACCCAGTGTGCAGTTAGGGAGATTAGCGTCCCTTGCCATGCTTACTGGTCTATGTATCTGTGGTTAGGTGGACCTTGCCACAGATGGCGTTGCGCAGTGGACACTTGATTTTATCGGATACTTGGTTGTGCAGGGAAGGGACTGCTCTCTTGGAGAAGTAGTGGCAGGTGGAAACAACATACTGTGGGACAGCCATCGCCATCAGCTGTTTGACGCTGTCTGTGTCCACCAGCCTGAATGACAGCATTTCAAAGTCTAGAAGTTTAGAAATGCTGGCATTCAGGCCCAGGGCTCGAGGGTGGCTAGGTGGGAATTTACGCTTTCTCTCCAAGGTTTGTGAGATGAAGAGCTGAGAGATGAACGCTGCCATGTGACATGGTGGAGATGCTTGGTGACGGAGGGGGTGGTGGCACATCCTCTGTTTGGTGGGCGGCAGGTGCAAACATTCCTCCCGAGGTGGAGGAAGAGGCCGAGGCAGCAGCAGAAGAGGGAGCAGGGGAGCCTGGTCATACACCTTGTGCTAAGGTTCTGAACGTTAATACCTTGCTTCATGCGCTGATGGCACAGCGTGAAAACCACTCGGATCTTGTCGTCAGCACATTGTTTGAAGAAGTGCCATGCCAGGGAACTCCTTGAAGCTGCCTTTGGGGTTCTCGGTGCCTGGTGGCGGTGGCCAATGGCAGGTGAGCTCTCTTGGCGGCGGCTGTTCTGCTTTTGCCAGCTGCTCCTTCTTTTGCTACGTTGTTGGCTAGGTCTCACTACTGCCTCTTCCTCTGAACTATGAAAGTCAGTGGCACGACCTTCATTCCATGTGGGGTCTAGGATTTCATCGTCCCCTGCATCGTCTTCCACACAGTCTTCCTCCCTGACCTCCTGTTCGGTCTGCACACTGCAAAAAGACGCAGCAGTTGGCACCTGTGTTTTGTCATCATCAGAGACGTGCGGACTGCGATGAGATGGTATTCCCATGTCCTCATCATCAGGAAACATCAGTGCATTCTATGTCTTCCACCACTGGGGACGGGCTAGGTGGGTTCCCTTGGGAAACCCTGCCAGCAGAGTCTGCAAACAGCATAAGAGACTGCTGCATAACTTGAGGCTCAGACAGTTTCCCTGATATGCATGGGGGTGATGTGACAGACTGATGGGCTTGGTTTTCAGGCATCACCTGTGCGCTTTCTGCAGAAGACTGGGTGGAAGATAATGTTGTGAACGTGCTGGATCCACTGTCGGCCACCCAATTGACTAGCACCTGTACTTGCTCAGGGCTTACCATCCTTAGAACTGCATTGGGCTCCACAAAATATCGCTGTAAATTCTGGGGGGTACTGGAACCTGAGGTAGTTGGTTCACTAGGACGTGTGGCTGTGGCAGAATGGCCATGTCCTCTCCCAGCACCAGAGGGTCCACTAACAACACCACGACCATGTCCGCGTCCTAGATGTTTTCCTCATTGTTACCGTTCACCACAATAAGAAAAAAATTATTTGGCCCAATATATTGAATTCAAATTCAGGCCTTTTTTTACAGGCACCTAACACTATCTGGCTATCTATTTATGTACTGTATTACACTAATCTAGGCACAGCAGTAACCACAGATTTAGGGGAATATCAATTGTAGGCCTAGTATTTAGGCCCGGGATGACAGGTATCCTTTTACGGACAGATTTACATTTGGAGATGTACAGTAGCGTGTGAAAAAATATAGAGCATTATGCTTTCATCACTTGTATTTTAACACTTTGTGTAATATACCCTTTTACGGAAAGAAATACACTTGGCGTGCTACAGCTGGAACACCAGATTTTGGGTATTGCTATTTTGACAATTGAATTTCACCCCAGAAAATAATTTATAATTTGACGGACACTATGAAACTTGTCCAGTCACAGCTGGAACACCAGATTTACGGTATTTCTATTTTTGCAACTGAATTTCACCCAGAAAATAATTTATCCTTTGACAGACAATATGAAACTTGTCCAGTCACAGCTGGAACACCAGATTTACGGAATTTGTATTTTTGCAACTGAATTTCACCCCAGAAAATAAAATATCCTTTGACGGACACTATGAAACTTGTCCAGTCACAGCTGGAACACCAGATTTACGGTATTGCTATTTTGGTAATTGAGTTTAAACCCAGAACAAAATCTGTACTTTTACGGACACTCTGAAACTTGTCCAGTCACAGCTGGAACACCAGATTTACGGAATTTCTATTTTTGCAACTGAATTTCACCCCAGAAAATAATTTATCTTTTGACGGACACTATGAAACTTGTCCAGTCATAGCTGGAACAGCAGATTTACGGTATTTCTATTTTTGCAACTGAATGTCACCCCAGAAAATAATATACAGTTGTGTTCAAAATTATTCAACCCCCAATGCTGTAAAGGGTTTTAGGGAATTTAGTGTACATTTGTAATTGTGTTCAGAATGAAATCTTACAAGGACTTTTTAATAAACCAAATGCAACTAAAATGACATTAAATGTTTTTGTAATATAGTATTAAATGTTTTTTTTTGTGATTTCTTCATTGACACAATTATTCAACCCCTTAAAGACTACCACTCTTAAGAACAGAGGTTCATTCAAGATCAGGTATTGAAAACACCTCTGGATGTCAAGGAGCAGCAATCAAGCATAATAAGCACCAATTAGGCAGATTTAAAATGACTGTGATCCTCAGCTCCTTCTAAACATTTACTGGTGTGTTTACAGACATGGTGAAGTCAAGAGAATGGTCCAGGAAGACAAGAGAAGAGGTGATTTCTCTTCACAGGAAGGGCAATGGCTATAAGAAGATTGCAAAGATGTTAAACATACCAAGAGACACCATAGGAAGCATCATTCACAAATTCAAGGCAAAGAGCACTCTTGAAACACTACCTGGTCATGGCAGAAAGAAGATGCTGACTTTGACTGCTGTGCGCTACCTGAAGCGCAAAGTGGAGAAAAGTCCCCGTGTGACTGCTGAGGAACTGAAAAAAGATTTGTCAGATGCGGGTACTGAAGTTTCAGCTCAGACAATAGGATGCACACTGCGTAATGTAGGCCTCCATGCCAGGACTTCCAGGCGCACCCCCTTGCTGTCTCCAAAGAATAAGAAGAGTCGACTGCAGTATGCCAAAAGTCATGTGGACAAACCACAAAAGTTTTGGGATAGTGTTCTGTGGACTGATTAGAACTGTTTGGGCCCATGAATCAACGCTATGTTTGGAGGAGGAAGAACAAGGCCTATGAAGAAAAGAACACCTTGCCTACTGTGAAGCATGGTGGGGGGTCAATCATGCTTTGGGGCTGTTTTGCTTCTACAGGTACAGGGAAGCTTCAGCGTGTGCAAGGTACCATGAATTCTCTTCAGTACCAGGAGATATTGGATGAAAATGTGATGCAGTCCGTCACAAACCTGAGGCTTGGTAGACGTTGGACCTTTCAACAGGACAATGATCCCAAGCATACCTCCAAGTCCACTAGAGCATAGTTGCAGATTAAAGGCTGGAACATTTTAAAGTGGCCATCGCAGTCACCAGATTTAAATCCGATTCAGAACCTCTGGTGGGACTTAAAGAAAGCAGTTGCAGCGCGCAAGCCTAAGAATGTGACGGAACTGGAGGCTTTTGCCCATGAAGAATGGGCGAAGATACCCGTAGATCGCTGCAAGACACTTGTGTCAAGCTATGCTTCACGTTTAAAAGCTGTTATAACTGGAAAAGGATGTTGTACTAAGTACTAAGATTGAATGTCACTTGGGGGTTGAATAGAACTGATAATGATATGAGCACAGAAAAGACATTTGTGGTTATTTCATTATAAATGTTATGTTATATTTGTCTGACTTACAAGTGCCTCTTTGATTAAATTGTAAAAATAGATGACTGAAATGATCAAAATCAATGTCAAACTGGCCAAAACACTCAATTTCAGTGGGGGTTGAATAATTTTATACACAACTGTATCCTTTGACAGACACTATGAAACTTTACCAGTCACAGCTGGAACACCAGATTTACAGTATTGCTATTTTTGCAACTGAATTTCACCCCAGAAAATGATATATCCTTTGACGGTCGCTATGAAACTTGTCCAGTCACAGCTGGAACACCAGATCCGCAAATGCTGATGCAGCGAGCACATAGTGTGCTCTCCGCATCACCGCCGGCCCCATTCACACTGAATGGGTCTGCATCTATTCCGCAGAATTGCGGAATACATGCGGACATTTTTGCTGACGTGTGAATGGGGCCTTACTACTTTTTTTTTTTTGCACATTTTTTGGCAGAGATTTTTTCATCCACATTGATCGATGCGAATGAACCCCATTTTAGAAAGAAGACACCCCAAGGTATTCCGTTCTGGGTATGGTGAGTTCATGTAAAATTTTATTTTTTGTCACTAGTTAGTGGAGATTTGAGATTCTGTGAACTTGCCATGCCCCTCACGGAATACCTTGGGGTGTCTTCTTTCCACAATGGGGTCACTTGTGGGGTATTTATACTGCCCTGGCATTTTAGGGGCCCCTAAAGCGTGAGAAGAAGTCTGGAATCCAAATGTGTAAAAATGCCTTGTGAAATCCTAAAGGTACTCATTGGAATTTGGGCCCCTTTGCGCATCTTGGCTGCAAAAAAGTGTCACACATGTGGTATCGCCGTACTCAGGAGAATTAGGGCAATGAGTTTTGGGGTGTATTTTTACATATAACCATGCTGGGTGTGAGAAATATCTCTGTAAACGACAACTTTTTAATTTTTTTTTATACAAAGTTGGCAGTTTACAGAGATATTTCTCTCACCCAACATGGTTATATGTAAAAATACACCACAAAGCTCATTGCCCTAATTCTCCTGAGTACGGCGATGCCACATGTGTTCCACTTTTTTGCAGCCTGGGTGCGCAAAGGGGCCCAAATTTCAACGAGTACCTTTAGGTTTTACATGGCTGCTCACAATTTAGCCCCACCCGAAATGCCAGAACATAAACACACCCCACAAATGACCCCATTTCCGAAAGTAGACACCCTAAGGTATTCACTGAGGGGCATAGTGAGTCCGTGGGAGATTTTTTTATTTTTTTTTGCCAGAAGTTTGCAGAAATGGAAACTTTATTATTTTTATTTTTTTCCTCAGAAAGTGTCATTTTCCGCTAACTTGTGAAAAAAAATGAAATGATACATGAACTCACCATGCCCCTCCGCGAATACTTTGGGATGTCTTCTTTCTAAAATGGTGTCATTTGGGGGGTATTTATACTATCCTGACATTCTAGCACCTGAAGAAACATGACAGGTGCTCAGAAAGTCAGAGCTGCTTCAAAATGCGGAAATTCACTTTTTTGCACCATAGTTTGTAAACGCTATAACTTTTACCCAAACCAATAAATATACACTTATTGGATTTTTTTTTTTTATCAAAGACATGTAGAACAATAAATTTTGCGAAAAATTTATATAGAAATGTAGTTTAAAAAAAACCCGATTACAACAGAAAGTGAAAAATATCATTTTTAAAAATGTCAGCAGCAATGAAATACCCCCAAATGAAAGCTCTGTTAGTGAGAAGAAAAGGAGGTAAAATTCATTTGGGTGGTAAGTTGTATGACGGAGCAATAAACTGTGAAAGTAGTGTAGTGCAGAATTGTAAAAAGTGGCATGGTCATTAAGGGTGTTTAAAGAGGACCTTTCACTGGTCCACAGTTTATTAGGTAAAGCTATGTACATGGAGAGCGGCACCCAGGGATGTCCCTGCACTTACTTGTATCCCTGGGTGCAGCTCCATTCGTCCTCTGTAGCCCCCGGTACCGGCGCTCCTGCTGCTCTAATTTTGCCTGGGGCGGAGACTTCTTCTTCTGCCCTGGGCGTCTCCTTCTCCCAGGGCTGGAGCGCTGGCCAATCGCAGCGCTCAGCTCAGCTTCAGCGCTCAGCTGAAGTGGTTAATTAATGATCTGATATTATATATTTTTATTAATATGTTTATTAACATGTTGTGGAAACATGGATTTAGTGTATGTTTTTCTTTTTCATTAATTATTTGTCTACTGGTGCACAAGTGTATATTTCTCAGGTGAACAAGAGCTGATTAGAAGTGGGGGCGGAGTAACTACCGAGTTTTTTAAATTGTGGTTTTGTAACAATTTCTACTATGCCATGAGTAAGGACAAGAGGTAACTATCTGAAACATGTAGGCTATTCTTTCTATGGTATGTCACACATTTTAAAAGAAGAAATAAAGAAGTTTTATTTTCATATTTTTCTTTTTTAACTTTTTTGTTACTGCTGACAAAACAGCATTCTGGAATTTTCTGTTAATAAGGATGAGCTGAACTGGTTTCCTTTAGTTTTTTGAACATTTTAATGAAATGTCTGATATCTAGGCCATTCTGACCTAGCTGTTTGAAGGTATTGGGAGCAGTGGTTATGTGAGGGCATGCACATGGCTCAGACAGATCACCAATAGAGAGGATCACTTCATCTGCCAAGAATCACAGGAAGCTCCCACAGTTTCGTTGTCCACCACACACACCAGATGCAGGTGGCACTTTCATTTCACCCCCATCTCACCATTTTCAGTTGCTTAGCAGAAAGAACTTTGGTGTCATGAAGCTCACTACGTGTTTAGCTGTTGACAACCAGCCACCATTGCCTTTTTTTGCAGTGGTGTTTTGTTTGTAGCGGTGTTTGATTGAGAAACCTGGGTCACGATTAAGACAACACATTGAAACATGTTGATTCCTATCTGCCATATGAATTTGTATAGTTACTAATAAACGTGGATTGATTTTATTATGGCCTGGATGCTGGAAGTTTGTTTTCTTCTGTATAATTTTGACTCACAAATACGCAAGGGTTTCCGAGCAATGTCTCTACTAGATTACAAGACTTGTTGCAATGTAAGAGGCTAATTTGCATATATTTTTCCCAGAAACCAAGAGGAGTGTTGCTTAGCCTACAATACTCCTCAAGCATACTAGGTGCTCTTCATGAGGAGAAAGTGGAAACAGTACTTACCGGACACCAGCCCCTAAACAGTTGTAGGAGCAAAGTCTGAATGACTGAAAAAAACACAAACAAAAAAATACATGCTAACATTGGCGACAGTGTGATGTGATAAATATTCAGGAACAAACAGTCATTGATGTTCCAGTGGTGTGGACATAGTAATAATGCAGAAAAAAGCGTGTTAGCAAAATCATGCATTCCAATATGAACGCATGAGTTGCCATTGTGTGCTAGAATCTAAGTGGGTGCTGGCACTTATTGGTGGCAGCTGAGCCTCTGGACCAAGGAGACAGGGCTACACCAGGAGGAGAACATATGATCCTTGGGATTTTCCCAACAGCTGTGCTCTTCCTATCTGAGAGTGGAAGAGCAGAGCTGCTTGGAGGAAAGTGTGTTTTCCTCCTCGTACAGCTCTTTCTTCCTGGTCCAGAGGCTTCACTGCCACAGTGCGTCCCAGCATTCATAAATGAAGAGGGAGGGTGGAGTGACGAGCTCAGAGTGGTGTTACAAGAGTGGCACTCCAAGGGCTCAGTCTGGCACCATGGTGCTTGAACCAACTCATTTTCATATTACTAAAAACACAAATATCTTTACAATGGTTCTACACACAGATATAACAACAGTATCATTTTAATCAGCATTATCAATCCTACCAGGCAGGCAGTATGCCTGGTTTAATAGGACTGATCATGCTAACAGATGCTCTTTAAGATTATAAAAATAGATTTTGAAAAATGCATTGTAAACTATAGCCACTTCTGTGATATCCTTTAAAATCATCTTTACATTGAAAGTGACATCTTGTATCAATTATTTGTCTGCAGAGATATTTACTGAAGTTTAGAAAAATCTAAAGCCAGCATTTTGTGGCTGATTTTAATGAGTGACTTAAGAGTTTAAATAGTTAGAGGTACTGTTGCCAGAAGTACATAATATCTCCACATAATATAGCGTGATCAGTGGATACTTTACTTGATTACTGCAAGCTTGTGGAAGGAGGGCCAGATGGTGCTTTTTCATGCCAGAATTACTTAGAAAACTCTGCACACTGCTTAATTGGTTCCTACATAGTGGACTATACTGAGAGCTAGCATGTTAACTATATTAAGACAATCAGCACGAGCTGTAATTAGCAGATTTTTGTTGCACAATATTTTATTGCTAATAATTATCTTATTAAAGTAAATATTGTTTTATATTTTCATTACCAACTACTTTAAATACAGTTTGAATGTTCAGTGTAGAAATATATAGAAACCCATTCTCAAAAGAAAAACTGACTGTATTCTTACTGTTTAGAAAAAAATCACAGGGATAATTTATATTTATATAAAAAAATGTCTGCAACACGCAGACAAATGTAGAAGAATGTGTCATTATTAGTGTTAAGCGAACCTGAACTCCAAAATTCGGGCGTGTACTGAACTTTGCTAGTTTGGGTACCTGGATCCGAACCCAAACTTTGCAGCAAAAGTTCGGGTTCGAATTCGGTGTTCGGGCACTTAATAAAGCTTGTTGAAAGGCGGCAGGCAGCCAATGAACAAGCTTTTAAGCTGTAGGCACTTAGAAGCCATCACAGCCATGCCTAATAAAGGCATGGCTGTGATTGGCCGGTGCATCATGTGACACAGCCTCTATACAAGCTGGATCACATGTAGCGCTGCCCATCAGCTCTGAGCAGGGACAGGAAGCAGGCAGCTAAAGTGAGGGAGAGTGTTAGGAATCTCATTTGGCTATTTATTCTGTGGGTGACTTATAGTGATTTTTTTTGTGTGTGCAATACACCAGATTTGCACCCCTGACACAGAAATATAATAATTAATTTGGCTGCTAATTCTGTGGGTAACCTATAGAGATTTTTTTGTGGGTGCAATGCACCATCTTTGCACCACTAACACAAAAATATAATAGTTAATCCGTCTGTTAGATCAGTGGGTGACATATACCCATTTTTTGTGTGAGGTAGACCTGCACGGCATCTGTGATAGGGAAATCAATATAGTTAATCTGTCTGTTAGTTCGGTGGGTGACATATGCCCATTGTTTTGTGAGAGGTACATCTGCACTGCATCCATGACAGGGAAATTAATATAGTTAATCCATCTGTTACTTCGGTGGTTGACATATACCCATTTTTTGTGTGAGATAGACCTGCACAGCATCTGTGATAGGGAAAATTAATATAGTTAATCTGTTCGTTAGTTCGGTGGGTGACATATACCCATTTTTTTGTGTGAGGTACATCTGCACTGTATCCGTGACAGAGAAATTAATATATTTAATCCGTCTGTAAGATCTGTGGGTGACATATACCCATTTTTTGTGTGAGGTACACCTGCACTGCATCCGTGACAGGGAAATTAATATAGTTAATCCATCAGTTAGATCGGTGGGTGACATATGCCCTTTTTTTTTTGTGTAAGGTACACCTGCAATGCATCCGTGACAGGGAAATTAATATAGTTAATCCGTCTGTTAGTTCAGTGGTTGACCTCAAATAATGAGGAGAGCATCAAATAAGGGACGTGGCCCTGGTCGGGGTGCTTCTAGTGTTGGTGGAGCTCCTGTTGCAGGGTTAGTACATGGTTGTTCTGTGCCAGATACACACCCAAATGAAACACCTTCCTCAAGTGCACGTTTGTAGGCCCGTATACTAGTGTACGAATGGTGAGGCCAGAACAAGTAGAGGCGGTAGTAGATTGGGTGGCTGACAGTACCTCCAGTTCCTTCACATTGCCTCCCACCCGGTACCCTGCTGAAACCGCAGAGTTGGCACCTGCAGTCCATGGGCATCTGTCTTTCACCTCACCCCCTTGCAAATCAGCCAAGTAGTCTGAGCCCCAAGTCATGCAGCAGTCTCTTAACTGTTTGATGACTCTGCTAGCAAGGTTTCCAAGGGCCATCCACCTAGCCCTGCCCCAGAAGTGGTAGAGATTGAGTGCACTGCCCAACCACTTATGTTTCAGGATGTGGACATGGGAGGACCACCGCAGCGCATCTCTGATGATGACGAAACACAGGTGCCAACTGCTGCAGCTTTCTGCAGTGTGCAGACTGGCAAGGAGGTCAGGGGTAAGAAGTGGGTGGAAGATGATGTGGAGGATGATGGGTCATGGAATCAAGGTCATGTGAGTGACGTGTGAAGTTCGGAGGAACACAGTGCCAGCCGCACAGTAAAAGAGGGAGCAGGGTGCAAAAGCAGAGTGGCTGTTCCCTAGCCAGTACACCTGCTGCTGCCCACTGCACCCAGGGACTGAGCCAACCAAAGACACTCTGGGAGATCAGGAGTTCCCTGGCGTGGCAGTTCTTCAGACAATGTGTTGACGAAAGATGCAAGTGGTTTGCTTGCTGTCCAATCAGAGCCTGAAGTGAGTCATAAATGCTCTTAACCTGAGCATCACTTGCATGACCAGGCATCTAACTGCAAAGCACGAGCTACAGTGGAGTACACACCTCAAAAACTGTGAAAGATCTCAGGCTCTCTTCTGCTGCAGTCTCGGCCTCTTCCTCCCCCTCTGGAGTGACAGTGGCACCTGCCACCCCGTAAACAGAGGATGTGGCAGCAACACCACCACCTCTACCACCATCACCAAGCATCTCCACACTGTCCCATGGAAGTGTTCAGCTGTCCATCTCTTAAACATTGGAGAGAAAGAGGAAGAACCCCCTACCCCCTGCGATCCCTGGCCCTGAATGCCAGTATTTAAAAATTCCTGCCCTTTGAAATCATGTCATTCCGTCTGGTGGAGACAAAAACTTTTAAAAACCTTATGGTGGTGGCTGTCCCACAGTACGTGGTTCCCAGCCACCACTACATTTTCAGGTGAGCCATCCCTGCCCTGCACAGTCAAGTGCCAGACAAAATTAGGTGCGCACTGCGCAACACCATCTGTGGCAAGGTCCACATAACTACTGATACATGGACAGGGACGTTATAACTCCTTAACTGCAGACTGGGTACATGCAGTGGGGGCTGGGCCTGAGGCGGAGAGCAGTTTAGCACATGTTCTTCCGCCACCGAGGTTTGCATAACATTTCTCGTTGCCTCCTGTTGCCTCCTCGTCCTACTCCGCTTCCTCCTCTACCGCCTCCTCATCTGGTCAGCGTAACACCTGCACCACCAACTTCAGCACAGCCAGGGGGAAACGACAGCAGGTGGTTTTGAAACTCATCTGTTTGGGGTGAAAACCCCACACCATGCAGGAGCTGTGTACGGGCATGGAACAACAGACCGATGAATGGTTGGTGCCGCTGAGCCTAAAGCCCGGCCTGGTGGTGTGCGATAACGGGCAAAATCTTGTAGCAGCTCTGGGCCTAGTCGGTTTGGTGCACATCCCTTGCATGGCACATGTGCTTAATTGGGCGGTGCAGAGGCTCCTAAAAAATTACCTTGATATGTCATAGCTGCTGCAAAAATTGCGGGCCGTCTGAGTGCGCTTTCAGTGTTCTCACCCTGCTGCTGCTCGCCTGTCTGTGCTGCAGCATAACTTCTGCCTTCCCGGTCACCACCTCATATGTGACATACCCACAAGGTGGAATTCCACCTTGCACATGCTGGAGAGACTGTGCAACCAGCAGTAGGCGATAGTGGAGTTTCAGCTGCAGCATGCACGAGTGAGTTGTTCTGCGAACAGCACCACTTCACCACCAACGAGTGAGCCTTCATGCGGGATGTGTGTGCCACGTTGTGCTGCTTCGAGCACTCCACCAACATGGTCAGTGCCGATGACGCTGTCCTCAGCGTTAATATCCCAATTCTATGTCTCCCTGAAAAAACGCTTCGGGCGATGATGGAAGAGGATCTGGCACAGGTGTAAGAGAAGGAAGAAGAGGGATCATTTCCCCGGTTATCAGGCAAGTCATTCACAAGTGGCTCGGATGGTGGGTTCCTGCACCAACAGAGGCCAGGTACACAACTGTCCAGCCAGGACACCGTTTTGGAGGACGAGGAGGAGGAGAATGATGAGGAGGAGGAACCGTGTTCACAGCAGGGTGGCACCCAAATCAACTCATGGGAATCACTGGAGCGTGGCTCAGGGAATATAGAGGACACAGATGATACACCTCCCACAAGGACATCTTGTCGTCAGAGGCGGATTAAGTGCATGATAGTCCCGAGGCTGTCTACCCAATTTGGGCCCCTCCCTCCCTTTTAAGTTAAAAAAAAATTCTGTATGAAGAGGCTGTGGTGCTTTGTGAGTGTCACAGTCTCTTCCTAGGCCATATGACGTCACATTTATCATTCACATGGTCTAGCTGCAGCTCTGTCCCATCTGAGTGGGTCTGAGCTGCAATACCAAGTGCTGTGCTATCAAATGGACAGAACTGCGCTTGGTAAGGAGCAAAGAGGCAGAGGCGCTCACTGGAACATTGCATTCTCCTCTAACAACTAATTGGAGGGGTGCCAGGAGTCTGACCCCCACCATCTCATAACTCTCTGAGTACAGATGTCATAGATGTTACCTGCAGTCCTATGTAACAACCCATATAACACAGTGAACTATTATGTTATGTGGGGTATTACATAGGACTGCAGGGAACATGTACAACTTTTTCTGCACACAGAAAGTTATCACTGTTATCTGGGCTGTGTGAGGCAGTGACAGGCCTCATGGCTGATAGAAGAGAGGAATGGCAGGATTATCCATCTCTTTCCCATCAGTGGGCAGGTCTGAGGCAGCAACAGGTGCCACAATCAAGAGAGCATAAAGCTGTCCTCACAGTGAGATGGGTGTGTCCTGTGAGGTACAGAAGCCTGGAGTGGTTCTGTGTGTGGTTTGATCTGGGAGCGCTGAGAGACCACAAGGCTGGGAGTAGCCTGAAGTTTGGGGGGTCCCGCGACGCCTAGGGATAAGGGTCACATGGTCAGCGTCGGGCGGACGACTGGACCACAATCCCCCAAAAGACACCGGTGAGGTAACAGCCAGGAGGCTGATGGACATTGGGCTGGGAAAGCCGCATGGGTGCCGTGTGTGTGAACAGTGTCTTAGGTGAGTCAGGGACACACTGTGTTAGTTAGAGCCCAGCCGGGCAGGTGTTTGTTTTGAATTTCATTTATTTATGTTGATGCTGGGACAATAAAGCGATGTTTTGGCCCCTAAAGCTGCGGTGGACGACTATCTGTATGTGAACGATCCTCGAGACCAGAGCTAACCCCCCACAGCTGTTACATAGAACTGCAGGTGACGAATTAAAATTTTAGTTGCCAAATTTAAAATACATATGATTATAATAAAAAAGACTTGGAGGAGAAGATGAGATGCAGGTAATGAGCCAGCACTACATATAGGGGAATACAGCACCATATACCTGTTACAGCCAGGGACTTCTCCTGTCATGTATATCTTCTCTTTCCTCTTCTCCTCCATTTGACCCAGAGCGCCATGACAAATTATTTCAGCCACATCTTGTCTCTTCAGAGTTTGTTACACAGACATGTCAGATTTCTTATAAATTTATCAAACTGGTGTAATTTAGAACTTTCTTAGTTGCCTATAGCAACCAATCAGATTCCACCTTTCATTTTCCAGAGGAGCTGTCAAAAATGAAAGGTAGAATCTGTTGCTATGGGCAACTAAGCCAGGTCTACTTTACACCAGTTTGATAATTTACCCCAAAGATCCCTATAGTGTCTACAGCAGTTATAATGTATATTCCCCTACACTGCCCCCATATAGTAATTTCCCCCACACTTCCCCATATAGTAATTTCCCCTACACTGCCCCATATAGTAATTTCCCCTACACTGCCCAATATAGTAATTTCCCCTACACTGCCCCATATAGTAATTTCTCCCACACAGTCCCCATATAGTAATTTCCCCCATAATGCTCCATATAGTAATTTCCCCCACACTGCTCAATATAGTAATTTCCCCCACACTGCCCTATAAAGTAATTTTCCCCACACTGCCCCCATACATTAATTTGGCTTCGTCTGAAACATGTAAACTACCGCATGTAAATGATTTGTCTGTATTGGGATTTATGTTGCAACAATAAAGAGGAAGATTTTATGGCATGGGATTATTGTGCCGGACAACTTTCTTTTCTTAAAAAAAAGAGCGGCAAATTTTTGTTTTCTTTATCCACTAATACACAGAAAAAAGGACTTTAAAACAGATAACTGCACCACTGAACGGCAAATATATTTTTTCTTTTGCCACTAATACACGACAAAAAGGGCTGCAATTTTCACTCTTCACCACACAATGGCTAATAATCCCTTTTTTTCCCTCTAATACAAGCTAAAAAATGCTTTAGAAAATATAACCGCTACAAGGACAAATAAAATGTAGAAATATTTCCTGATAATAAACCCACTTAATGCCTGTATTAAACAGAACTTGCACCCTAATAAGAACAGTTTGCTGGAATTACAGAGCTGTATAATGGCAATTTGGATCCCCAGTCAGTGCAGCAAGATGTAATCGGATTGTTCCTAATACCCAGGCTGTCACCTCCACGACTGAACCCTGTTCAACATAAATGCTGGTGGAATGATTCCATCCTATCCTTTCCCTACACCTTGAGTAATCTTTCCCTGCACTTGTAAATCGTTTTTCTTTTTTTTTTTTTTACCACAATCAAGTCATTCCTAACATTCTCCCTAGTGCCTGCAGACACGTCTCTCCCTGCACTAAGCACGCTGGTAAATGGCAGAATCTAAGATGGCCACTGTATTTATAGGGCTGTGACATCACAGGGCTAGCTGGCTGCTGATTGGCTGCATGCATGTCAGTATGGGTGATCCCGCCTTTCCAGAGTTCCTTGTCCCATGTCCTCAGATGTGTAGCAGCCATGTCTGGTTAATTTTTATGAACGTCAGCTTGTCCACGTTGACTGTGGACAGGCGGCTGCGTTTGTCAGTAATGACGCCCCCTGCTGTGCTGAATACACGTTTAGACAAAACGCTGGCCGCCGGGCAGGCCAGCACCTCCAAGGCATAAAATGCTAACTCTGGCCACGTGGACAATTTGGAGACCCAGAAGTTTAATGGGGCCGAACCATCAGTCAGTTCGTGGAAGGGTGTGCAGACGTACTGTTCAACCATGTTAGTGAAATGCTGCCTCCTGCTAACACGTTCCATATCAGGTGGTGGTGCAGTTAGCTGTGGCGTGGAGACAAAATTTTTCCACATTTCTGCCATGCTAACCCTGCCCTCAGAGGAGCTGGCCGTGACACAGCTGCGTTGGCGACCTCTTGCTCCTCCTCTGCCTTCGCCTTGGGCTTCCACCTGTTCCCCTGTGACATTTGGGAATGCTCTCAGGAGCACCTCTACCAGCGTGCGCTTGTACTCGCGCATCTTCCTATCATGCTCCAGTGCAGGAAGTAAGGTGGGCACATTGTCTTTGCACCAGGGATCCAGCAAAGTGGCAACCCAGTAGTCCGCACACGTTAAAATGTGCGCAACTCTGCTGTCGTTGCGCAGGCACTGCAGCATGTAGTCGCTCATGTGTGCCAAGCTCCCCAGAGGTAAGGACAAGCTGTCCTCTGTGGGAGGCGTATCGTCATCGTCCTCCGTATCCCCCCAGCCACGCACCAGTGATGGGCCTGAGCTGTGTAGGGTGACACCCCGCTGTGAACCTGCTTCATCCTCATCTTCCTCCACCTCATCCTCCTTGTCCTCCAGTAGTGGGCCCTGGCTGGCCACATTTGTACCTGGCCTCTGCTGTTGCAAAAAACCTCCCTCTGAGCCACTTCTAACAGACTGGCCTGAAAGTGCTAAAAATGACCCCTCATCCTCCTACTCCTCCTGGGCCACCTCCTCTTCCATCATCGCCCTAAGCGTTTTTTCAAGGAGACATAGAAGTGGTATTGTAACGCTGATAACAGTGTCATCGCCACTGGCCATGTTGGTGGAGTACTCGAAACAGTGCAACAAGGCACACAGGTCTCGCATGGAGGCCCAATCATTGGTGGTGAAGTGGCGCTGTTCAGCAGTGCGACTGACGCGTGCGTGCTGCAGCTGAAACTCCACTATGGCCTTCTGCTGCTCACACAGTCTCTTCAGCATGTTCAAGGTGGAGTTCCACCTGGTGGGCACGTCGCATATGAGGCGGTGAGCGGGAAGGCTGAAGTTCCGCTGTAGCGCAGACAGGCGGGCAGCGACAGGATGTGAACGCCGGAAGCGCGCACAGACGGCCCGCACTTTATGCAGCAGCTCTGACATGTCGGGGTAGTTGTGAATGAACTTCTGCACCACCAAATTCAGCACATGCGCCAGGCAAGGGATGTGCGTCAAACCGGCTAGTCCCAGAGCTGCGACGAGATTTCGTACACCACCAGGCCGGGCTTGAGGCCCACCGGCAGAAACCACTCGTCGGTCTGTTGTTCAATACCCCGCCACAACTCCTGCGCGGTGTGGGGCCTGTCCCCCAAACATATGAGTTTCAAAATGGCCTACTGACGTTTACCCCGGGCTGTGCTGAAGTTGGTGGTGAAGGTGTGTGGCTGACTGGATGAGCTGGTGGAAGCAGAGGAGGAGGAAGCCGAGTAGGAGGAGGCTACAGGAGGCAAATAATGATGCCCTGCGATCCTTGGCGGCGGAAGGACATGCGCCAAGGAACTCTCCGCTTGGGGCCCAGCCGTCACTACATTTACCCAGTGTGCAGTTAGGGAGATATAGCGTCCCTGGCCGTGCTTACTGGTCCACGTATCTGTGGTTAGGTGGACCTTGCCACAGATGGCGTTGCGCACTGCACACTTGATTTTATCGGATACTTGGTTGTGCAGGGAAGGCACGGCTGTCTTGGAGAAGTAGTGGTGGCTGGGAATAACATACTGTGGGACAGCCATGGACATCAGCTGTTTGAAGCTGTCTGTGTCCACCAGCCTGAATGACAGAATTTCAAAGGCCAGTAGTTTAGAAATGCTGGCATTCAGGCCCAGGGCTCGAGGGTGGCTAGGTGGGAATTTACGCTTTCTCTCCAAGGTTTGTGAGATGGAGAGCTGAACGCTGCCGTGTGACATGGTGGAGATGCTTGGTGACGCAGGTGGTGTTGTCGGTGGCACATCCTCTGTTTGGTGGGCGGCAGGTGCCAACATTCCTCCCGAGGCCGAGGCAGCAGCAGAAGAGGGAGCAGGGGGAGCCAGAGTGAGTTCCTTGCTTTTAAGGTGCTTACTCCACTGCAATTCAAGCTTTGCATGTAGATGCCTGGTCATGCAGGTTGTGCTAAGGTTCAGAACGTTAACGCCTCGCTTCAGGCTCTGATGGCACAGCGTGCAAACCACTCAGGTCTTGTCGTCAGCACATTGTTTAAAGAAGTGCCATGCCAGGGAACTCCTTGAAGCTGCCTTTGGGGTGCTCGGTACCTGGTGGCGGTGGCCAGTAGCAGGCGAACTCTATTGGAGGCGGCTGTTCCGCTTTTGCCCCCTGCTCCCTCTTTTGCTACGCTGTTGGCTCGGTCTCACCACTGCCTCTTCCTCTGAACTATGAAAGTCAGTGGCACGACCTTCATTCCATGTGGGTTCTAGGACCTCATCGTCCCCTGCATCGTCTTCCACACAGTCTTCCTCCCTGACCTCCTGTTCGGTCTGCACACTGCAGAAAGACGCAGCAGTTGGCAATTGTGTTTCGTCATCATCAGAGATGTGCGGACTGCGATGAGATGGTATTCCCATGTCCTCATCATCAGAAAACATCAGTGGTTGTGCATCAGTGCATTCTATGTCTTCCACCACTGAGGAAGGGCTAGGTGGATTCCCTTGGGAAACCCTGCCAGCAGAGTCTTCAAACAGCATAAGAGACTGCTGCATAACTTGAGGCTCAGACAGTTTCCCTGATATGCATGGGGGTGATGTGACAGACTGATGGGCTTGGTTTTCAGGCGCCACCTGTGCGCTTTCTGCATAAGACTGGGTGGGAGATATTGTTGTGAACGTGCTGGATCCACTGTCGGCCACCCAATTGACTAGCGCCTGTAACTACTCAGGCCTTACCATCCTTAGAACTGCATTTGGCCCCACCAAATATCGCTGTAAAATCTGGCGGGTACTGGAACCTGAGGTAGTTGTTTCACTAGGACGTGTGGCTGTGGCAGAATGGCCACGTCCTCTCCCAGCACCAGAGGGTACACTAACACCACCACAACCGTGTCCGCGTCCCTTACTAGATGTTTTCCTCATTGTTACCGTTCACCAAGCACCACAATAAGAAAAAAAATATTTGGCCCAATGTATTGATTTCAAATTCAGGCCTTTTTTTTACAGGCACCTAACACTATCTGCCTATTTATTTATGTAGCGTATTACACTAATCCAGGCACAGCAGTAAGCACTGATTTAGGGGAAAATCTCTTTTAGGGCTAGTATTTAGGCCCTGGATGAAAGGTATCCTTTTATTGACAGATTTGAACTAGGCCTGCAACAGCTGGAACACCAGATTCAGGGTATTGCTATTTTGGCAATTGAATTTCACCCCAGAACAAAATATATAATTTGCAGGACACTATGACACTTGGCCAGCCACAGCTTTAACTACTGATTTATGGTATTGCTATTTTGGCAATTGAATTTTACCCCAGAACAAAATATATGTTTTGGCGGACACTATTATAGTTTGCCAGCCAGTGCTGGGACACCAGATTTAGGGGATTGCTATTTTGGCAATTGAATTTCACCCCAGAACAAAATATATGTTTTGGCGGACACTATTATAGTTTGCTTGCCAGTGCTGGGACACCAGATTTAGGGGATTGCTATTTTGACAATTGAATTTCACCACAAAAATAATCTATCCTTTGCCAAACAGCAGACAGTATTATACTTGGCTAGCCAAAGCTGGAACACCAGATTTAGGGGATTTGTATTTTGGCAATTGTATTTAACCCCTTAATAAAATATAGAAATTGCTATCCTGAGTTTCTAGGGGTGACAATTGCAAAGCCAAGCCCCTGATGTAGGATATAGCAAAAAAAAAAAAACTAATATTGATGGATTGATAGACTTGGTGGCAGCTTGTTCTGTTGCACCACAAGTCACAAAATGGCTGCCGATCACCCCAGAAAATAAGTGACAGAAAAATGCTCTGTGCAGCCTAAAAACCAGTGAGCAAGTATCTAGAAGAAGTTCAATCATTCACAGCTGTAGATCGATCACTTCATTAGGTGCTTTTGCAGACTTTTCCCTGCCTAATCTCGCCCTCACAGCAGCTGCGTCCTCTCCCTACACTAATCAGAGCAGTGTGACGTGCGGCGCTACGTGACTCCAGCTTAAATAGAGGCTGGGTCACATGCTGCACTTGGCCAATCACAGCCATGCCATTAGTAGGCATGGCTGTGATGGGTTCTTAGGGCAAGAAGTAAAACAATAGCTGATTGGCTGCTGTGCAGCCCTTCAGAAAACGGGAGGAAATTGCCAAACAACGAACCCGAACTTTTTTGAAAATGTTCGGGTCCGGGTCCGGGTCCCGAACACCCCAAAATTCGGTACGAACCCAAACTATGCTCGAACTGTTCGCTCAACACTACTCCCTTCGGGTCACACGTCTGTGATCGGTACACCGGTCGTGATAGATGAATTCTGTAACTTCTTAGTACTTCTGTAAACAAAAGTTGCTTGTCTTACAGGCAGCAAAGTTTTAAGCTGAGAGGATAATTGAGGATAAACAAATTGAAAAAAATATATAGAAATAAGCAAATGGGTGATGCCCAACCTAAGAGATAACTAGAGGTTATCTTTGCTTCACAAATGTGTTTTTAAGCCACTTATCTGGCCAACTGCCATTTGGGAATTCTCTTTAGAATTTGCACAATCATAGTAAGAACAAACATATTATTAAGAATATGACCATGTTGTCTAGAACAACATTACCATGTTGGATATTGCCTTCTTCAGCTGCCTCATTGCTTGTGTGGGATGCAGTGAATATCACATTACAGATTCCATTCTAGCACAACTATATACATGTAATCATTCTTTTTAGTAGGTCAAAAGTATTGCATAGAATTTAATATTGCCAATTGCAATTGTTTATTAGTAAAGCTATACATGTTTATCTTTTTATAAGGGCGCTAACTCCCCTAGCATGAGTGGAGTATGTAAAATGGTAGGATTGGGCTACCCACAATCTCTGCAAAACAAAGATATTTTCTTTTAGAAGATATGATTTGGACAGACATAATGACCAATTAGTGTTGTAAATATCAGAAAACTGCATATTGCTTGTTGGAGTCCCCCTGCCTCACACATTCTATAATCAATACAGATAGCCATATCAATAAGAATGATTGGCAGGCATTAACACTAGGAAATATACTACACATTCCCCAAAATATTAAATCAACTGTTCTGCCCAGGGTTGCCCATAACATAAAAAGCTTTAACAAACACTAAAACATTTTCCTCTAAAGTGGAACATAGGACCTAAAGTCAATGGCATCATAACTTAACATCACTGCAAAGCATGTGGTTACCAATGATCATTCAGCATTATCTGCAAGAAGGAAAAATTCCCATTCAAAACAGAACTTTTTGAAAAATTCACCAAATCAGACAAAAAGCAAATTTCAAGACATTTCATCTGGAAGGCTCATCGGAGGAACTCCATACCTTTATAGAGGGTCTGAATCATAATGATATTAATATCAAACTTACCTATAAGGCGGAACCAAGGAAGATTGAATTTCTTGATGTCGAGTTCTGGGTGGCAGATGATGGGACTGTGGTCTCTGATCTTTTTAAAAAGGAAAGATCTGTCTATGCGTTGTTACATGATAGCTATTCACATCCGGAATCTCTAATTAAAAGTATCCCTGTTAGACAATTTTTATAGGCCAGAAGAATCTGCTCCAATTTGGAGCTTTTTGAAAATCAGGCGGTGGATTTACAACAGAGATTTGTGATGCAACAAACGAGATATCAGGGCTGGATATACTTGAGCTAAGTATTCCAACAGAGAAACTCCTTTGTTTTCACAGACCAGAAAAACTTCTGAATTGGACTTCCCACGTTTCATCTCTACCTATACTCCTCGGCATTTTTCGAAAGGAGGAAAGCGTTGAGTAAGTACTGCAAACTTCTAACGGCTGATCCTGTCCTTGTATGGTCTTTACCTGTTACTAAAGATGTTGGGAACATAAAATTTTCCATTCACGAATGGAAAACCAGAACTTCCGCAAATATTCGCGAACGGGCGAACTGCCATAGACTTCAATAGGTAGGCGAATTTTAAAACCCACAGGGACTCTTTCTGGCCACAATAGTGATGGAAAAGTTGTTTCAATGGGACTAACACCTGGACTGTGGCATGCCAGAGGGGGATCAATGGCAAAACTACCATGGAAAATTAGGTAGTTGACGCAGAGTCGGGTTTTAAGCCATAAAGGGCATAAATCACCTAACATTCCTAAATTGTTTGGAATAACATGCTTTAAAACATCCAGTGTGTGTATACGATCAGGTAGGATGTTGTATCGATCAGGTAGTGTAAGGGTTACACCCACTTTACAGACATTAACAAACTCCTCTTTTAATGCACCGCAAACAACCGCAAACAGTTCATTTGCACAACCGCAAACTCCCAATTTGCACAAAGTTGGATACCAAGCTAGCCATGTCCCGTTCCTTCTCCTCACTGATGTCATTGAAGGTCTCTTCCTCTACCCAGCCACGTACAACACCAAGGGTCCCCGAAAGGTGACAACAAGCCCCCTGGGACGCCTGCTGTGGTTGGTCTTCCACCTCCTCAAAGCCACCTTCCTCCTCTGACTCCCCTTCTTCAGACTCCTCTCTCTGCGTTCCCGCAGGTCCAGCAATCGACGACAAGGCTGCTTCTGGTGGTGATGGTGACCACAACTCTTCCTCTTCATGCTCATCTATGGCCTTGGGTTTGACTGACCAGGTTTGTCACCTCCGCAAAAGGACGCATGAGCCTACAGCCATTGTGCATGAGCGTTCAGTAACGCGGCTAAAAAATACCCAGCTCCGCAGAGGCTGTCTTCTTTTTTTTAAATTAAAAAAATCTGTTCTTACCAGTTTAATCTCTGTTTTGTCTCCTATCAGGGGCCGGTGTATGGAATTGGTTTTAGGAACCGGGAGATGGAAAAAGATGGTTAGTGGGTCCTCTTCCAACCAATTTGGGGCACTGCGCGTGCGCCGTGCAATGTACTGTGCCACACTATATGAGTGGTGTGTTAAGTAGTACTGTTCCTATCATTTTAATCCCTGTTACGTCCCCTATCAGGGGACGTGTATCGAATAGATTTTAGGAACCGGGAAATTGAAAAAGATGATTGGTCGGTCCTCTTACTTCCAATTTGGGGCACTGCGCGTGGGCCGCGCAATGTACTGTGCCCCCAAAACAAATAGTATGAACTACTACTCTTACCATTTTAATCTTTGTTATGTCCCCTATCAGGGGACGAGAATTGAATTGGATCCTTGCATGGGGAGATAGAGAAAAAAGCTTGCTCTGTCCCTTCCTTTTAATTTTGGGCACTTGCAATGGAATTTGCTACCAATGCAACTAGTGTTAACTAAGTACTATTCCTAGCAGTTTAATTTCAGTTTTGTCCCATATGAGGGCCAGGGCCGGTATAGTGAATAGATTTTTGGAACCGGGAGATGGAAAAAGACCCATGCTCGGTCCGCTTCGTTTGAATTTTAGGTCACTGCGCGTGAGCCGTGCAATGTACTGTGCCACCCTATATGAGTGGTGGGCAGTGGGCACAGTATAGTCTGTGGGCCTGACACACTGGCAGGCAACTGCAATTATATTAAAGGGTAAAAATTAAATGACTTTTATCTGCAAGGTACTGTGCCACCCTATATGAGTGGTGGGCACACAGTACAGTCTGTGGGCCTGCGGCCTCTGACACACAGGCAGGCAACTGCAATATATATATATATATATATATATATATATATAAAAAATAATAATAAAAGCAGACTGATGTACCAGCCCTAAAAAAGGGCTTTTTGGGGTGCTGTCAGGATGCTGTCCTTACAGCAGATGAGTCTTTGAGGACTGCAGCGGACACAGAACACTGGCCTAGCTAACGCTTTCCCTATTAATTCAGCAGCAGCAGCAGCACTCTCCCTGCTCTAACTTAGGCCCCATTCAGATGTCCGTAGTGTGTTGCGGATCTGCAAAACACCATGCTGGCACTCCCCATAGAGATGTCTATTCTTGTCCGCAACCTGCTCTATCTTTTGCTGAGCCGCGTGCCGGATGTTTCGGGGCCAAACCCCGGAAGTTTGGGGCCGCGGCTCCTCAAATGCAGAAGCGGAGAGCACATAGTGTCCTCTCCACATCACGTCCGGCCCCATTCACAATGAATGGGTCCGCATATATTCCGCAGAATTGCGGAATGGATGCGGACAAAATTGCGGATGTGCAAATGGAGCCTAACACTGCAGCTTCAGAATGAATCTAAGATGGATGCTGTTCTTACTTTTTGATAGGAGGTGGGAGGGTCTGGGAGGGAGGGTATGCTGATTGGCTGGAATGTGTCTGCTGACTGTGAGGTACAGGGTCAAAGTTTGCTCAATGATGACGTATAGGGGGTGGACCGAACATCGCATATGTTCATCCGCCGTGGCGAACGCGAACATGCGATGTTCACCGGGAACTGTTCGACGGCGAATAGTTCGGGACATCTCTACCTGTTACTCCATCAATCGCTTTTAGACGATCCCAAAACATTAAGGAAAAACATGTTGAAAAACACTATTCTACCCATCTAGTGGGAACATCTTTGGTCCTTCTAGAACACCTTGGGGATAAAAACCTTTCAATCGCTGTGTTGCATTTAAGAATGTTGACAGAGCAACCCACTTTAACAGTTCGGATGGGTCAAGAGAATTTGCAATCACTCAAACGATAAGCTGTTCTACATCTGGCATACTTTATTATGCCCATTGTCCCTTTAATCTGATTTATGTGGGACTTACATCACAAGAGTTCAAACGCCGCATACGTTAACATGTTTTGTAAATAGAGGCAGTGAAGGATACGGTGTACATTTCCACATTGAAAACTATTCCCAAACACTTTCGTCAATATCATAACTGTAGGGGTGATCTCCTCAGATCTATTGGTCTTGATCAGATTCTCATTTCTAGTGTTGCAGCAAAAGTTCTGGTTTGAGTTCGGTGTTCGGGCATTCAATAAAGCTTTTGAAAGGCTGCAGAGCAGCCAATCAACATGGTTTTAAGCTGTGGGCACTTATCCATCATAGCCATGCCTAGTAATGGCATGGCTATGAATGGCCAGTGCATTACGTGACCCAGCCTCTATACAAGCTGGATCTCGTGAAGCACCTTCCTTCAGCTCTCAGTAGTTCAGGGACAGGAAGCAGGCAGCTAAAGTGAGTGAGAGTGTTAGTAATCTTGCTATTAGTTTTGTGGGTGACCTATAATGATTTTTTGTGGGTGCAATACACCAGCTTTTCACCTCTGACAAAGAAATATAATAATTAATCTGGCTGTTAGTTTGATGGGTGACATATACATATTTTTGATGTGAGATACACATGCACTTTACACGTGACAGGGAAATTAATATACTTAACCCGTCTGTTAGTTTGGTGAGTGACATATACCCATTTTTGGTGTGAGATACATGTGCACTTTATACATGACAGGGAAATGAATATAGAGAGAAATAGAAACTCCCGCAATGTGATGCAAAGTCGTGAGTCTTTATTAGAAAATGTGGTTGTACCAGTGTGACGTTTCAGCCATGCAGGGCCTTTATCAAATTGATGCTATGGTAAGTAAGGTTTTTACTTGCAGAGAGGCGTTGTCAGAATGGTGCCTCAGCACTGAGAAGAGATGCATATGTGACAGGAAATCTCGAATTTAAAGTGCGAATATCGCCACTTTGAGAATTAGCAAATATTTAAAATATTGTGCTATATATTCGTATTTGCGAATAGGGTCGATCGCAAATATTCTAATTGCGAACTCATCGCAAAGTTATTGTGCATATCGGCACTTAGCAACATACCTAGCAACCAATAGGAAAGTTTCCTACCCCTTAGTGTTGACCGCGAACATTCTAATTGTGAATATATTACATTATCAATTTTCACAATCAAGTAAATAATGACTGGAGATCACAAATTCTCGAATTTGCTAATTTATGGCAAATATTCAGCCAAAATTTCACTAAATATCGTGAATTCGAATATTGCCTATGCCGCTCATCACTACCAACCACTTATGTTTCAGGATGTGAACATGGGAGGACCTGCGGCTTTCTGCCTTGTACAGACAGGCAAGGAGGATAGGGGTGAAGAGTGGGTGGAAGATGATGTGTAGGATGATGAGGTCCTAGACCCCACATGGAATCAAGGTCATGCGAGTGTCGTGTGCAGTTCTGAGGAAAAGGTGGTGGTCACACAGCGTCAGCCGCACAGCAAAAGAGGGAGCAGGGTGCAAAAGCAGAGTGGCCGTCCTCTAGCCAGTATGCCTGCTACTGCCCACCACACCCCGGGACTGAGCACACCAAAGCCAGCTCCAGGGAGTTCCCTGGCATGGAAGTTCTTCAGACAATGTGCTGACAAGATGCGAGTGGTTTGCACGCTGAGCAATTAGAGCTTGAAGCGAGGCATAAATGTTCTAAACCCGAACACCTTATGCATGACCATGCATCTAAATGCAAAGCACAAGCTGCAGTGGAGTACACACCTGAAAAACCACAAAGATCTCAGGCTCCTTTTGCTCCCTTTTCTACTGCAGTCTCGGCCTCTTCCTCCCCCTCTGGAGTGACAGTGCCCCCTGCCACCCCTCAAACAGAGTATTTGGCAGCAACACCACCACCTCCACCACCAAGCACACTGTCCCATGGAAGCGTTCAGCTGTCCATCACCCAAACACTGAAGATAAAGAAGAAGTATCCCCCTACCCACCTGCGATCCCTGGCCCTGAATGCAAGCATTTCAAAATTACTGGCCTTTCAAATGCTTTAATTCTGTGTGGTGGAGACAGAGACTTTTAAAAACCTTATGGGGGTGTCTATCCCACAGTACGTGGTTCCCAGCCACCACTAGTTTTCCGGGCAAGCCATCCCTGCCCTGCACAACCAAGTGCGGACAAAATCAGGTGTGCACTGCAGAACGCAATCTGTGGCAAGGGCCAAATAACTTCTGATACATGGAAAAGTAAGCATGGGCAGGGACATTATATCTCCCTAACTGCACACTGGGTAAATGCAGTGGCGGCTGGGCCTGAGGTGGATAGTAATGGTGATCACAAATATTCAAATTGTGAATTTTTATCGTGAATATTGGCACTTCGAGAATTCGAGAATATTTAGAATATAGTGATATATATTCGTAATTTCGAATATTCAAGATTTTTTTTAAACAGTACACATGATCCCTCCCTGCTTCTAGCTTGTGGGTCAATGAGAAGGCTGCAATATCTTTGATTTTAAGAGTAGTGCGGAATGCGAATTTTCATAATGGCAATTTTCGTAATGCGAATTTTTAATTTGCCGATTTCCGCAATCACAAAAAATAATGACTAGAGATAACGAATTTTCGAATTCACGAATGTATGGCGAATATTCGCCCAAATATTCGCAAAATATCACAAATTCGAATATTGCCCCTGACGCTCATCACTAGCGGATAGCAGTTTGTCCTACCGCCACCGAGGATTTCAGGATATTTCTTGTTGCATCCTGTTGCCTCCTCCTCCTACTCCGCTTTCTCCTCTACCGTCTTCCCATCCGGCCAGCATAAAACCTTCACCACCAACTTCAGCACAGCCAGGGAGAAACGACAGCAGGCTGTTTTGTAACTCATCTGTTTGGGGGGAAAAAAAGCACTACGCGCAGGAGCTGTGGATGAGCATAAAACAACAGACCGATGAGTGGTATTACAATGGCTGGGTGCAGCCGGTATACTTGTGTACTCAGCACAAGGTAAAAAAGTCATGTGGGATCCATGCCTGGTTCATTTTAATGAACCTTAGCTTGTCCACGTTCGCTGTGGACAGGTGGCTGCGCTTGTCTGTGATAACACCCCCTGCCGTGCTAAACACACGTTCGGACAATACACTTGCTGCAGGGCAGGCCAGCACCTCCAAGGCGTAAAGGGCAAGCTCAGGCCATGTGCCCAATTTGTAGACCCAGAAGTTGAATGGGGCAGACCCATCAGTCAGTTTGTGTAGGCATGAGCACACGTACTGTTGCCCCATAATGCTGAAATACTGCCTCCTGCTAAGATGTTCCGTATAAGCTGGTGGTGCTGGTTGTTGTGGCATGCTGACAAAGCTTTTCCACTTTTTGGCCATGCTAATTCTCCCTTCTCAGGTGCTGGTGGTGCCCCAGCTGCGTTGGCGACTTCTTCCTCCTCCTCTGCCTTGTGCTTCCACTGAGCCCCCACCTGTCAGGTGTGAATGTCATCAGCAGCGTGTCTACCAGCGCGTGCTTGTACTTGCGCATCTTCCGATCATACACCTGTGTGCCAGGCAAGGGATGTGCGTCAAACCGGCTAGCCCCAGAGATGCTACGAGATTTTGCCCGTTATCACACACCACCAGGCCAGATGCCACTGAGCCTCAAGTCTGGCCTGGTGGTGTGTGATAACGGGCTAAATCTCGTAGCAGCTCTGGGGCTAGCCGACTTGACGCACATCCCTTGCCTAGCACATGTGCTTAATTTTGTGATGCAGAGGTTCTGGAAAAATTACCCTATGTCAGAGCTGCTGCAGAAAGTGTGGGCCGTCTGTGCGCGCTTTCGGCGTTCTCATCCTGCTGTTGCTCACCTGTCTACGCTGCAGAGTAACTTCTGCCTTCCCGCTCACTACCTCATATGCCATGTACCCACAAGGTGGAACGCCACCTTCCACATGATGGAGATACTGTGCAAGCAGCAGCAGGTGATAGTGGAGTTTCAGCTGCAGCACACACGGGTGAGTCGCTCTGCGGAATAGCACCACTTATGAGTGGGCCTCTATGCGGTTCATGTGCGTCTGTTTCGAGTACTCTACCAACATGGCCAGTACCGATGATGCAGTCCTCAGTGTTAATACCCAATTCTATATCTCCTTGAAAAAATGCTTCAGGCAATGATGTAAGAGGATGTGGCACAGGAGGAAGAGAATGAGGTAGAGGGATCATTTCCATAGTTATCAGGCCAGTCATTCACAAGTGGCTCGGACAGTAGGTTCCTGCACCAACAAAGGCCAGGTACACAACTGAACAGCCAGGACACAGTTCTGCAAGATAAGGAGGAGGAACCGTGTTCACAGCAGGGTGGCACCCAAAGCAGCTTATGGGCATCAATGGAGCATGGCTGGGGGGATATAGAGGACACAGACGATTCACTTCCCACAGAGGACAGCTTGTCGTTGCCTGCGCAACGACTGCCAAGTTGCACACATTCTAACCAGTGATGATTACTAAGTGGCCAACCTGCTGGATCCCCGCTACAAGGACAACATGCTGTCCTTAATTCCGTCACTGGAGCGTGATCGGAAGTTGCTCAAGTACAAGCGCAGGGTGGTATATGTGCTGCTGATGGCATTCACACCTGACAGCGGGGGCTCAGTGAATGCACAAGGCGAAGGCAGAGAGGAAGAGAAAGAAGTAGTCAACACAACTGGTGCACCACCAGAACCTCAGAAAGGGGGAGTTAGCATGATCAACAACCAGCATCACCTACTCAACTTCTTAGCAGGAAGCAGCATTTCAGCATCATAGGACAACAGTACTTTTGCTCATGCCTAAACAAACTGACTGATGGGTCTGCCCCATTCAACTTTTGGGTCTCCAAATTGGGCACATGGCCTGAGCTTGCCCTTTTTTATGCCTTGGAGGTGCTGGCCTGCCCTGCAGCAAGCGTATTGTCCGAACGTGTGTTGAGCATGGCGGGGGGGGGGGTTCTAATCACAGACAAGTGCTGCCTCCAGTCCATTAAAATTAACCACTTCAGCCCCCCTAGCTTAAACACCCTTAATGACCATGCCACTTTTTACAATTCTGCACTACACTACTTTCACCGTTTATTGCTCCGTCATGCAACTTACCACCCAAATTAATTTTACCTCCTTTTCTTCTCACTAATAGAGCTTTTATTTGGTGGTATTTCATTGTTGCTGACATTTTGACTTTTTTTGCTATTAATAAAAATTTAACGACATTTTTGCAAAAAACTGACATTTTTCACTTTCTGTTGTAAATTTTTTTTTTTTTAAAACTACATTTCTAAATAAATTTTTCTCTAAATTTATTGTTCTACATGTCTTTGATAAAAAAAAAAAATCCAATAAGTGTATATTTATTGGTTTGGGTAAAAGTTATAGCGTTTACAAACTATGGTGCAAAAAAGTGAATTTCCGCATTTTGAAGCAGCTCTGACATTCTGAGCACCTGTCATGTTTCTTCAGGTGCTAGAATGTCAGGATAGTATAAATACCCACCAAATGACACCATTTTAGAAAGAAGACACCCCAAAGTATTCACAGAGGGGCATGGTGAGTTCATGTATCATTTAATTTTTTTTCACAAGTTAGCAGAAAATTACACTTTCTCAGGAAAAAAAAATATATAATAGTTTCCATTTCTGCTAACTTCTGGCAAAAGAAAAATAAAATCTCAGACGGACTCATTATGCCCCTCAGTGAATACCTTGGGGTGTCTACTTTCCGAAATGGGGTCATTTGTGGGGTGTGTTTACTGTTCTGGCATTTCGGGTGGGGCTAAATTGTGAGCAGCCATGTAAAACCTAAAGGTACTCGTTGGAATTTGGGCCCCTTTGCGCACCCAGGCTGCAAAAAATTGTCACTCATATGGTATAGCCGTACTCAGGAGAAGTAGGGCAATGTGTTTTGTGGTGTATTTTTACATATACCCATGTTGGGTGAGAGAAATATCTCTGTAAACTGACAACTTTGTATAAAAAAATTAAAAAAGTTGTCGTTTACAGAGATATTTCTCTCACCCAACATGGGTATATATAAAAATACACCCTAAAACTCATTTCCCTACTTCTCCTGAGTACGGCGATACCACATGAGTGACACTTTTTTGCAGCCAGGATGCGCAAAGGGGCCCTAATTCCAATGAGTACCTTTAGGATTTCACAGGGCATTTTTACGCATTTGGATTCCAGACTTCTTCTCACGCGTTAGGGGCCCCTAAAATGCCAGGTCAGTATAAATACCCCACAAGTGACCCTATTTTGGAAAGAAGACACCCCAAGGTATTCCGTGAGGGGTATGGTAAGTTCATGTAAAATTTTATTTTTTGTCACAAGTTAGTGGAATATGAGACTTTGTAAAAAACAAAATAAAAAAAATATATATATCAATTTCCGCTAACTTGTGCCAAAAAATAAAAATTCTGTGAACTCGCCATGCCCCTCAGCGAATACCTTGGAGTGTCTTCTTTCCAAAATGGGGTCACATGTGGGGTATTTATACTGCCCTGGCATTTTAGGGACCCTAAAGCGTGAGAATCCAAATGCGTAAAAATGCCCTGTGAAATCCTAAAGGTACTCATTGGTTTTAGGGCCCTTTGCGCATCTTGGCTGCAAAAACGTGTCACACATGTGGTATCGCCGTACTCAGGAGTAGTAGGGCAATGTGTTTTGGGGTGTATTTTTACATATACCAATACTGTGTGTGAGAAATATCTCTGTAAATGACAACTTTTTACATTTTTTTATTCAAAGTTGTCAATTTACAGAGATTTTTCTCTCACCCAGCAGGGGTATATGTAAAAATACACCCCAAAACACATTGCCCTACTTCTCCTGAGTACGGCGATACCACATGTGTGACCCTTTTTTGCAGCCAAGATGCGCAAAGGGGCCCAAATTCCAATGAGTACCTTTTAGGAGGGCATTTTTACGCATTTTTCTTCTCACGCTTTAGGGCCCCTAAAATGCCAGGGCAGAATAAATACCCCACATGTGACCCCATTTTGGAAAGAAGACACCCCAAGGTATTCCATGAGGGGCATGGCGAGTTCATAGAAGAATTTTTTTTTTTTTTGGCACAAGTTAGCGGAAAGTGTTTTAGTGTTTTTTCTCACAAAGTCTCCCTTTCCATAACTTTTGACTAAAAGTTTAATTTTTCATGGACTCACTATGCCCCTCAGCGAATACCTTGGGGTGTCTTCTTGCACATGCACACCTTGTGTTATATTTAATTTACATTCTCATTTGTCTGTTTGCACTTTTTATCTTTTCTCCCTTTGCCTCATGTTCACCCTTCTTGTTTTTTACCCTTTGACAAATTTCACACTTTTTTCACTCCTTTTTCTGGTGTCTATTTCTACTTGCTCTCTCTTTCCTGCACTGTCACTGCTGTCATGAATCCCAGGTACTTTGTAGGTGATTACTGGGTGGGTTTTTCTCCTTGTGCATTTTGCCCTTATCGCGCCGATGCGTCAGATCAGAACTACAGGACCGCCCGCCGGACGCATCCGTGCGTTAGGCGGTCCTGTATTGGTTAACTACGGATCCCACAGGACTTGTCCGTACCTTGTGCTGAGTAGACAAGTATACCGGCCACACCCACAATTGTTATACTTCAGTGCACTTTCTCTTTGCATTTTATTTGCTATTTCACAATGTTTTGGGGTCTTTCCAAATTTATAAAAAAAAAACAAAAAAAAAAACTGTGTTAACTACATCCTCCTCCTCCACCGTTGCATTCACCTACACCGCCACGTCTACCGCCTCCTCAGCCTCCTATTCCACTTTGACCTCCGTCTCCTAGTTCAAGATTATTATTTGTTATTTATTTTCTATTCTATGTAATTTTAAGTCATTTCCCTAACCACATTTGTTTGCAGGGCAACTGTCCTGCTTTTATCCCCATTTTTCTTCCTTTTGCAGCCCTATAGCCCTTACTACGACTATTTTACAGCCATTTTAGTGCACCAAAGTTCAGGTTCCCATTAACTTCAATAGGATCCGAGTTTGGGTCAATTTCGGGTCCCGAACCGAAATTCAGCTGAACCCGGCGAACCCGAACATCCACGGGTCCGCTCAACCCTACTCATTTCACAACGAGGGGGTAATTGGAAAAAAACGGAATCACAGAGGGAGTCCAAATGGATTTATACTCTGAATACGGTGACACTTGAGGGCTTGAATGAAAATCTGTCTTTTGCATCTTATCTTTGAGGAGTTATCTTCTTGTTTTCTTTTCATTTCTGTTTATATACCTATTTACTTATTTTTTTTTTCAATTTTCTCTTCCCTTTCTTTCCCCTTTTTTTTGCATTTTCCTGTACTGATCAGCCTATGATCTCCTTTGGGCAATCTCCCCTCTATTTTATTTGACTTTTTTTTTTTTTATGTTTAATGTTTGTATATTCAGTTTTGTTATAGAACTACCCAGTCTTAACATCAGGAGTATTTTTCACACTCCTGTTGTGGTTGAGCCTACACCTGTACAGTCTTCATCTGTGGATCTATCAGCATAAAAAGAAAGAAAATCTTTGATCTCTATCTATTGTATAAATTCTTTAAGATTTTAGCCTTGGCTTTCTGTGGCAGCTTTTTTCTTGATCTCTGACAAGTGCCCGTTTTATCTCTAATTTTATTACAGCTAGTGTGTTTTCTTTATGTCTGTTTGCACTTTTTATCTTTTCTCCCTTTGCCTCATGTTCACACTTCTTGTTTTTTACCCTTTGACAAATTTTGCACTTTTTTCACTCCTTTTTCTGGTGTCTATTTCTACTTGCTCTCTCTTTCCTGCACTGTCACTGCTGTCATGAATGCCGGGTACTTTGTAGGTGATTACTGGGTGGGTTTTTCTCCTTGTGCATTTTGCCCTTATCCAAGCTGGTGGATCTGGCAACCGCTTGATTCTATTCCTGCGCCACACCCCCAACAGATCATGTGATCGATGGGGAGGTGTCGCATGCCTGTTGCTTTTTCCGGCCGGTCTAGGTGTGTGTTCAGTAATAGTATTATGTGTTTCTGTTGTAGCCATATTTTGTCTTAATGGGCACTTGTCCTGAGGCTATAATTCATTGTTTGAAGCTGGTATTGGGCGCAGTCTCCTACTACTTTTCTTTTTTTGTCTTGTGTCACGTGATGCTTTGATCACATGATTGTAGTCTGCTGGACATGCTAGCAGGAGGATACACCCTGTGTGAATGGATGTATGATGTGAAGTGGGAATTGGCTTGTATGATTTTCATCATGTGTGACTAATTGGTAGTACCGGGTGTATATATAGGTACCTCTCTGCCATATGCCTCTCCTCCCTCTGAGGAAGCTGACGCAAAACACGTGTCAGATTCTCTAGGAGGTGCCACTTGCCGGGTTTGTATTGTATATATATGTTGCGAATCATGGTTTATTATCTAGGTGGGGGAGCCACATTGTTTGATTTTGCATTTATTTACACTTGTTTTTCCGTCCCACCTTACGTTTTTGATGCGTTTTCTATAAAAAAAATGCCCAAATGGCCCTGGGGGGGGGGGGGGGTTCAGGTATCTTGCCTCGGAGGCAGCAGAATGTTGGTGGTAGTCATAGTCAACCGTCATATACAATCAAATAGAGACATCAAATGGATTCGCAAAGCGGTTAATAATTGTAAGTATTATTCGCATTGGGATTAGAACTTAGAGCTGAGTTCCTAATAGTTGTATTACTAGAATTATAATATAACGAAGATTGAGAATTCAATCTTCATTATATTTTAGCAATACAACCATTAGGAACTCAGCTCTAAGTTGAATTTGCAATGTGATTAATGCAGGTTTTATTAATCGCATTGCGAATTAAACTTAGATCTGAGTTCCTAATGGTTGTTGTATTGCTAGAATATAACAAAGATTGAGAATATAGTGCTATATTCGTTATCTTCATTATATTCTAGCAATACAACCATTAGGAACTCATATCTAAGTTGTAATCACAATGCGAATAATACAGGCTATATTAGTCGCATTGCGATTTACAATTACTAACACTGCAGCTTCAGAATTAATCTAAGATGGATGCTGTCCTTGCGTTTAGATAGGAGGTGGGAGGGTCTGGGAGGGAGGGTATGCTGATTGGCTGGAATGAGTCTGCTGACTGAGGTACAGGGTCAAAGTTTGCTCAATGATAAAGTATACGGGCGAACGCGAACATCGCATATGTTCGCCCGCTGCGGCCGACGCGAACAAGCTATGTTCGCCAGCGAATAGTTTGGGACATCTCTAATTACAGGTCAATAAAAACGCCAGGTCTAATTTATCACTATGGACTTAACAGTGCAGTGCCACAAGATTCAAGTAATGATTCCATGACTGGGGACAGAGGTTGCAGCAGCAGTAGTGGCCCTATGACAGAGTGGGTACAGTGGCAGCAGCAGTGGCAGTAACTGTGACTATAGTGGCTCCATGACATAGTAGGGATGGTGGCAGCAACAGCAGTGCCAGTAACCATGACAATAGTAGCCCCATGACAGAGTAATGGCAGTGGAGGCAGCAGTAGCTGCAGTAGTGGCCCCATGGTTGCGGCAATAGTAAGGAGGGGGGGCAGCAGCAGTAAGTTTGTGTTAACATCACTGTTTATGTTTCCATTTTTCTTCCCTGATAAAAACATTAAAATAAAAAAAAGCAAAATACCATTAAGTTCATAGATTGGACGGATCCCAGACCTTATGGAGGGCTCCATATGAGTTGCAATTTTGTTGCACTGCACAAAAAAAATATAATTTGTTTAGAATTTGTGATGCAGAATAAAATTTTCCATAACAGAACGTATTAGCAAGGAATTATTAATTTTGGTCCAGTTGGTGGAGCAATTTGTCTGGTAAAACCGTCAGAGTTCCGACAATAAATTGCAATAATGATGCAGACTAATTTTTTTCCGTAAAATAACGTATTAGCTATGACAAACTTAAGTCGAGTTGGTGGAGCGATTTGTGTGTTTCATTCGGATAACGAATGAGACTTCTCCCATATGGTAATAATCCAGCTGCCCTGTTTGATCCAACCACCAAGTTCGTCCCATCTGGTTTTAATCCAAATACAAGGAGTTATTTAACCCCAGGCGGTCCACATCCAGCATCTTCAAAAATCAAGTGGCATTCAGCACTAACTGTTCTATGATGCCCTTACATGTGCAGGGATGCACTGAAGGGATTGCCATGTGTCTACCCTTCGCCAGATGCAGATTATGCCTTCTCAGCCTTGTAAGAGAAACAGTCAAACGTCCAATGACATCTAATTAAAGTTGCTGCAGTTAAAAACCTCTTCCTTGCATCCGTAACCATGCCCTACCAAGACGACAAACTTCCTGGAGAGCTAAGTGGCGTTAAGCGGTTCTGTGATGCCCTTACATGTCTGGGGCTGCACATGAGCTGTACTGAAGGGATCGTCATGTGTCTACCCTTTTGCAAATGTCGTTTGTCATAAAGATCAGGATTGTAATACTGAAGCAGACTAATTTATTCACTAAAAGACCCATTTTTTCACAAGAATCTTTTTTTCGACCAAAAAAGACAATGGGTAACTCTATAGTGCGAATAATCAATTTATTAGCACTGTCCAAGAGTGTTAAATAAGATCACTCTGTAACACTACAGTAAATAACTAGCTTTTTGGCTAACAGAAGTAGTTAAATATTAATGTGGACAAGCCATAAACAGTAGAATAAGACCGTTGTATCATCCTACTTTGTGAATTAAGGCGTAATAGAATTGATTATCTATTAATCAATGTGGGCAATGTGGACACCCCAATATGGACACTGATCAATTAGATTGCTTTGTCTCCTACACCACAATTGATTACAACTGCAACAGATTAGCTTGTTCTTCTGCTTTGCCATCAAGACAATCATGTCTATATATTAGACTGCCTGTTGACAATGAGTCTGATGCACAGTAAGGCCTCTTTCACAGGAGCGTTACGGATTAGGTCCAGATGCATTTAGGGTGCGTTCAGTGAAACTCATACCATTTTTCAAGAACTTTCAGTCAGTTTTGTCTGCGATTGCGTTTAGTTGTTTTGTTTTTTCCATGCCAATGCAATGCGCTTTGATGCATTCTTCATGCGCGTGATAAAAACTGAAGGCTTACAAACAACATCTCCTAGCAACCATAAGTGAAAAACACATTGCATCCGCACTTGTTTCCGGGGGGGCCAGGGGCTGCATGAAAAACACAGAATATAGAACATGCTGCAATTTTCACGCAACGCAGAACTGATGTGTGGAAAAAATGCACATGTACAAAGACTCATTGAAATTAATGGGTCACAATTCAGTGCGGGTGCTATGCATTCACATAACGCATTGCACCCACGCAGAAAACTTGCTCGTGTGAAATAGGCCTAAGTCTATCTCTAACAGAACAGATTAAGTATTAATGGTGCAGTAGGTGAACTAGATAAACACGCCTGTATATCAGACCACCTGTTGAGACTGAGTCTAACACACAGTAAGTCTATGTATAACAGAACAGATTAGGTGTTAATGGTGCAGCAGTTGAACTAGATAAATGCACCTATATATTACATATTTAATGCAGTTGAAAAAAAGACATAAGTCCATCAAGTCTGAGGCACAGTAATTCTATGGATAACAGAACAGTTTATGTATGAATTACACAGCAGTTGAAGAAGATGCACAGGGCTTTTAGACTCAGCTGCACTGCCCCTGCAGTCTCCTTATGCTCTCCTTACAGTGTCTAAAAACTCTTCATACGATCTCCCTACACTGTCCCTGCACTCTCCCTATCCAATATTCTACAAACTCAGCTATCTGAAACTCTGTCCCTAGCGATTGCCACATCTTTTCCAAAGTTCAGCTAACAGTGAAAGACCATGCAGAATGAGGCTTTTAAAGGGCTGTGACATTAAAGGGGATGGCTATCTGTGAATTTTCTGGCTGCACAGCTGTAGCAATCCTACAGGCTCAACTGAGTCAGAGGACAGCTGGCTGGAGGTAGGAGTGGAGCCCAGTGGCAAGGACCGCAGGCTAGTAGTAGGTGCAGAAAGTCTAGCAGAGGCGTAATCGGTTGGCAAGCGGTAGGTCAGGGCAGGCGGCAGTAAGCGTGGTCAGACAATCCGGATCGGCAATGGTGGTAGCAGTTCAGTAGGTAGGGACAAAGCAGAAGAGTAGTCAGTAGTCAGTTCCTGGTCAGCAGTGGACTTACGATAGTAGCAAGAGCAGCAGATGAGGAGACGCTTGATCAAGGCTCAGGAGCTCAATAATCAGCAAGCTGGAGTGGAAGGTGCTGGACTTATATAGGGAAGTACCAGGTGTGGGGAATCAAGGGTGATGAGCAAGGCTTGGCAAGACTGAGGTTAAATAATATGCTTCAGGGAGGAATGTCCAGAGAGGATGGTAGCCTAGTAAGCAGGGCTACCGCCAGGAATGTGGCTGGTCATGGGTTCAAATCCCAACAGTACTCCCCCCCTTCCAAGGTGACTTCTGGGCACCGCAGGGGCAGGCTTACCAGGGTGCCATTGGTGGAATTATTTTACCAGTCTGGGGGCATGGACGTTTTCTTTTGGCTCCCAGGAGTTATCCTCGGGGGGGTAGCCCTCCCACCCAATTAAGTATTGTAGTCTTCCCCGGTGGATCCTGGAGTGGCGGCCTGTGAAGGTGTTCTCCACGTATGGTTGAGGAAGAGCAATGAAAGACAGGGTGCCACCTAATGGAGTCCGGAAGGTCGAGACGGAACATGACCTCATTGATTTGTGCAGTGATTCAGAATGGACCCATGTATCTTTGGGCCAACTTTTTGGAGGGGACCTTCAATCTGAGGTTCCTGGTGAACAGCCACACCTTGTCTCCCACATGGAAGCCCGGGGTGGGCTTGCAGCGTCTGTCTTCTCCATGTTTAAAGCGTCTCTGGGCGAGCTGGAGGTTGTCTATAATGTTCTTTTGTGCCTCCTGTAGGGTTGTTAGGCGTTCGGCCATTGCTGGGAGGGTGGCCAACCATGGGATGCCCAAGATCACCGGTAACTTCGGGGAGGCGATCAGCGAGAAGTGGATCTTTTCGCGGTGATCAGGTTCTATGAGGAGTTGTAGTTCGGTGGTCTCGTGAGTGGCTGGCCCCGAGGAGAGTGGGGATCTGTCGACGGATTCCAGGTCAATGGGGGCTGCCTTGATTGTCAGCGGAATGTTCTTTTCGCGGGCGAAGGTTAGGTCCATGAAGTTGCCTCCCGCCCCGGAGTCTAACATCACTGAACAGGGGAGTTGTCGCCCCTCAATGTCGATGAGGATGGGGACGATGAAGTGGGATCCATGAGCCGCCGTGTTGTTATTTTCAGGGGCTGATGGCACGGTTGGAGTCTGTGGTTGCTCCTTTAGTTCCATGACGGCAATAGTTTTTCGTATCTTATTGGGACATTTGATGGCAAAATGACCCGGCTCCCCACAGTAGTCACAGAGGTTTTCGGCCAGCCATCTCTCCTTCTCAGCTGTGGATAGAGACTTACGTAGTGCGTTGACTTGCATAGGTTCAGTTGCTGACTGCAGGTCGCGCTGGGCGGTAGAGGAGAACGAGTAAGTGGGTCTGTGGTCCTAGGACCAGAGTCTTTCTTTCTTCCTCTCAGAGAGTCTTTGATCTATCCGGATGCATAACTGAATGAAGTTATCCAGATCATCCGGGGCCTCAACTCTGGCGAGTTTGTCGCAGGCCTCACCAGAATTGGCTCCTCTGTGCTGCTGGGTTCCAGGTAGTGTCCATGACCCAACGGCAAAATTCGACGGTGTATTCGGCGACGGAGCGTCTCCCTTGCCGTAGACTATGTAGTCGCGCCTCGGCTGTCGCACAGCGGTTGGGGTCATCGAAGACTTAGCTCATGGCGGTGATGAAGTTGTTTAGGTCGTGGAGGAGCTGATTGTTAGTTTCCACGTATGGTGATGCCCATGCTAATGCTTCATCAGTCATGAGATTGACCATGAATAGCACCTTCTTTTTCTCGGTGGTGAAGGGGGCCGGGTACATTTGAAAATTGATGAGCCATTGGTTTAGAAACCCCTGATACTAGCATCTGCCGCCGCCGAATCTTGATGGGAGTGTCATGCGGGTGTCTGCGGCCGCGCCGCAGACGTCCAGGAGTTGCCTCTGTAGTTCAATAATCTCCCTCTGTTGGCTTTGGACTACGCCTTGGAGCTGGGCAAATTTCTCCTGATATGTAGAACCAAATTATTATTATTCTGTAGCAATCCTACAGTCTCACCTGAGTCAGAGGACAGATGGCTGGAGGTAGGAGTGGAGCCCAGTGGCAAGGACAGCAGGCTGGTAGTAGGTGCAGGAAGTCTGGCAGAGGCGTAGTCGGTTGGCAAGCGGTGGGTCAGGGCAGGCGGCTGTAAGCGTGGTCAGACAATCCGGATCGGCAATGGTGGTAGCAGTTCAGTAGGTAGAGACAAAGCAGAAGAGTAGTCGGTAGTCAATTCCTGGTCAGCAGTGGACTTACGATAGTAGCAAGAGCAGCAGATGAGGAGACGCTTGATCAAGGCTCAGGAGCTCAATAATCAGCAAGCTAGAGTGGAAGGTGCTGGACTTATATAGGGAAGTACCAGGTGTGGGGAATCAAGGGTGATGAGCAAGGCTTGGCAAGACTGAGGTTAAATAATAGGCTTCAGGGAGGAATGTCCAGAGAGGATGGTAGCCTAGTAAGCAGGGCTACCACCAGGGATGTGGCTGGTCATGGGTTCAAATCCTGACAACAGCATTATGGGTCATATAGCGTTCCTGGGCTTCTTATTTTTACTTTGTAACATGTGTAGCCACCATTTTAGAAAAAAATGAAGAGTGAGGAAATTCAGATTCAATAAAAATCACAATTTTTCCTAAACTTTGGATCAAATTCCACATTGGACACTTAGATTGGCTCATCTTTAATAATACTAATAATATCTCCCTATGAATAATTTGATTGAAAAGCAAATGTGTCTAAAATCTCTACATGCTGTATACAGTAATGAATACTAATACAATATAGGCCTTAAACACTTTCATTCCACGTTCAGTGTGCTTCTTTTTTTCCCCTCCATGTACGCTGTAACACATGCATTATGTTTTAGTACAGTAACAGTTGGTGTTGATAATTAGCATTTGAGTCATGCAGGGAAATTAATTAATACTTTAAAGGTTCCCACTGTAGCATTTAAAATCTTGCTGTGGTGTGACATAATAATCATTGTGTGAGTTTGTGCAATAACCATTATTTCTATTGTATAGGGTTAAACTGTGGTAAGTCCAACTAGTTACTTAATATTTCATAAATAGGCAAAGTTATATTATCCCTTTTTATTATAGTACCAAAGTAGATTTAATTTTGTATCAAAATAATGTATTGAAAGATTTTATTTTATATGTCTACATTTTAGAAAAGTTGCACACATAAAATAAGTTATGGTGTAGAAATGTCATTTTATGTTTTGATTCATATTTTAATTTGAAAGCTACCATTTTTACTAACATTTTCTTTATTGTTTATTTGCTTTAATGTAATATTCTTATTTATAAATAGAGATGGCCCGAACTATCCGCCGGCGAACATAGCTTGTTCGCGTTCGCCGCAGCGGGCGAACACATGCGATGTTCGGTCCGCCCCCTATACATCATCATTGAGCAAACTTTGACCCTGTACCTCACAGTCAGCAGACACATTCCAGCCAATCAGCAGCATACCCTCCCTCCCAGACCCTCCCATCTCCTGAACAGCATCCATTTTAGATTCATTCGGAAGCTGCAGTCTTAGTGAGAGGAGGGAGAGTGTAGTTGCTGCTGATTTAATAGGGAAATCGATAGCTAGGCTAGTGAATTCAGTGTCCACTCCAGTCCTGAAAGACTCATCTGATATCTGCTGTAAGGACAGCGTCCTGACAGCACCCCAAAAAGCCCTTTTTAGGGCTGCAACATTAGTCAGCTTTTTTTTTTTTTTCTCCATATATATATTGCTGTTGCCTGGCCTGCCTGTGTGTGAGGAGCTGCAGGCCCACAGACTGTAGTGTGCCCAATGCCAGTGCCCACCCCTGTCATACCGTGTGGCACAGGACTTTGCATCAAAAAAAGGCATTTAATTTTTACACTTTAGTGTAATTTCAGTTGTTTGCCTGCTAGTGTGTGTCAGGCCGACTTCCACTGACTGTAGTGTGCCCACCCCTGTCATACCGTGTAGCACAGGACTTTGCATCAAAAAAAGGCATTTAATTTTTACACTGTAGTGTAATTTCAGTTGCTTGCCTGCTGCCAGTGTGTGTCAGGCCGACTTCCACTGACTGTAGTGTGCCCACTGCCAGTGCCCACCACTGATACCGGGTGGCACAGTAGCTTGCCGATAAATAAGGCATTTAATTTTTAGACTGTAGTCTAAATTCAGTTGCTTGCTTGCTGCCAGTGTGTGTCAGGCCCACTTTCACAGACTGTAGTGTGCCCACTGCCAGTGCCAACCACTCATACCGGGTAGCACAGTACCTTGCACGCGTAGTACCTAATCTAAAAAAAAATGACAGGCAGAGGCAGGCCATCCCGCAGGGGCCGTCATGGTCGTGGTGCTTTATTTTCCACTGTCCCTCGAATAATGCCTAGTGTTCAGAGGCCACGTACCCTTAACCCGAAAAATTCTGAGGACATAGTTGACTGGCTTAGACAGGACACCCAATCTTCAACAGCTTCCGCTAAGAACCTTGACGCACCATCCTCCTCCAGCTCAGCTTCGGTCACCTGCTCTCAAGTTACCACGCTCCCACCCGCCTCCACCACCACCACTACCACCACAGCCGCTTCACTTGATCCATCAGAGGAGTTATTTACACATCAGTTGGATGCAATTAGTAATGCGCAACCATTATTGCCAGATGATGTAGATTACAGGGATATGTCTCAGTCAGGCAGGATTACACACATGGACGTACAGTGTGATGATGATGTTGTACCCGCTGCTGCTTCCTTTGCTGAGGTGTCAGATACAAGTGAAGCGGTTGATGATGACGATGTGTCCACGGATGCCACGTGGGTGCCTGCTCGAAGAGAAGAAGAGGGGGAAAGTTCAGAAGGGGAGACAGAGAGAATGAGGAGACGAGTTGGAAGCAGGAGGAGGTCGTCGCAAGGAGTTAGTGGCACAGTCAGACAGCATGTATCGGCACCCGTGGTCAGCCAGACAGCACGCCAGTCAACGCATGCTGTTGCGACCACCAGAATGCCGTCATTGCAAAGCTCAGCAGTGTGGCATTTTTTTTTGTGTGTCTGCCTCTGATAACAGCAATGCCATTTGCAACCTGTGCCAAAAGAAACTGAGTCGTGGGAAGTCCAACACCCACCTCGGTACAACTGCTTTGCGAAGGCACATGATCTCACATCACAAACGCCTATGGGATCAACACATGAGTACAAGCAGCACACAAACTCAAAGCCACCATGCTCCTCCTGGTCCAGCATCTTCAGCCACGTCAACCACTGCTGTCCTCCCTGCCCCCTCTCAACCAACCGTCACTCCGCCTCCCACCTTCAGCATTTCCTGCTCATCTGCCCACAGTCAGGTGTCTGTCAAGGACATGTTTGAGCATAAGAAGCCAATGTCACAGAGTCACCCCCTTGCCCGGCGTCTGACAGCTGGCTTGACAGAACTTTTAGCCCGTCAGCTTTTACCATACCAGCTGGTGGAGTCTGAGGCCTTCAAAAAATTTGTCGCTATTGGGACACCACAGTGTAAGGTACCCGGACGAATTATTTTTTCAAAAAAGGCAATCCCAAACCTCTACAATATCATTGAAAAGGAAGTCATGGCATCTCTGGCATACAGTGTTGGGGCAAGGGTCCATCTGACCACTGATACCTGGTCTGCAAAGCACGGTCAGGGCAGGTATATCACGTACACTGCGCATTGGGTCAACCGGCTTACGGTTGACAAGCATGGAATGCATGGCTCCGAAGCTGAGTTGGCGACACCACCACGACTTGCAGGCAGACCTACTGCCACCTCCTCTACTCCTACTCCATCCTCTTCGATATCCTCCTAGGCTGAGTCCTCTTCTGCTGCAGCATCTGGCTGCACATCAACTGAATCCCCTCAGCTCCCCAAGGGTTATTCCACATCCTGGATACGACAGTGTCACGCTGTCTTGGGGTTGACTTGCCTGAAAGCAGAGAGCCACACAGGACCAGCACTCCTGTCCGCCCTGAACGCACAGGTGGATCAGTGGCTGACCCCGCACCAACTGGAGATCGGCAAAGTGGTGTGTGACAATGGAACAAATTTGTTGTCGGCATTGAATTTGGGCAAGTTGTCACATGTGCCGTGCATGGCACATGTGTTGAATCTCATCGTACAACGTTTTGGGTCTAAGTACCCAGGCTTACAGGACGTCCTCAAGCAGGCCAGGAAGGTGTGTGGCCATTTCAGGCGTTCCTACACGGCCATGGCGCACTATTCCGATATTCAGTGGCGAAACAACATGCCAATGAGGCGCTTGATATGCGACAGCCCGACACGTTGGAATTCAACACTCCTAATGTTCGACCGCCTGCTCTAACAAGAAAAAGCCGTCAACGAGTATTTGTATGACCGGGGTGCTAGGACAGCCTCTGCGGAGCTGGGAATTTTTTTTCCACGTTACTGAACACTCATGCGCAATGCCTGTAGGCTTATGCGTCCTTTTGAGGAGGTGACAAACCTAGTCAGTCCTACCGAAGGCACCATCAGCGACCTCATCCCATTTGTTTTCTTCCTCGAGCGTTCCCTGCGAAGAGTGCTGGATCAGGCTGTAGATGAGCGTGAAGAGGAAGAGGAAGAGTTGTGGTCACCATCACCACCAGAAACAGCCTTGTCATCATCGCTTGCCGGACCTGCGGCAACACTGGAAGAGGAGTATGAGTAAGAGGAGTCAGAGGAGGAATGTGGCAGCTTTGAGGAGGAGGAAGACCAACCACAGCAGGCACCCCAGGGTGCTCGTTGTCACCTATCTGGGACCCATGGTTTGTACGTGGCTGGGGGGAAGAACAGACCGTCAATGACATCAGTGAGGATGAGGAACGGGAAATGAGTAGCTCTGCATCCAACCTTGTTCAAATGGGGTCTTTCATGCTGTCATGTCTGTTGAGGGACCCACGTATAAAAAGGATGAAGGAGAACGACCTGTACTGGGTGGCCACGCTACTAGACCCCCGGTATAAGCAGAAAGTGGCAGAAATGTTACCAAATTACCGAAAGTCGGAAAGGATGCAGCAGTTCAAAATCGAACTAAAAAATATGCTTTACACAGCTTATAAGGGGGATGTCACAGCACAACGGGAATCTAACAGGGGAAGAGGTGAGTGTAATCCTCCTCCTACCACAGCGGCAAGGACTGGACGATTTACAGATGTGTTGTTGATGGAGGACATGCAGAGCTTTTTCAGTCCTACTCATCGCCACAGCCCTTCGGGATCCAGCCTTAGAGAATGACTCGACCGACAGGTATCAGACTACCTCGCCTTAACAGCAGATATTGACACTCTGAGGAGCAATGAACCCCTTCACTACTCGATGTGCAGGCTTGACCTGTGGCCTGAGCTATCCCAGTTTGCGATAGAACTTCTGGCCTGCCCTGCTTTAAGTGTCCTGTCAGAAAGGACCTTCAGTGCAGCAGAAGGCATTGTCACTGACAAGAGAAGTCGCCTCGGTCAAAAAAGTGTTGATTACCTCACCTTCATAAAGATGAATGAGGCATCGATCCCGAAGGGACTGACAGTGGGAGATACGTTTGACTAACAAAAGGCCTGATTACATGTCTTGGCCTCAAAATGGTCCCCACGCTGCTGTATTTAATGTCTGCATACCGGATGACTTTCGTGAATTCTCCACCACCAACTAGGGTTCAAGCCGCAATGTTTTAGTCACTTTTCTGCCTTTTTTTCCGGCTGCTGCTACAATAGCGGCTGCAACAATGCCATTATTTTTAAGGCATGTGTACATGCCTAATTTTTCTGTCCTATGGTGCAGCACTGTGGTTGCAAAAACAAACCAAAAAAAAAGGCACATACAATTGTCAATTCCCCTTTGTGATCGTTACCTTGTTGTGGTGAAGGGGTTTGCGTATCACAATGAAGCAATCATCACCTCTATGAGTGTGTTGGCAATGTTGCCACACCCCAGATGATAAGGCCATTGCTTCTTTATGGTCAGACCAAAAGCGATCGGACGGCTGGATAATATTTCATAGAAAAAACATTAATTTACCTTTTTTTTATGTTGTATGGGTTTTTAATACATAAAATAAAAAAATTATTATAAAGTCTCTTAATAGTTTATTAGAAATAATGCAGACAATTAAAAAAATCCCCATCAATTCCAATACAAAGCAAGTACAGAGCTCAGAACTAAATTATTTCATGATGTCGTAATGGTTCGTTAATTCGACAATGGTTAATCAATTTGACACATGTCCCCGGATAGGGTACGTAACAGGGATCAAACTGATAAGAATAGAACTAGTTAAGAGATCACTCATATAGGGTGTCACAGCACATTGATCTGTGCACGCGCAGTGCCCCAATATGGGAGTAAGAGACCGACCAAGCTGCTTTATCCATCTCCCGGTTCCTAAAATCAATTTAGTTTGGTGTATGAGAGTTTGGTCTGTCACTGTGAAGGCAGTCGAAGGTACCCGGCCTACATTTTTTTTCACAAAAGGCAATCCCTGATATGGGACGTAACAGGGATTAAACTGATACAAATAGTACTTGTTAAGACACCACTCATATCGGGTGTGACAGTAAATTGCAAGGCGCAGACGCAGTGACTGCGGATTAAAACAAAGGGGAGGGAGCCAGTGTTTTTTTAACCATCTCCCCATTCGAAAAATCAATTCAATAAATGGACCCCAGATTGGGGACGTAACAGGGATTAAACTGATGAGAATAGTACTAGTTAACACACCACTCATACCGTGTGGCAGAGTACATTGCTCGGCACACGCGCAGTGCCCCAAATTGTAAGTAACAAGAAGGACGCACACAGATAAATTACATTTCTGCAAGGAGTTTGTCAACTTTTGACAACTGTTTGTGGTTGTGTAGAATCCATTCAATACACGTCCTGATAGGGGACGTAACAGGGATTAAACTGATGAGAATAGTACTACAGAAAATACCACTCATATCGGGTGTGACAATAAATTGCACGGCGCCTTCCTATTTAAGTCTATGGCGGTTCGCCCGCTTCGCCCGTGCGAACATTTGAGGAAATTTGCGTTCGTCGTTCGCGAACTGAAAATTTTATGTTCGCGACATCTCTAGTCTTAAACAGTAATACGCTGACAGGTGCCTAGGCGACCCAGCCTGTAGGCCGGATCTCCTTGGCTTCCATAGCCGGCAGATTCCGATGCCTGTGTAAGGCATCAGAGCTTCCATGGCAACCATCGGCCCCCTGTCACCGCAGTACGAGGGAGGGGGGATGGAGTCAGAGGGAGTCCCCTCCCTCTGCAAGCCCCGCATGTTTGTGGGGATTCGCTGGTAGGCAGGGTGAACAGACGTAGTACAGAGGCACAAAAGCAGTACTTAACCGGTAGTTAGTGTTTATTCACACATGGCAAGTTACCAGAACATACACACAATCACCTTCAGGCTTGTCTGCCCTATACACATAGACCTGGTTTGGCCAGGTCACAAAAATGTGAATACCGTGTAAAGAGTTTAAGTCCTGGGGCCAGATTTATCAATAGCTAAAGTCACTTTAATTAAGTGAAAAAGTTGCAAAAAATGCGCAATCGGTAAAATTACGAATTTTTTTGCGACTTTTTCAAGCTCTGCACTAAGCTCTTCAGTTTTGTGAAAGTGGGCGTTTTTTTATGTAAATGAATCTTTACTATTTACTATTGCGACCATTTAAAAAGTCTCAAAAGAATGCGCAATTTCACTGCAGTGAGGACCATGCTTATCTTATGCGACTTTTTAATAGAACATGCAACTTTTTTGTAAAGATGTACGACTTTTGTAAAGATGCTTACTACAGGATAAACTGCTACCATCAGACCACATTTATCACAAGGACCATTAATAAATCTGAATAGCCAAAAGTGACTTTGGGCATATGTAAAAGTGGAGTAAGATGTAATTGTAATGATAAATCTGGCCCCTGGTGTTCGGTTCACACCTTGCCACAGGTACCGCGTATAGAGTTCAAGTCCTGGTGAATGTTCACATCTTGCAGTCCAACTGCCGCTTAGATATAGTCTACCTGTCCTCCCAGAAAGCACATAAAAAACAAAAAAACTGCCTGCACTCAAAGCTGGCTGCTGGCTTTTATAACAGTTGGGCGTCAGCGCAAATCACGGACCAGCATGTGAGATCTGGTCCGGTGCTTGACCTCACCTTGCTGCAGTCAGTATAAACAGCACATGCTGGGAGGGAAATTCCTCCTATCTAACAGAACACCCTTCAATGTATCACTATATATACTGTATATATACTACTGTGTGTCAAACTGTACGTTTATCTTCTGCACTATTCATTCCTAATTTGTTCCTATCTACATAGATTTACAGTTGTGTTCAAAATTATTCAACCTCAAATGCTGTCACAAACAATTAATAGTCACCAGTGAAGATCCAGTGGTACTACGCTGCAGGTCTTGTATGTGTGTGGAGATCAGTTCACACTTTGCGGTTTAGAAAGAAAGGGGTTAAGACCGCGCGTCCAACAATCTAGTGTATACTTCTTCTGGGAAAAAAAGGATCCAAGGTGGAGTTAAGTCCCAGATGCCTTCACCTCGTAAAGGGCTCTGCGGATATCCAGAAATACATACAATCGTGAAATACCGTTGAGACACTTTTCCCACTTAATTTCACCAGTCTACTTACTAGATGCCGGCAGATCTTATGTAGTGGTAAATCTCAATTGTGGTGTCTTTCTTCAGCAATATATATACTTCATGCACTATAAAGCAATAAAACACTCCGCTGGTGCAGTAATTTCTTAAAACATAATTGCCGATTTTTAATATATACTCACAAGAGTCGGAATTAAAACAGCATTAAGTACATCCAGTCGCTTGCCCGACCCGGGTTTCACTCACAGAGCTTCGTCAGGGCGTCTACTTCCTCCCCACCCCATCCTCTTTTAAACCATTTCCTGCTCTTTTTAACCCTTACTTATCACGGATAAACCATAAAAATGCCTGATTCAATGGAAACTATAAAGTACAATTCGCATGATGCGATTTCTCCTCCCTGAACTATTCGCATGTTCCGATTATTCTAAAAACTATTTTATGCAGGCGTGTTCACAAACTTGATCTGATGTCAAAATCAACATTTAAACCTTTAGGCTGCAAGGTTCCCAACTCATAAATCCAGCGTGCCTCGCATCGATCTATTTTGGACATATAATCACCACCCTCCAGTTCTTTTCAACCAGCTCCAATCCCATAAATCTCAAGCCACAGGATTTTTGATGTCTTAATTTGAAATGTCTAGAAACTCCATGCGTTTCAAGACCTTTTTATATTATTCACGTGTTCAGTATAGTCGTGTTTTGATCTTACCACACGTAAGATCAAAACACGACTATACGAACACGTGAATAATATAAAAAGGTCTTGAAACGCATGGAGTTTCTAGACATTTCAAATTAAGACATCAAAAAAATCCCTGTGGTTTGAGATTTATGGGATTGGAGCTGGTTGAAAAGAACTGGAGGGTGGTGATTATATGTCCAAAATAGATCGATGCGAGGCACGCTGGATTTATGAGTTGGGAACCTTGCAGCCTAAAGGTTTAAATGTTGATTTTGACATCAGATCAAGTTTGTGAACACGCCTGCATAAAATAGTTTTTAGGATAATCGGAACATGCGAATAGTTCAGGGAGGAGAAATCGCTTCATGCGAATTGCACTTTATAGTTTCCATTGAATCAGGCATTTTTATGGTTTATCCGTGATAAGTAAGGGTTAAAAAGAGCAGGAAATGGTTTAAAAAGAGGATGGGGTGGGGGAGGAAGTAGACGCCCTGACGAAGCTCTGTGAGTGAAACCCGGTCGGGCAAGCGACTGGATGTGTTTAATGCTGTTTTAATTCTGACTCTTGTGAGTATATATTAAAAATCGGCAATTATGTTTTAAGAAATTACTGCACCAGCGGAGTGTTTTATTGCCTTATAGTGCATGAAGTATATATATTGCTGAAGAAAGACACCACAATTGAGATTTACCACTACATAAGATCTGCCGGCATCTAGTAAGTAGACTGGTGAAATTAAGTGGGAAAAGTGTCTCAACGGTATTTCACGATTATATGTATTTCTGGATATCCGCAGAGCCCTTTACGAGGTGAAGGCATCTGGGACTTAACTCCACCTTGGATCCTTTTTTTCCCAGAAGAAGTATACACTAGATTGTTGGACGCGCGGTCTTAACCCCTTTCTTTCTAAACCTCCAATGCTGTAAAGGGTTTTAGGGAATTTAGTGTGCATTTGTAATTGTGTTCAGAATGAAATCTTACAAGGACTTTTTAAAGAACCAAATGCAACTAAAATGACATCAATTGTTTTTGTAATACAGTATTAAATGTTTTTTTTGTGATTTCTTCTGATTTCTTCTTCGGACTGATGAAACAAAATTAGAACTGTTTGGGCCCATGGATCAACGCTATGTTTGGAGGAGGAAGAACAAGGCCTATGAAGAAAAGAACACCTTGCCTACTGTGAAGCATGGCGGGGGTCAATCATGCTTTGGGGCTGTTTTGCTTCTACAGGTACAGGGAAGCTTCAGCGTGTGCAAGGTACCATGAATTCTCTTCAGTACCAGGAGATATTGGATGAAAATGTGATGCAGTCCGTCACAAACCTGAGGCTTGGGAGATGTTGGACCTTTCAACAGGACAATGATCCCAAGCATACCTCCAAGTCCACTAGAGCATGGTTGCAGATTAAAGGCTGGAACATTTTGAAGTGGCCATCGCAGTCACCAGATTTAAATCCGATTCAGAACCTCTGGTGGGACTTAAAGAAAGCAGTTGCAGCGCACAAGCCTAAGAATGTAACTGAACTGGAGGCTTTTGCCCATGAAGAATGGGCAAAGATACCCGTAGATCGCTGCAAGACACTTGTGTCAAGCTATGCTTCACTTTTAAAAGCTGTTATAACTGGAAAAGGATGTTGTACTAAGTACTAAGATTGAATGTCACTTGGGGGTTGAATAAAACTGATAATGATGTGAGCACAGAAAAGACATTTGTGGTTATTTCATTATAAATGTTATGTTTGATTTGTCTGACTTACAAGTGCCTCTTTGATTTAATTGTAAACAAGATGACTGAAATGATCAAAATCAATGTCAAACTGGCCAAAACACTCAATTTCAGTGGGGGTTGAATAATTTTGAACAAAACTGTATATGTATCCAACATTAGCAGCAGAATAAGGGTTGGTGGTAGCAGCTAGTGTTGATCCGAATTTCAGGGAAAATTCGATCCACCGCAAAGCCAAATTTCCTCGTGTTTCGTGTAAAAAAATCGTTTTTCCCTGAATGGCGGTAAAAAATAATCATACTTACTGTGACAACCACCCGCCAATCCCGTCGTACTATGCCACAGTTGCCATACAGGTCTCCACTAGAGACTTCTGGAGGCGAATCCACTGTGAGCACAGTAGACGTTTAAGATTGGTTGGTGGGCCCAGAAATGATACAATCGCGATTGCATATACAATCGGTAAAATTAAAATTATCGATTTCAAACTGGAAATCGATTTAATTTGCTGCCACCACTCTTTGTATTGAATCGGAGCGAAGAGACCCCGCCTAGCTATTCCTAAATGGAAGAACGGGTATTGGTAACCTAGCTAGTAAATTAACAAATTATAAAAATAAAACAATTTGGTAGTATGTCTCCTGAGGACAGAGTTCTTAGCATAGATCAGATGATCAAGTAACAAGGGCAAACTGGAACAATGAAATCGTTAGTTTTTATTCTAAACTATACACAAAAAAGATATGCATTAAAACTGACAGATAAATATACCTGCCAGCTGAACAGATTGGTTTGGATAGAAATAGAAGAGATGGAAGGGAATAAAATGTCTGTAAGTTCTGAATTACTGTAGTAAAGTCTAGTAAAAGGCAAAGTCTTTATAAGGTATAATCCAATATGGTGGTGTGCCCGTGTCCAGCGGGCAGTCGGGATGTTGTTCGACGTCAAAAGAAGGAAAAGGACCCTGCTGGTATTGGAGACACTATGGCTGCAGAAAGACCAGGTTTATGAGGTTCTGTCACCAGAGAACTAGATTGATGGCTACTCAACTTGGCATGGGGCAGGAAAGTTTTGTCACAAGGAGGTGATAATGGCACCTCTGCTCTGTGAATTACTCCTTTAGTGAAAAGAGAAGATTTTTAGTTAAGGCTCTGGTGTCTCTGTGATTGTGAAATATGGCGCATTTGAGATTTCCTAGTATCGCTGTGGATCGCAAAGCGTCACACTTACCTCATCCTTTTGAGCATGAAGAGCCAGCAACCGCCATTTTGATTGAATGTATAATATGACACCACAGGCCGCATGAGATTTTGCGCCAGATCTTTAATCAGGGCGGCGAGGCTGGCTCTTTGTGATCAAATGGGTAAGTGCGAAGGTAAGTGTGCATTATGGGCAGAGGAACAGCTTTTCATATTGCGCATGCGCCGGCCAACTATCATCTGGATGAGGGACACATAAAAGAAAGGTACTGTAGTAATGAGGGGCAAAGAGTCTATAACCTGATCTGAGCGGTCTAAAACGCTCAGATTAGGTGAAAGACTCCCTTTAACAGGTAAATGTCTGTCTCTTTAAATAAGACTTCCCTATTTGCAATCCACAGGTAAATGATGTCTGTCCCTTTGATTGCAGTTGTAATCCTTGCTCCAGCTCTCAGTATATAACACCCTATGAGCAGCCCGGGTGATAAGAAGGTGTCAGCTTATGAGTCCCTTAGGGCTATGCTTTAGCTTGCAGCCTGTACAACGCAATGTAACTCTACTTGGTGTGTTAACTGTATGACCAAGTGCCACTTTAACAGTGTGGTGCAATGTGACATGGCAAAGCCACACTTACAGCTCCTTGAGCAGGTTATTGGTGCTTTTCCTTATTTTGTGGTCGCCTCCAGAACTGGATCCTAAAGACACAACATTCCTGAGGTAGTCACTGCAAACCTCCCCTTTGTGCTGTCTCCAGTCTCCACCGAGAATGATTCACTTCTAGAATCAGCAGAACTGCTCCCTTCTGTTTACCAGCACCACCAAGCACAGCCTCCATCTGGGCACTTCCTGCTCCTCCAGGAACCTCCTCCCCTTACACAGGGAGAGTGTGATGCAATAAGTGATTTGTTCAGTGCATTGTCAAACTTGCATTTTCAATTTGCTATTACATGTGTAACAGTCCAAAACAGCCCAAAAATTAGCTATCTTCAAACTTGGCAAACTAAATAGGTTTATAGTATTCCTCTAATAGGCAGCTCCAATGTAGACTTTGACCACCTTATGCTTTGCTGCCATCTACTGTCCAAGGTCAGATGTTGCAGTAATTATGCAATTAACAACATAACAGAGTAATACGGATGTAGTAGGGTTAACTCTCATGCTTTATGAGACGTGGTATCTAAACTAAATGCAACAAAACGCGTTAAGCAATTGCTTTTCAATGGCTTTTGCTTCAGGATAACGAGATAAGTTAAGAAATTTGAGTTAAAGGGGTTATCCGAGATATATTAAGTTAATCCAAACTTCTTTATCGATAGATATAAAACATTTTTGTAATTGACTTACTTTAAAAATAATGCACCGTTTACATTCTGCAGAATGTTGACATTTGTGCACTGACGTCACCCTGCTTGATTCACCGTCTTCATTCAGCACGGCTCTGGTAAGGATCGCGCATGCGCGATCCTTACCAGAGCCGTGCTGACCGATTCCACAGCGTTCAGGCTTTGGAAACCCGCCCCTTCTGCCTCTCTGTCCTCATTCAGCACGGCTCTGGTAAGGATCGCGCATGCGCGATCCTTACCAGAGTCGCGCTAATAGAGTAGAGACCAAGAAGGGGCGGGCTTCCAAAGCCTGAACGCTGTGGAATCTGTCAGCACGGCTCTGGTAAGGATCGCGCATGCGCGATCCTTACCAGAGCCGTGCTGAATGAAGACGGAGAATCAAGCAGGGTGACGTCAGTGCACAAATGTCAACATTCTGCAGAATGTAAACGGTGCATTATTTTTAAAGTAAGTCAATTACAAAAATGTTTTATATCTATCGATAAAGAAGTTTGGATTCATTTAATATATCTCGGATAACCCCTTTAAGGGTTTGAGTGTTACCCCTGCTACATCTGTACATTTAAGGTCCCTTGCCCCACGTCCTTACACGATACATATCAACAGTATTAGGCCATGGTTAAACATTTCTCCTTGTTCAAATAAGCAGTGGATCCTTATTTATTATAGTGAATGCATTTTGTTAGCTGTTGCACTACATGGTGTCAATATTAGGCCATAGTTTAATATTTTGCCCTCTTCATATGAGCAGTGGAGCCTAATTTATCATAGTGAATGCATTCTGTTAGTTGTTGCATTGCATAGTGTCAGTATTACGCCATGGTTAAATATGTCTCTCTATTCAAATGAGTAGTGGAGGCAAATTTATCATAACAAATACATTCTGTTAGCTGTTACATTAAATAGTGTCACTATTAGGTCACGGTTAAATATTTCACCCTGTTCAATTGTGCAGTGGAGCAAAATTTATTATAGCGAAATTTGGCCACAACATTTTTCAATACTTCAATCATCGCTAGTTATTTTCTTTTTTATAAGTACTGTACTATGCTAGGTGAAATCATATTGCCTATGGTTTGTGAACACTTGGCCACAAACTTACATCCTTGGCTTACAATCTTCCCCAAATCACTGTCTTTATTCAAAATAGTCTAGCTTTTATCCTATTACATTCTTGTTCATAGTTAGTTCCTTCATTGCAAGATCTTCTTGCTCTCACAAATTCTCCCTTGGGCAAGTTCCTCACTGCATGCGCTGGATAACAGTAAAGAACATTTATCATAAGGGCTTATGCACACAAACATATTTTCTTTCCATGTCTGTTCCGTATACGGAACCATTCATTTCAATGGGTCCACAAAAAAAAAAAAAGAAGGTACTCTGTGTGCAATCTGTTTACGTATGTCTGTATTTACGTTCCGCAAAATAATGTCCTATTATTGTCCACATTACGGACAAAGATAGTACTGTTCTATTAGGGGCGAGCTGTTCTGTTCCGCAAAATACGTAATGCACCCTACTCTGGTGCTCCTGAAAATTTGTGAAGTATATTATTTTACCACCTCTCTGATTGATGTGGAATTCAGCTACTCAAATGGAAAATTGTCAGTGCATGGTAGAATAGAGGAAGTAGCAATGCTGCTGCCCTGTTGTGCCCTGCAAATACACGAGCAATGTGAAGGTCAGACCTGCTATGTAAAAATAGAACAAAACGCCTACTGCAGTAAGAAGAACAATATATATAACCCTCCGGCACCAGTTCAAGTTAAGTTTGTAACCAGTGCCAATAAACTACATGTCATACTGTACATCAAAATGGCAAGAAGACAAAAGGGGAATTCAACTTTGTTAGTATGATCATCATAATCAAGATAAAAAAAGTTAAATTACATAATTAAGATAAAAAAGTATTAACATTGTATAGAAAGAAAGCCCTACAGTTTCAGCAAATAGATCTTATTACTTCTTCAATGAAAAGATATTCAATTTTCCAATGTATGGTGCTAATTCCTTGTCTTTTGGCTCATTTTAAGGAAGTGCTATGACAACTGAAATCTATTTTGTGACCAGGACAAATATTTATGTATACTAAACAATGCATGTTCATATTAAATGACAGCAACCAGATCTTTTGCACTGATAAAGAAAGTATATTGGAGTACAAAACAACTTCTTATGCTTAATGATATGCTTCACTTGTCAAAGTCACAATACCCCTTTAACCGCTTCAGTACAGAGCCACTTTTCACCTTAAATCCCAGGCCGATGTTTGTAAATCTCATGTGTCAATTTTATGGTAATAGCTTTGAAAAGCTTTTTCTTATCCAAGCTATTCTGAAATAGTTTTCTCGTGACACATTGTACTTCATGTTAGTGATACATTTGAATCAATATATTTTACCTTATTAAAATTTAGAAAAATTCATTATTTTCTAAATATGAATTTCTCTGCTTTTATGGCAGATAGTGATACCTCACAAAATAGGTATTACTTTATATTTTACATATGTCTAATTTATGTTGGTATCATTTTGTAAATGTCATTTAATTTTTTTAGGACGTTAGAAGGCTTAGAATTTTAGAAACAATTTTTTACATTTTCAAGAATATTTCCCAAACCGTTTTTTAAAGCACCAATCCAGGTGTAAAGTGATTTTGAGGGGCTAACATAATGAAAACAACCCATAAATTACCCAATTTTATAAACTAAACCTCTCAAATTATTCAAAACTGGTGTTGCAAACTTTATTAATCCTTTAAGTGTTCCACAAGAAGGAAAATGGAGTTGAGATTTCAAAATTGTATTTTTTTGGTTGATTTTCTTTTATGTTACTCAATATTTTGTTGCAACACAGCAGGGCTTAACAGCAAAATAAACCTCAATATACATTACTCTGATTCTGCAGTTTGCAGAAATACCCCATATATGATGGTAAACTGCTGAAAGGGTACATGGCAGTGGTCAGAAGGACAGAGGTTTGGTTTTTGGAGGCAGATTTTTCTAGAATATTTTATTGGGCATCATTTTGTATTTGCAGATACCCTGACGTACCCTACAGTGGAAACCCTCAAATAGTGAAACAATTTTGGAAAATTCACCCCTCAAAGAATATATTAAGGTGTGTACTGAGCATTTTGACCCCATAAGCATTTTTTGTAATTTGGAAACACTTGGCTGTAAAAATAAAAATATAATATACGGGTATTCAATATGTAAACCTTCTCACAGTTGTTGGAATGAGACACTGGGCATATAGATACTCAGATGAGACACCACTACAAAAAAAATAAAAAGTTAATTTTTTTTTCCAATAAAACGTTGCTTTAGCCCCAAATTTTTCATTTTCACAAGGGGTAACAAGAGAAAAAGCTCCCCATAATTTGTTAACCATTTTCTACCATAATTTGTTAACCATTTTATTTTTAACCCCTCAATCCACATTTTATTAAGCATTCTGTATTGAGAATGCTATTATTTTCCCTTATAACCATGTTATAAGGGAAAATAATAAAGATCGGTCCCCATCCCAATCGTCTCTTAGCAACCATGCAGGAAAATTGCACCACATCCACACTTGCTTGCGGATGCTTGCGATTTTCACGCAGCCCCATTCACTTCTATGTGGTCTGTGTTGTGTGAAAAATGCAGAATATAGAGCATGCTGCAATTTTCACGCAACGCACCAGTGATGCGTGAAAATCAACCGCTCATGTACACAGCCCCATTGAAATGAATGGGTCCAGATTCAGTGCAGGTGCAATGCGTTCACATCACGCATTGGACCCGCACGGAAAACTCGCCCATGTGAAAGGGGCAGATTTAGATGGATTTGTTTATGGCTACCATTGGTTTTTATTTTTTTGAGCGATTCTCTTATGTGGGGGTTTATTCTTTGCAGGATGAGGTGACGTTTTCATTGGTACTATTTTGGGGTATATATGACTTTTTGATTACTCGATATTATGCATTTAGTAAGGCGAGGTGACAAAAAATGACTGTTCTAGCATGGTTTTTATTTATTTTATTTTTACAGCGTTCACTTGACAGAGTATATCATGTGATATTTTTATAGAGCATGTTGTTACGGACACGGAGATACCAAATGTGTTAATTATTTTTATATTTGTTAAGGGTAACTTTCATATTATTATTTTTTTATGAAATTGCATTGGTCTGACTAAGTTTACCTTACGTAGTTCCCTAATTAATACTTTTGTGTAGGTATTGAATTTCCTAGTAATTGCAGCATGTTCTTTCCTCCGCCCGGCATTTCAGTGGTGCGGCTAAAACAGCGTTAATAGGTGTCCTCCATCTCCTACCTTCTATATTCAGATGGAGGTCGTAGTAGTGGGCAGTCCCGAATGCTGCGTGCAGGCTCCCGTCGGACCGGGATAGTGCCGATATTCATGATAAAATTTTGCGATTAGAATATTCGCGATAAGAATTCGCGATTAGGATATTCGTGATCAACATTACTCAGAAGAAAGAGGGCGTGTTTAAGTCTGGAGAAAGCCAATTGTTTGGGGTGAGACTGCGTGATCCCGAGATGAGCTGAATTAATTCTGGGTAGTTAGGGAGGGAGGTCTTAGCCTCAGGGCATCGGCAGACATCTTGAGAAGATAGTCAGAAAGAAGTCTTGTGAGGAGCGGTTGCTATGGATGGAATCTTATTAAACAAGTGGTATGTGAACACAATAATTAGAGATTATGGATTATCACTAGAGATGAGCGACTCGAAACTGACAAAGTGGAATTTGTTTAGAATGTAAGGAAAAAATTGATTAGCAACGAATGCGAGTTTCCCTAAAATGACGGCAACACGTGTGAGGACTGAGGACATGAGGCAAGGAACTCTGGGAAGGTGTGATCACCCAGATTGACATGCCTGCATGCAGCCAATAAGCAGCTAGCCAGCCCTGTGATGTCACAGCCCTATAAATAAGGCGGCCATCTTACAGTCAGATATTTTCCAGCATTCAGAGTGCAGGGACAGATGTGTGAAGGCGCTAGGGACAGCAAGTGGAAAAATGATTGTGGAAAAAAAAAGACAGAAAAAACGATTTATAAGTGCAGGGAAAGGATAGGGAGGAATCATTTCACATCATCTTAGTGCAGGGAGAGACGTCAGAAAGCGCTAACGCTGAGCTCCCGGTGTCATCTACCAGTCGTGTCTTGAACAGCAGCCCAGCGGTTCTTGATTGGTTAACTCGGTCATCCACGTCATCCCAAGTGACATCAGACACCCCCAGCCAACAGTCGGTGGGTTCGTCAGATACAACCCTTAGTTGGCATGGCCCGGGATCAGGTCCTGTGCTCTCACCTGTCCTCAACCTGCCTCTGGCTTTTTCTGTTCCCTCACCGTGAGAAGTACTACATGCAGTGGGCTCAGTTTCACTTTTCAGCGAGGAAGAGCTACTAGAGGACAGTCAGCAGCTACTGCCCAGCCAAGATGTGGAGAGTGGCAGGCGGGCATGTAGTGATGAGGAGAGTGGCAAGGAGGACATCAGTGATCTGCAGACACTACTCAATTATGATGAAGCCAATTGCACTTGGGAGCCAGGTGAAGAAGGTCGCTAGGGGGGCCGGGAGTCAGCAGGGTGGCAGCAGTTGGAGGTCGGGCGTCAAACGGGCAAGGGTTAGACCACCCACTTTGCAGCAGCCTAACTACCAGGAAAAGAGTGATGCATGGGTTCACGGAAGCAGCGGCGGTCGCAGTAAGCCAGCAAGTAGTGTTGGGGGAAAATCAGTTACTCGGCGCTGTGGCAGTTTTTTGTGAAGCCATTGGAGGAGGTCAACATGGCCATATATATAATATTTGGGCAGAAGGTAAGCGTGGCCGGGGTGCCAATGTTGGCCCCATGGCCCTGCGTCAACATATTATCACTGCCTGCCCTGTGAGAGGCCTGAGAAGATCTGAAAGACTTGTTGCACTTGAATCTATTTGACAGATCTTTCTCTTTTTTCTTGTTTGTTGTTTTGGGCAGGATCCCACCTCTCTACAGGTTTTGCTCATTAGCTGTTTAGTGGCTCTATTTATACCCACCTCTCACTGCAGCCCTTGCAGTTTATATTTCCTCTTGGAGTGTTCAGCTAGTGTTTGGTGGATCTCCTGCTCCCCGTCCATCTAAAGCTAAGTCCTCCCTCCTTTCCTTTGTAAGTGTGTTCTCACTAGGCCTCAGGAAGACGCTGGTTCCTTCACCAGGGAAGGAACTAGTTGCCTTATCTCCTGCTCCCGAGCTGAGGATTTTTTTCAGTATCAACAGGTCTTAGGTTCCAGCGCATAAGTACTTCCACTTTTAGGATTTGCTCATGTTGTCAGCAGTCAGTGAAAGGCTCAAGGATTCTCAGGTGGTGACCTTTCCCTCTTTCTTAGCTTTGAGGCCTAGTCTGGTGTTTTTGTTGTATTTGGTTTTCTTCCCTTCCCTCACCTAGGGTGACATTATAAACTGCCAGTACAGTCATTTTTTTCCCTTGCTCTGTGTAGAAATGGAAGCTATTGATTCACTGGTGGATCGCATGCAGGGATTGTCTTTGGAGGTTGCTGACCTTTGTAATTCGGTTGCACTGTGTCAGAGATCTCTGGCGACTGGTTCCGATAGTGGGAACCAGGACAGCCTTGAACCTAAGGTCGCCCTCCCAGTGATAAATTTGTTTGGTTCAGAGAGTCTTGTAAATTGTATATTTGTCTGCGTCCGATCTCATCTGGGGACGAGAATCAAAGAGTGGGGATTATCATTTCTCTGCTAAAAGGTGATGCTCAGTCTTGGGCTATTTCTCTACCGATCGCTTCCCAGTCCCTCTGATTGGTAAATAAATTTTTTAGAGCCCTGGGCTTGATTTATGATGATCCAGACCAGGTCTCTCTGGCTGAATCTAAGCTGCGTAACTTGAATCAGGAAGAACGTTCTGCTGAGTCATATTGTTCTGAATTTAGAAGATGGGCGACTGACTCAGAGTGGAATAACCCAGCACTCCGTAGTCAGTTCTGTCAGGGGCTGTCTGAGAGACTAAAAGACGTCCTTGCATTTCATGAAATCTCTGATTCTTTGGAGGCGGCTATGTCCCTAGCTGTACAGATTAATAGACGCCTGAGAGAGAGGTGCAAGGTTCCCCTTAACCAGGATGCACTATCTTGTGAGGAAACTATCTCTTCTGTCCCTCGGGGCACAGAGACACTTGATACAGTTGGGTCAGGCCTCTTCATGCCATGATAATAGGAACTTTAGGGTTCAGAAAAGACTCTGCTTCATCTGTGGTAAAGAAGGACATTTCCTGTTTGTCTTTTTATTAAACCTCAAGGTGGAAAGGGAAATAAAAATGTTGTTCTTTCCTATAAATCAAGTTCCCTTCCTCTTGGTAGCATGAATGGGGAGTCAGAAAAGGTATATTTGTCTTCTACCCGCACTACCCGATTTCTCGTGCCTGCCATAGTGGTGCTAGACTCTCAAAATATTGAATTATAAGTATTTGTTGACAGTGGTGCAGGGGTTAACCTTGTTGATTTTCAATTTGTTCAGAGTCATGGTTTTAAAACTAGCGCATTAAGCAAAGCGATATCGGTGTTTGTTATTGATTCCACTCTCGCAAAAACTCATATTGTGCAGGATATTCATTTGAGGATCGGTGATTCTCATGTTGAATCTATTTCTTGTTTTGTACTGAAGGCTTTTCCTGCTCCTCTAGTACTAGGCTTACCATGGTTGATCAAACACAATCCAACCATTGATTGGCAAACTAGACAAATCAGTAATTGGAGTGATTTTTGTATGGACAACTGTCTTGGCGCATCAATTTCTTTGGTATCCAGGTGTTACCTCCGTTTCTTTCTGTTTTTTCGGACATATTCTCTGAGGGTGGAGATCAGAAGTTACCCCCTCACCAAGAGTATGATTGTCTGATCAATCTTATTCCTGCAGCTAAATTGTCAAAGGCTTGGTTATATAATCTTTCCCAACCCGAAATGCTCTCTATGCGAGAGTGTATTGCCGAGTGTTGGCAAAAGGACATATTAGACCATCTAAGTCGCCTGTGGCAGACGGCTTCTTTTTTGTTGAAAAAAAAAATGGGACCCTTAGACCGTGTTTAGATTTCCGGGAACTGAATCTTATTAGTATACATGATCCTTATCCCCTTATCTTGATCCCAGATTTATTATATCAGATTGCCGGAACCAAGGTGTTTTCTATGTTGGATTTAAGGCAGGGGGATGAATAGAAGACGGCCTTTAATACCCCTGAGGGCCACATCGAGAAATTGGTCATGCCCTTTGGTTTGACTAATGCCCCGGCGGTCTTCCAGCACTCTATCAATGACATTTTTCATTAATTGGTGGGGAGGTTTGTGGTTATTTACCTTGATGACATACTAATTTACTCGCCCGATAAAGAATCTCATCAGAATCATTTAAGACGAGTATTATTGATCCTCTGGGAGAATAAATTGTATGCTAAGTTGGAAAAATGTCTGTTTGCTGTTCAGGAGCTGCGGTTTCTGGGTTACTTACTTTCTGCCTCAGGTTTTCGTATGGATCCCGAAAAGGTCCATGTGGTACTGGAATGGGATTAACCAGAGAATCAGAATGCTCTGATGCGGTTTTTGGGATTTACTAATTACTACAGATAATGTATCCTGAATTATTCCACTGTTGTCAGGCCTTTGACTGATATGACTAGGAAGGGTGTGGACTTCTCAGTCTGGTTGGAAGAGGCATTACAGGAAATTTCTGCTATAAAGGAATGTTTTGCTACCGCTACCATTCTGGTGCAACCAGATGAGTCTCAACCCTTCATTGTGGAGGTTCATCAGAAGCATCAGAAGTGGGAGTTGGAGCAGTTTTGTTGCAGGGTCCCTCCCCTGCCAAACGGCGCCCTTGTGCTTTTTTTCAAAGAAACTCTCTACTGCCAAAAGAAATTATGATGTTGGGAATAGAGAGTTGCTAGCCATTAAATTGGCCTTTGAGGAATGGCATCATTGGCTAAAAGGGACAATTCATCCAATTACGGTAATCACTGACCATAAGAATCTGGCTTACCTGCAATCAGCAAATCGTCTGAACCCTTGGCAGGTCAGATGGTCCATGTCTTTTACCAGATTTAATTTTGTGGTCAAAGCAGATACTTTATTGCATAGCTTTCCTCAGGGGGGGGGGGAATTAGGAGGATCCTGCTCCAATTTTGGCTGATGGGGTGGTGGTATCCGCTCTTTATCCCGAACTGGAGGCGGAAGTGTTGGGGGCTCAAGATGAGGCCCCTGATTCCTGTCCTCCAGGGAAGTTGTTTGTTCCTTCAGGATTTCGGCAATAGGTGTTCAAGGAACATCATGATACTGTCCTTGGACACCCTTGGAGAAGATCCACCGTGGATCTTATTTCCCGGAGATTCTGATGGCCAGGTTTATGTAAATGTGTTGAGGGCTATGTGGCAACTTGTGAGACCTGTGCACGTGCTAAGGTGGCTTATACTCGGCCTAGATCTCTTCTTCCTTTGTCCATCCCATCTGGTTCTTGGACACATTTGCCCATGGACTTCATCACTGACCATTATCAGGTTTGCCCAATGCTAAAACTCTCGCTCAAGTGTTTATTGACAACATTGTGAAATTACATGGCATCCCCTCTGATGTGGTGTCTGATAGGGGGATGCAATTTTTTTCCAGGTTTTGGAAGGTGTTCTGTTCTCGTCTGGGAGTTCAATTGTCTTACTCATCGGCTTTCCATCCTCCGTCGAATGGACAAACTGAGCACACTAACCAGAATCTGTAAACTTATTTGAAGTGTTTTGTCGCCGAGAATCAGGAGGAGTGATCTTTGTTTTTGTCCTTGGCTGAGTTTGCCTTGAATAACTGTAGACAGGAGTCCACTGATAAGTCACTATTTTTTGGTGCATATGGGTTACACCCTCAGTTTGGTACTTTTTCCGGGACTCAATCCTCTTTTTCATACCTGAAGAGGAGAGATTCTCTTCTTCATTGTCTTCTATCTGGCGTAAGATTCAAATTAATTTGAAAAAAATGGGCCAAAGATATAAACGGATGGCTGACAAGAGACGTATGACTGGTCCGGACCTGTGTGTGGGTGATTTGATGTTATTATCCACAAAGAAAATTAAGTTGAAAGTACCCTCTTGGAAGATGGGCCCAAGATTTTTTGGTCCTTACAAAATCTCGGCCTTTATTAATCCGGTTGCATTTCGTCTGGAACTTCCGTAGGCCAGGAAGATCCATAATGTGAGTTTTTGTTGAAGAACTATGTGGAACCTGCTAAACCATCTCCTCTGCCACCTCCTCCTGTCTTGGAAGATGGTAATCTGGAGTTTCAGATCTCCAGAATAGTCAACTTGTGTATTCTTCGTGGCTCCCTTCAGTACCTTGTACATTGGAAGGGATATGGTCCTGAGGAAAGAATGTGGGTTCCGGCGACCAATGTTGATGCTAGTCGCCTTGTGAAGGCCTTTCACAGAGCACAACCGTATAAGGTTGGTCCTGGGCGCCTGAAGGTCACCCATAGAAGGGGGGCTACTGTCACTGCCTGTCCTGTGAGAGGCCTAAGAAGATCTGATAGACTTGCTGCACGTAAGTCTATCTGACAGATATTTTCTCTTGTTTGTTGATTTGGGAAGGATCCCACCTCTCCACAGGTTCTGCTCATTAGCTGTTTAGTGGCTCTATTTGTACCCACCTCTCACTGCAGCCCTTGCGATTTATATTTTCTCCTGGAGTGTTCAGATAGTGTTTGGTGGATCTCCTGCTCCCATTCCATCACAAGCTAAGTCCTCCCTTCTGGTTCCTTCACGGTGGAAGGAACTGGTAGTCTTATCTCCTGCTCTCTAGCTGGGGGTTTGTTTCAGTATCAGCAGGTCTTACTTTCCAGCGCATGAGTACTTCCACTTTTAGGATTTACTCAAGTTGTAAGCAGTCAGGGAAAGGCTCAGGGATTGTTAGGTGGCGACCTTTCCCTCTTTCTTAGCTTTGAGGCCTACTCTGGTGTTTTTATTGTATTTGGTTTTCCTCCCTTCCCTCACCTACCATGACACATATGCACATAACCATCAAGTGGCCTGAGAGAACCATGGCTCCGATGTGGTGGTCCAGCCTGCAACAGCTGCCGCTACATCATCCAGTGGCACGCACACAGTTTCAGCCAGTTAAGTCTCCACCACCTCAGCCGAAGGGAGCTGTCTGTCAATATCATCTTCTGATGGTCCAGATGCTCTTGCTCCTACTTCTCGTCACTCATTCCATCAGCAACGGTGATGCCAAAATGCATGGCAGCACCGACGTGTGGAGCTGTAACTATGGTCAGGGACAATACATGTCCTTTATGGCCCACTGGGTGAATGTGGTGACCGACGATGGAAGAATATTGTGTCGGTGCTGCGTCAAGGAAGGCTGAGCCATGCACCCTCCATGGCACACATGTTCAATCTGGTTGTCAAGCAGTTCTCAAAGTCTTCCACCCATCTGCAAGACATCCTAAAAATGGCCAGGAAAATTTGCATTAACTTCAGCCACTCGTATTCAACAAAGCACACCCTCCTTGAGTTGCAGCAGCAGTACGGCATCCTCCAACATAGGCTGATATGCGATGTTTCCACCCTTTGGAATTCCACCCTCCATATGTTGGACTGACTATACGAACAGAGAAAGGCCATCAACGATTTCTTGATTATGCAAGCGGATAGGAGTACTCCACTGTGTAACTTCGATATCAGCCACTGGCAGCTCATGTGTAACACCCGACGTTATCTCAGGCCCTTTGAGGACGCCACGTTATTTATCAGTCGCCAGGACTACGGGATGAACATTGCCACTGCTTCATGTACTGGAACAGTTTTACCAATGGCTGGTAAGGGGACAGGAAACGCGGTGGCTCGATCTCACTGGCACATGAGGCCTGTGGGGGTTGAACTGGAAGAGGAGGAGGAAGGGGAGGAGGACATTGGAGCACAGGCAATGTGTAGCCAAAAGGGTGTTTTTTCTACTCAGCTGACAGGACAGCAGGAGCTGCATCAGCCAAAGGAGTTAAAGGGCGATGAGGAAGATGAGGCAGAGGACCCGGACACACTGCGGCAGTGTGCAGTGGAGATGGAGGCAGGGAGTCCCTCAGAGTCACTTGCACAAATGGCACGATGCATGCTCACTTGCTTGCATAGTGACAGCCGAATTGTCACCATTCGGCAGAGGTATGACTTCTGGCTCTCCTCCTTGTTGGACCCTTTCTACTGGTCCAGAATGGGGGCCCTTTTTACACCCACCGAGAGGGAGGACAAACTGAACTACTAAAAAGACATCCTATGCAATCAGTTGGCTGCTGCCTATTAGCGCCACCGTCCATCCTTTCGCAGGTATGATCAGGGGGGCCCTCTGCACTCAATTTCCACTACCATGGCTGCTGGAGAGGGGAGGGGTGGGGTGGCAGGAGCAGTACCAGCTCCATCAGCAGCAGCCTGAGTCTACAGTTGCTGATGAGTAGCTTCCTTAACCCGCATAGTGAAGAAACTACTCACCAGCAGCAGCAGGTAGACCCGGAGCAGGACCTGAACCAGCAGGTGGTGGCATACTTGGACTGCACCCTGCCACCATACATTGAAGATCTGCTAGACTACTAGGTAGCCAAACTGGATTTGTGGCCGCAACTAGCAGAGTTTGCCATGGAAAACCTGTCCTGCCCGGCCAGTAGTGTGGCATCAGAGCGAGTGTTTAGTGCAGCGGTGGCCATACAGTAGTTACTCCAAGAAGAAGTCCAACTAAGTGAGGCCATAGGCCTAACTAACTGGGACAATGTCCTCAAAAACAAAAATTCAGCCACAAAATGGGAGATTTTAAAAAGCATCCTAAATTCTCATTGTGAGAGGTACATACGGTATGGGAATAAAAGGTTAAGGAACAAAAAGAAACCAAGGTGGATAAATAGAAATTTATCAGTTTCTATGAGGAGGTAAGTTCTAGACTTGACAGCGGCGAATCAATGGATGTCGTACATCTGGACTTCTCCAAAGCATTTGACACTGTACCACATAAAAGGTTAGTATATAAAATGAGGATGCTCGGACTGGGAGAAAATGTCTGTAAGTGGCTAAGTAACTGGCTGAGTGACAGAAAACAGAGGGTGGTTATTGACAGTGCAAACTCAGATTGGGCAACTGTCAATAGTGGGGTACCTCAGGGGTGAGTACTGGGCCCTGTTCTTTTCAATATATTTTTTAATGATCTTGTAGAAGGCTTGCATAGTAAAATATCAATTTTTGCAGATGACACTAAACTGTGTAATGTAATTAACACTGAAGAGAACAAAATACTGCTACAGAGGGATCTGGATAGATTGGAGGCTTGGGGAGAGAAGTGGCAGATGAGGTTTAACACTGACAACTGTAAAGTTATGCACATGGGAAGGAATAATGCAAGTCACCCGTACATACTAAATGGTAAAACACTGACATGGAAAAGGATCTAGGAATTTTAATAAACAGCAAACTAAGCTACAAAAACCAGTGCCAGGCAGCTGCCGCCAAGGCCAATAAGATAATGGGTGGCATCAAAAGGGACATAGACGCCCGTGATGAGAACATAGTCCTACCACTTTACAAATCGCTAGTCAGACCACACATGGAATACTGTGTACAGTTCTAGGCTCCTGTGAACAAGGCGGACATAGCAGAGCTGGAGAGGGTTCAAAGGAGGGCAACTAAAGTAATAACCGGAATGGGGCAACTACAGTACCCTGAAAGGTTATCAAAATTAGAGTTATTTACTTTTGAAAAAAGACGACTGAGGGGAGATCTAATAACTATGTATAAATATATCAGGGGTCAGTACAGATATCTCTCCCATCATCTATTTATCCCCAGGACAGTCACTGTGACGAGGGGACATCCTCTGCGTCTGGAGGAAAGAAGGTTTGTACACATACATAGAAGAGGATTCTTTACGGTAAGATCAGTTAGACAATGGAACTCTCTGCCTGAGGAGGTGGTGATGGTGAGTACAATAAAGGAATTCAAGAGGGGCCTGGATGTATTCCTGGAGTGTAATAATATTACAGGCTATAGCTACTAGAGATGGATCATTGATCCGTCTTTCCTCTGGATCAACTAGCAGGATGACAGGCTGAACTGGATGGACAGATGTCTTTTTTCGGCCTTATGTACTACAGTATGTTACTATGTTACTATGTAACTCGCCTGTCCACCCAAAATTTGGAGAAACTGACCTTTGTCAAGATGAATCAGGCGTGGATCAGCCAGGATTTCCAACCACCAATTCCTCATGCATCAGACTAGATCACCCATGGTGACACACCAACACTTTGAAACAAGAGACCCGTTTCTTCTGACTACTTGCCTCATCTACTACTTTGATTTTGCAATCTGCCTGATGCCACACATCTGATGCCAAGTGTTCCTTATTTCACCCACGTTCGTCAGCCTGTACTGGTATTGCTACCCACTGCCCGACTCTGTTACCGGGTCACTTTGTGGTCTCCTGATGCAGCTGCTGCTGTCATCTCCAAACTGTGTCACATAGCCACTTTGTGGTATCCTTCTGATGCTGCTGCTACTGCCATCTCCAAATTATGTCATCTCTCTGTGGTCTCCTCCTGCTGTGCATAATCCACACTATGTCACCTTGCCACTCTGTGGTATCCTGCTGCTACTGCCACCTTCAAACAATGTCACCTTGCCACTCTGTAGTCTCCTCCTGCTGCTCCCATATCCACACTATGTCACCTTAACACTCTGTGGTATCCTCCTGATGCTGCCACCTCCAGATTCGGTCATTGTGCCACTCGGTGGCCTCCTCATACTGCCGCCACCTCCAGACTCTGTGATATTGCTGCTCTATGGTCTCCTCATGCTGCTGCCACCTCCAGACTCTGTCATTGTGCCACTCTGTGGTCTCCTCATGCTGCCACAACATACAGACTCGGTTATTGTGTCACTCGGTGGCCTCCTCATTCTTCCGCCACCTCCAGACTGTGGTATAGTGCCGCTGTGTGGCCTACTCATGCGGCCGCCACCTCCAGACTCTGTCACTGTGCCGCTCTGTGGCCTCCTCATTCTACTGCAACCTCGAGACTCTGTCATTGAGCTGCTCTGTGGTATCCTCATGCTGTCACTACCTACAGACTCGGTCATTGTGCCACTCGGTGGCCTCCTCATACTGCCACTACCTCCAGACTCTGTCATTGTGCCACTTCGTGGTCTCCTTATGCTGCTGCCACCTCCAGACTCTGTCATTAGGCCGCTCTGTGGTCTCCTCCTGCTGACACTACCTACAGACTCGGTCATTCTGCCACTCAGTGGCCTCCTCATACTGCCGCCACCTCATGATACTGTCATTGTGCCGCTCTGATGTCTCCTCATGCTGCTGCCACCCCCAGACTTTGTCATTGTGACACTCCGTGGTCTACTTATGCTGCTGCCATCTCCAGACTCTGTCATTGGGCCGCTCTGTGGTCTCCTCCTGCTGACACTACCTACAGACTCGGTCATTCTGCCACTCGGTGGCCTCCTCATACTGCCGCCACCTCATGATACTGTCATTGTGCCGCTCTGATGTTTCCTCATGCTGCTGCCACCCCCAGACTCTGTCATTGTGCCGCTCTGTGTTCTTTTTATGCTGCAGCCACCTCCAGAATGTCATTTTTCCGCTCTGTGGTCTCCTCATGCGGCCGCCACCTCCAGACTCTGTCACTGTGCCGCTCTGTGGTCTCCTTATGCTGCTGCAACCTCGAGACTCTGTCATTGAGCTGCTCTGTGGTATCCTCATGCTGCCACTTCCTACAGACTCGGTCATTGTGCCACTCGGTAGCCTCCTCATACTGCCACCACCTCCAGACTCTGTCATTGGGCCGCTCTGTGGTCTCCTCCTGCTGACACTACCTCCAGACTCTGTCATTGGGCCGCTCTGTGGTCTCCTCCTGCTGACACTACCTACAGACTTGGTCATTCTGCCACTCGGTGGCCTCCTCATACTGCCGCCACCTCATGATACTGTCATTGTGCGGCTCTGATGTCTCCTCATGCTGCTGCCACCCCCAGACTCTGTCATTGTGCCACTATGGGGTCTCCTTATGCTGCTGCCACCTCCAGACTGTGTCATTTTTCCGCTCTGTGGTCTCCTCATGATGCTGCCACCTCCAGACTCTGTCATTGTGCCGCTCTGTGGTCTCCTTATGCTGCTGCCACCTCCAGACTCTGTCATTGTGCCACTCTGTGGTATCTTCATGCTGCTGCCACTTACAGACTCGGTCATTGTGCCACTCTGTGGCCAACTCATATTGCGCCACCTCCAGACTCTGTCATTGTGCCGCTCTGTGCCCTACTCATGCGGCCGTAACTTCCAGACTCTGTCATTGTTCCCCTCTGTGGTATCCTCATGCTGCTGCAACCTCCAGTCTCTGTCACTGTGCTGCTCTGTGGTATCCTCATACTGCCGTCACCGCCAGACTCTGTCACTGTGTCGCTCTGTGCCCTACTCATGCTACTGCCACCTCCAAACTCTGTAATTGTGCCGATCTATGGTCTCCTCATGCTTCTGCCACATCCAGACTCTGTCATTGTCTCGCTCTGTGGCTTACTCATGCTGCCGCCACCTACAGACTCTGTCATTGTGCCGCTCTGTGGTTTGCTTATGCTGCTGCCACCTCCAGTCTCTGTCATTGTGCCGCTCTGTGGTTTGCTTATGCTGCTGCCACCTCCAGTCTCTGTCATTGTACCGCTCTGTGGTCTCTTCATACTGCTGTCACCTCCAGACTCTGTCATTGTGCCACTCTGTGCACTACTCATGCTACTGCCACCACCAGACACTGTAATTGTGCCGCTCTGTGGTCTCCTCATGCTTCTGCCACATATAGACTCTGTCATTGTGCCGCTCTGTGGCCTACTCATGCTGCCGCCACCTCCAGACTCGGTCATTGTGCCACTTGGTGGCCTCCTCATTCTTCCGCCACCTCCAGACTATGTGATTGTGCCGCTCTGTGGTTTGCTTATGCTGCTGCCAACTCCAGTCTCTGTCATTGTGCCGCTCTGTAGTCTCCTCATACTGCTGCCACCTCCAGACTCTGTCATTGTGCCGCTCTGTGGCCTACTCATGTTGCCGCCACCTCCAGACTCTGTCATTGTTCGGCTATGTGATCTCCTCCTGCTGCCACCACCTTCAGACTCTTTCATTGTGCCACTCTGTGGCCTACTCATGCTACTGCCACCTGCAGACTCTGTAATTGTGCCGCTCTGTGGTCTCCTCATGCTGCTGCCACCTCCAGTCTCTGTCATAGTGCCGCTCCGTGATCTCCTCATGCTGCCACCACCTACAGACTCGGTCATTGTGCCACTTGGTGGCCTCCTCATTCTTCCGCCACCTCCAGTCTCTATCATTGTGCCGCTCTGTGGTCTCTTCATACTGCTGCCACCTCCAGACTCTGTCATTGTGCCGCTCTGTGATCTTCTCATACTGCCACCACCTACAGACTCTGTCATTGTGCCACTTGGTGGCCTCCTCATGCTGCCACCACCTACAGACTCTGTAATTGTGCCACTTGGTGGCCTCCTCATTCTTCTGCCACCCCCAGACTCTGTCATAGTGCTGCTCTGTGGTTTGCTTATGCTGCTGCCACCTCCAGTCTTTGTCATTGTGCCGCTCTGTGGTCTCTTCATGCTGCTGCCACCTCCAGACTCTGTGATTGTGCCGTTCTGTGATCTACTCATGCTGCCACCACCTACAGACTCGGTCATTGTGCTTCTATGTGGTCTCCATATGCTGCTGCCACCTCCAGACTCTGTAATTGTGACGCTCTGTGGTCTGCTTATGCTGCTGCCACCTCTAGACTCTGTCATTGTGCCGCTCTGTGGCCTTTTCATGCGGCCGCCACCTCCAGACTCTGTCACTGTGCCGCTCTTTGGCCTACTCATGCTACTGCCACCACCAGACTCTGTAATTGTGCCGCTCTGTCGTCTCCTCAAGCTGCTGCGACCTCCAGACTCTGTAATTGTGCCGCTCTGTGGTTTGCTTATGCTGCTGCCACCTCCAGTCTCTGTCATTGTACCGCTCTGTGGCCTACTCATGCTTCTGCCACATCCAGACTCTGTCATTGTGTTGCTCTGTGGCCTACTCATACTGCTGCCACCTCAAGACTCTGTCATTGTGCCACTCTGTGTTCTCCTCATGCTGCCACCACCTACAGACTTGGTTATTGTGCCATTTGGTGGCTTCCTCATTCTTCCGCCACCTCCAGACTCTGTCATTGTGCCGCTCTGTGGTCTCCTCATTCTGCTGCCACCTCCAGACTCTGTAATTGTGCCGCTCTGTCGTCTGCTTATGCTGCTGCCACCTCTAGACTCTGTCCTTGTGCCGCTGTGTGGCCTACTACAAGAAAAATATATTCTCAGTTCACTTCTGCAGTTATTTCTGTTGAAAGGGTACAGTGGCTGATTTCAGTCCAACAATAAAAATATATTCTCAGTTCACTTCTGCAGTTATTTCTGGTGAAAGCGTATAGGAGCGTATTACAGTACTACAGGTAAAATGGTGCACTTATATCTTGAAAAACCTTTATTGACATATAGCATTAGGAAAATAAATATACATTCACCATTCGCTCCTGCACTTATATCTTAAAAAACCTTTAGTGACGTATATCAGTAGAAAAAGAAATATACATTTGCCATTTGCTGCTGCACTTACATCTTGAAAAACCTTTATTGACGTATAGCAGTAGAAAAATAAAAATATATTCAGCGTTCACTGTTACAGTTATATGTGGTAAAGCGTTTAATGTCTTATTTCTGTAAAAAAAATAAACATTTATTCAGCATTCAGAGCTGTAGTTATATGTGGGAAATTCCTTTTTGTGGTATGGACCGAATTACGTTGTGGTGAAATTTTGTATTTACGTTTCACAAACTGCACGCTTACGTGAAGACGTCCAAAAGAGCGGCGCACCAATAGAGGTGAATACACTATGCACTAACCCTGCACAAAAATGCGAACTAATACAAACCAGCCCGGATCTATCCGCTGTATTGTTTACTGGACACTACAGGGACTTTTCTGCAGCACAGAAACCGTAAGAGGACCGCTTCTCGCTCTTTCAGCGCGGACCTACTTCCTCCGCTACTTCCCGTTCACTTCAGATCTCTATGCCTCAGGCACCGTTGGTTTTTTGAAACTGACAGACAGCCTATTACCCTCTGTTGAAAAGCCGTTAGTGGCATATATACGTGGAAAAAAGAAAAATATACTCGGCGTTCACTGTTCCAGTTATATGTGTTAAAGCCTTTAGAGGCAAATATCAGTAGAAAAAGAAAAAAATTGGCGTCAATCAGTGCTGCAGGTACAGTATATGTGGTAAAATATTTTATTAATTATTTCATTGGATTCTACTTTAAGCACTGCACTTATATGTGGTAGAATCTTTTTTTTTAAATATTTCGGTGGAAAAAAATCTTGTTTTCAACATGAAGCGCTGCACTTATATGCGGTAAAATCTTTTTTATATTATTTTATTGGAAAACAGTCTTGTATTCTGCGTTAAGAGCTGCAATTATATGCGGTAAAATCTTTTTTGAAATCTTTTGGTAGAAAGAAATCGTGTATTTAGCATTAAGCGCTGCACTTATATCCGGTAAAATCTTTTTTGAATCATTTTGGTGGACATACAAATTTCCACCTCTTCCATTAACTTCCTCATCTCTTCATTAACATCGGACAGACTAACTTTACACCCCATCCCCCAGCTATATATATAAGTGGTGCCAGCATCGCCTAGGAGCGAATAAAGGTAAATGATACTGCCAGCCAGTTAAAGGGAACTGCAGCATGATACCACAATACATGTGATATGACATTTAAAAAGAGTTTAAAGTGCCCACATATAGCACATATGTCCCTCTGTGGCATCCTGATGCTGCCATGTCCACACTATGTCACCGTGCCACTTTGAATATATCATGCTGTTGCTGCTGCCATCTCCACACTATGTCACCTTGCCACTCTGTGGCCTTATGATGCTGCAAAGTCCACACTATTTCACCTTGCCCCTCTGTGGCCTCCTGATGCTGCCATGTCCACACTATGTCACCGTGCTACTCTGAATATATCATGCTGTTGCTGCTGCCATCTCCACCCTATGTCACCTTGTAACTCTGTGGCCTCCTGATGCTGCCACGTCCACACTATGTCACCATGCCACTCTGATATATCATGTTGCTGCTGCTGCCATCTCCAGACTATTTCACCTTTTCACTCTGTGGCCTACTGATGCTGCCATGTCTACACTATGTCACCTTGCCACTCTGTGGCCTCCTGATGCTGCCATATCCACACTATGTCACATTACCCCTCTGTGGCCTCCTGATGCTGCCATGTCCACACTATGTCACCATGCTACTCTGAATATATCATGCTGATGGTGCTTCCATCTCCACACTATGTCACCTTGCCACTATGTGGCCTACCGATGCTGCCATGTCCACACTTTATCACCATGGCACTCTGATATATCATGTTCCTGCTGCTGCTATCTCCAGACTATGTCACCTTGCCACTCTGTGGCCTTATGATGCTGCCAAGTCCACACTATATCACCTTGACACTCTGTGGCCTCCTGATGCTGCCATGTCAACATTATGTCACCTTGCCACTCTGTGGCCTCCTGACGCTACCATGTCCACACTATGTCAACTTGCCACTCTGTGGTCTTCTGATACTACATACTTCTAACTGAGGAACTGTGGCGCCACCAAAAGGGACAAAACTTTTTTCTCTGCTTTTGTATTTCCACACTGTGTCACCTTGCCTCTGTGGTCTACTGATGCTGCCAAGTCCACACTATGTCACATTGTAGCTCTGTGGAATCCTGATGCTGCCATGTCCACACCATGCCATCTTGCCACTCTGTGGCCTACTGGTGCTGCCATGTCCACACTATGTCACCATGCCACTCTGATATATCATGCTGCTGCTGCTGCTGCCATCTTCACACTATGTCACCTTGCCACTCTGTGGCCTACTGATGCTGCCATGTCCATACTATGTCCCTGTGCCACTCTGATGTATAATGCTGCTGCCATCTCCACACTATGTCACCTTGCCACTTTGTGGCCTCCTGATGCTGCTAAGTCCACACTATGTCACCTTGCCACTCTATGGCCTCCTGATGCTGCCATGTCCACACTATATCACCATGCCACTCTGTGTCCTCCTAATTCTGCCATGTCCTCACTATGTCACCGTTCCACTCTGTTGTACTATGCTGTTGCTGCCATCTCCACACTATGTCACCATGCCACTCTAGCCTCCTGATGCTGCCATCTTGACACTATGTCACTTTGCCACTCTGTGGCCTACTGATGCTGCCAAGTCCACACTATGTCACCCTGCCCCTCTGTGGCCTCCTGATTCTGCCATGTCCACACTATGTCAACATGCCACTCTGAATATATCATGATGCTGCCATTTCCACACTATGTCACCTTGCCACTCTATGGCCTCCTAATGTTGCCATGTCCATATTTTGTCACCGTACCACTCTTTTGTACCACGCTGTTGCTGCTGCTGCCATCTCCACACTATGTCACCATGCCACTCTAGCCTCCAGATGCTGCCATCTCCACACTATGTAACCTGCCAATTCTCTGGCTTTCTCATACTGCTGCCAAATACATACTTTGTGATTGTGCCACTCTGTGGCCTCCTGATGCTGCCGCCACCTCCAGACTTTGCCGTTGGGCCACTCTGTGGTCTCCTCATGCTGCTTTAACCTCGCCTCTCTGTCATAGGGACACTGTGTGGGACTCCTCATGCTGTGGAAAAAACGTGTAATGTTAGAGCCATTTGCGCTACATACTCTATGAAGCTGTAGTGTCACTGCAATCCCGCAATGCTAAAATACCATGTGAAAACACTCACTTCCGGGGGTGATGGAGTATGAAAAATAGTCAGAGTTACTGTACAATAAGTTCGAATCCAAGGGTTATAATGGAGATAAGCTCAGTGAACAGAAAAATTAGATCAAACAGATTGATAGGAAACTACTTCTAGAAGAAGGTAATAGAAGAACGAGAAACAGGCGAAAAAAGGTGAAAGACGGTACAGAAAAACAGTTAAAAAAATCCCTCCTATAATTATTCCATATAATGTCCAGACCTATATGCTCAGAAAAATTGTGGGGAAATATTGGGATATTTTAAAAGAAGATAAAGTAATAGGGAGTATGATACCCCCAGCCCCGGCCTTTGTATACAAAAAAGCAGCTAATATTGGAAACATTTTAGCACCAACAAAAAAATGTGCAGCCATAACTAATTGCACAGAAATTAATGAAAATTCACTAAAAGGTTTTTGCATGTAAAAAATGTATGGGTTGTAAAAAAAAACATGGGGTGTACCATTAAACAAACTTCTATAAAAAAGAGAGAAGGTACATACGAATATAACATTAAATATCATATAACATGTAATACTCAGGGAGGGATCTATGTAATAAAATGCCCCTGTGAGAAAGTCTATATTGGCCGAACGAAAAGACAGTTGAAAAAACCTATATGTGAGCATGTATACAATATAAAGAAAAAACCTGAGGGACACCCTTTGTTAAGACACTTTAAGGAAAAGCATAATGGAAGAGTTGAGGGGTCATCTTTTGTAGGGCTTGAAATAGTAAAAAAAAGAAGTAAGAGGAGGGGATTACATTAAAGATCTGTCGAGAAAATAAACACAGTGGATCTGTAATATGGACACTTTAATGCCCAAGGGCACGAATGCTTAAGTCTGCTTAAATTCACTATTTCGAATATTCATTTTTTAAAAAAATTTCTATTGTTATATTATTTTCTTTCCCACTTCCCAAAAGTAGTTCTTACCTGTTCTTAGGATTCCTAGCTTCCTGGCTGCTCCAGTCAGTGCCCGTTGCCGCTTCTGCCGACTTCCGTGCTCATGGAGAGTCCCCATCACCATGGGAACGTCTCCATACTAGAATGTACTGTCAGACTTGAGAATTACGTTGAAATCGCAATGCGATTAATATAACTTGAATTAATCCCATTACGATTTTAACTTAGACCTGGTTTACTATGGTATGGTAGAATTAGCGAACATGACGAATGTATTCGTCATATTCCTCAAAACGAAGATAACGAAGTATTCTCCATCTTCGTTTTAGCTACCTATTCATCAACTTCGCTAATTCTAGCAATCAAATAGGAAAGTTAACTATAGAGACAGCTGTGTTTAATTCGCTATGTGATTATATTATTATTATAATTTTTTTTTTAATAAATAGAATAATTATCAAGTATTATAATTATTCTATTTATTCAACAAAAAGCAAAGTAATATAATTGCATAACGTATTAAACACAGCTGTCTCTATAGTCAACCTTCCTATTTGATTGCTAGAATTATCGAAGTTGACGAATATGGAGCAAAAACGAAGATGGAGAATACTTTGTTTTCTTCGTTTTGAGGAATATGACGAATACATTCGTCATATTCACTAATTCTACCAAGCCAACCATAGTAAACCAGGTCTAAGTTGAAATCGCAATGCGATTAATTCAAGTTATATTAATTGCATTGCGATTACAACTTAGCACTGCTATATTACATATTCGTTATCTTTGTTAATTCTAGCAAGCTGACCCATTAGAAACCCAGCTCTAAGTTGAAATTGCAATGTGATTAATATAACTTGAATTAATCGCATTGCGATTTCAACTTAGACCTCCTTTACTATGGTTGGCTTGGTAGAATTAGTGAAGATAACGAATGTATTTGTCATATTCCTCAAAACGAAGATAACGAAGTATTCTCCATCTTCGTTTTTGCTCCATATTCGTCAACTTCGATAATTCTAGCAATCAAATAGGAAGGTTGACTATAAAGACAGCTGTGTTTAATTCGCTATGCGATTATATTACTTTGCTTTTTTTAAAATAAATAGAATAATTATAATACTTGATAATTATTAGAATTATTCTATTTATAAAAAAAAAAATAATAATAATATAATCGCATAGCGAATTAGACACAGCTGTCTCTATAGTTAACTTTCCTATTTGACTGCTAGAATTAGCAAAGTTGACGAATAGGTAGCTAAAACGAAGATGGAGAATACTTTGTTATCTTCGTTTTGAGGAATATAACGAATACATTCGTCATCTTCGCTAATTCTAGATATCAAACCAATAAGAAAGTAGCTTTAAGTTACCATCGCAATACGTGATTATTTAAATCGCATATTAATCGCGATAACTAGAATAATGACGAATATTCGATTTCAACTAATATGAAAAAAATATTCTATAGAATATTAGCGAATTTCGTCGAAATCGAATATGGCACCTGCCGCTCATCACTAGTGACGCCACCCGCTCACTTGTGAGTATAAGCGATAGGACAGTGGAAGTTCTGCCACCGGCCGGGGCGAACTCCAGCATAACAGCTTGCTACAGACAAAGATCCCCTGCGCACAAGGATTACCAAAGTCCAAAGACCAGCGCCTACTATAGCATGAGCAACACACTGAACTGCTAGAAGTGCAAGAATATCCAGGAAAGTGCCCGCATCGAGGTAGGCTTGTGCAGTGTCTTGTACCTGTGGATAGTAGTAAGGGGGTTTGTTGTTAGGCAGGCTGAGTGCGGTGTCAAAAAGCTTTTTTAGTGACTTCTCATGCTGTTCCCACCCTCCCCACTTCTTGACTGTGCCACTATTTTGGCCTTCGGCCTGGCTGACATTATCATTTATTTGCCCTTTCTTCTGATCTGTCAGAAGGAAGGAAAAATGAGATGCACAACGGATCCTGTCTGTGTAGCAGCTGTAAAGCCTGTATGGTCCTATAACAATTGGCCTATGATTTGGTAGCCAAAAGCAGGAGTGGGTAGAAAACACAGAAGACATGCAAATATTCCATTCATGTGTCATCTCTGTTTTAGATCCACTCCTGTTATTATTGGTATTAGCAATACTTAGCAAATGCTGACCGAGTGAAGGCATATGCTCCATAGACAGGATTGTTTTTTTGTGGGTTATTGTTCTGACGGATCAGAGGAAGGGCAAAATAATCAGTGACTTCAACACAAACTTACTGCTGACACCCTCTCCACTCTGTCAGGGGGGTTCTACTTGTATAAGCGTGTAATAGACAATGTAACTGTAGACATCTTTGTGGAATTAACTGACGAGGGTGTAAAAGGAGTGCACTTCTTATTGACACTAACATCGACCTGTAAGTCTGAGTTTACACTTGAGTTATTAGACCAGTTTTGGCAAATTTAAGTATACTGTCTTATAATTTTAATCAAGATTTGGTTTAATAAATTTAATATTAAAATATTAAATAAATTTAATCATAAAAATTAAATGTTGCGTAAGACAGGAGAGAATCGGACAGTCTTCAGTTTATTCAACGACGTGGTGTTGCGATGGAGAAAGCCATCCAACAAAAAAATTCCTCTTCACCTGGAAACGAATTCTGTCAAGATTGATGTACGTGCATTATTAGCTGTTCATCCAGCAAGATGCGGGAACCTGCCTGGCATGAACAGGCCTCCAGTAGCTACAGACAATGAGAAGAAGACAAAACGTCAAGATTACTTGGAGCCCGGAAGAGTTGCCAAGTTAATCAAGATTCAAACCAATCAGGCCCTGGACTGGTCTCTTCGTCCGGGAACACATCACAAGTTCCCAGTCATCATGGTCATCATAATTCTTCCCTAATCTCTCCCTCACAGCAGCAGCAGCATCCTATCCCTACATTGAGAAGAGCAGAGTGACGTGCGGCACTACATGACTCCAGCCTATATAGAGGCTGAGTTACATGCCGCACTTGGCCATTCACAGCCATGCCATTAGTAGGCATGGCTGTGATGGCTTCAAAGGGCAGACAATTGAAACGTTTGTTGATTGGCTGCCCTGCAGCCTTTTAAAAAGCGCCATGAAATCGCCGAACACCAATCCCAAACCCAAACTTTTACGGAAATGTTTGGGTTCGGGTCCGGGTACCAAAAACCCTAAAGTTCGGTACAAACCCAAACTTTACAGTTCGGGTTCGGTCAACCCTAGTGAGCACCAAAGTATTCGGGTGTTCGAGCCGAACACATTGGTATATTTGTGTGCTCGGTCGAGCACCCGAGTATAATGGAAGTCAATGGGAGACAACCAGGCACCCCCTGCTCTGAAGAGAGGAGGGTGCCTGGTCCATTGGAAAAGGTCTGAAAGTGACACAAAAAAACACCAAAAAATTATTGGGAACGGCATGGGGACGATGTATGGATGCATCTTGGACTGCCAGGTCGCTGCTGGGAACCATGTTGTCCGAGTTGTACGCCACTTTTAGGCCCCTTTCACACGAGCGAGTTTTCCGCAAGGGTGCAATGCGTGAGGTGGACGCATTTCACCCGCACTGAATCCGGACCCATTCACTTCTATGGGGCTGTGCACATGAGCGGTGATTTTCACGCATCACTTCTGCGTTGCATGAAAATCGCAGCATGCTTTATATTTAGCGTTTTTAACGCAAAGCAGGCCCCTTGGAAGTGAATGGGGCTGCGGGAAAATCGCAAGCATCCGCAAGCAAGTGTGGATGCAGTGCGATTTTCCCGCATGGTTGCTAAGCGACGGGACCCTATCTTCATTATTTTCCCTTATAACATGGTTATAAGGGAAAATAATAGCATTCTCAATAAAGAATACTTTGTAGAATGTTGATTAAGTGGTTAAAAATAAAAAAAAACGTAACTTACCTTAGCCACTTGATTGCGTAGTTGGCGATCTCTCTTCTCTCTTCAAGCTTTAGCTGCAATCTAAAGGACCTGTGATGACATCACATCACATGGTCCAATCACATGGTCCATCAGTGATGAAGTCCGGCTTCGGGTCTGGGTACCAAACATGGCGATTTTTCCCACGCGCGTGCAAAACGCATTACCAAAGTGTGCACACACGCGGAAAAATCGCGCATATTTCCGCAACGCACCCGCATCCTATCCGGGCGTCAAACGTGACACCCGTGTGAAAGAGACCTTACAGACTGACAAAAATACGCCCAAACCCCCCCCCTCCCCCACAAAAAAATAATAATAATAAAATCTATTTTTAAGAAAAAAATGTTAGTAGACATACTTTCCTGTATATTCGATTGTATATAAAGTGCAAGTGCCACCAAAAATTACAAGCAAGAGGCACTCCAAAACAGCCTGTATATCAAGTAAAGAAGGGCCCATTTACATTGTGGTACAATTGTTCAAGTAGTGGGACTCAAAAATTATAAGGAATTGGCACTACAATAAAAATTTTATTACACACAAAGGAGGGCATCATACACAACCTTGAAAAATTATGATTGGTGGCCTACTGGTGACCCTCTAAAACATTACGGGCGAGGGCCTGCTACTGAGCTGACCCTTTAAAACATTAGGGTCGAGCAACTACTGGTGAGCTGACCCTCTAAAACATTATGGTTGAGGGCCTGCTGCTGAGCTGTACCTCTAAAACATTAGTGGTGAGGGCCTGTTGGTGAGCTGACCCTCTATAACATTATGGTCGAGGCCTGCTGGTGAGTTGACCCTCTAAAACATTATGTTTGAGGGCCTGCTGGTGAGCTGACCTTATAAAACATTATAGGTGAGGGCCTGCTGGTGAGCTGACCTTCCAAAATATTATGGTTGAGGGCCTTCTGGTGAGCTGACCCTCTTTAAAAATTGTAATGGAGGGAATATATACAATCTGGATGAGGAGGAGGAGTAAAAAACAAGATTCAACCATATACACTTTATTTTGTGGTGGAAAAGGTGCATGGGAATACACTACGGTAGACTGAGTACATTATAAACAATACAATGAAATTGCCTTTATGTTCATCATCATCTCAGCTCTCATCTGGTGGAGTTGAGAAGTCAGGGGCAATCCAGGCCTTGTTCATTTTTATCTGAGTCAACCTATATTGTCAGTGGACAGGCGGATACGCTTATCAGTTATAATGCCACCAGCAGCACTAAATACACGCTCAGACAAAACACTGGGAGCAGGGCAGGCCAGCACCTCCAAGGCGTAGAGTGGAAGTTTGTGCCACGTGTCCAGCTTGGACACCCAGTAGTCATAAGGCACTGAAGGATCATTTAGGACGTTGACACTGTCTGCGATCTGATCCTTCACCATCTTCCAAAATATTTCCCTCATTGTAGCACTAAGCCGCGCTTCAGGGTTAGGTTGCTGGCGGGGTGTCATGAAAGTGTCCCATGCCTTGGAGAGTGTTGCCCTGCCTCTTTTGGAACTGCTGTGAGTTCCCCTTGTCTCCCTTCCTCGGTTGCCTAAGGAAGTTCGGACTCTGGCGGCCCTGTTGTCAGATGGAAAATTTTGGATCAATCTCTCAACAAGTACCTTCTGGTATTGCACTCTTTTACTCGTCCTCTCCACCACAGGAATGAGAAATGAGAAGTTCATCTTTAGGAGAGGGGGTCAAGAAGGGTGAACACTCAGTAATCTGTGTTATCTAAAATGTATATAACACGAGGGTCGCGGGAAAGGCAGCCTAACATGAAGTGAGCCATGTGTGCCAGAGTACCAACAGGCAAGATGTCGATGTTAACATCAGGATGACTCTCCATCCCCTCAGCCTCCTCCTCCACTTCTGCTCATCCAAGCTGAACAGATGGAATTAAAGTTCCATAGGCACTAACCTCTGTAGCAGAGGCAACTGTCTCCAGCTCCTCCTCTTCATGGCCCAATTCGAGCTGAGATTACGAACTGTGGGTGGTCTGGCTATCACCCTGTGTAATGTTCTCCCCAATTTCCTTGTCTGCCACATTCAGAGTGTCCTCCTTAATAGTGAGCAGCAATTGTTTGAGTAGACACAGCAGTGGGATGGTTATGCTGATAATAGCGTTATCGCCACTAACCATATGTGTGGAATTTTCAAGGTTTTTTTAAAACATCACAGAGGTCTGACATCAATGCCCACTCCTCGCTTGTGAATAGTGGCAGTTGACTGTAAAGGCGACGACGATGTTGCAGCTGGTATTCCATAACTGCCCTCTGCTGCTCACAAAGCCTGGCCAACATGTAGAACGTAGAGTTCCAGTGTGTGCTCATGTCGCAAAACAGTCGGTGAGCTGGAAGCCACAAGTGCTGCTGCAGCGTTGATAGACTGGCTGAAGCTATGGAGGACTTGCGGAAATGGGCAAACACGCGGCGCGCCTTCACTTGTAGCTCTGCCAAATTGGGATAGGTTTTTATAAACCGCTGAACCACTAAGTTTAAGAAGTGGGCTAGGCATGGGATCTGTGTCAGGTTGCCGAGCTCCAAAGCTGCCACCAAGTTACGGCCTTGTCAGACACAACCATGCCTGGTTGTAGGTTCAGTGGCGAGAGCCACAGCTCGGTCTGGTCCCTTTTACCCTGCCACAGCTCTGCAGCGGTGTGCTGTTTGTCCCCTAAGCAGATCAGCTTCAGCACAGCCTGTTGACGCTTACCCCCAGCAGTGCTGCACTGCTTCCAGCTAGTGACTGATGGCTGACTGCTGTTGGAGGTGGAAGTGGAGGAGTAGGTGGCGGAGGTGGAGTAGAAGTGGGGGTTGGAGCCAGTAGCATAGCTGATGAATGACTGCTGTTGGAGATGGAAGCGGAGGAGGAGGTGGCGGAGGAGGAGAAGAAGTGGGGGTTGGAGCCAGTAACATAGCTGCTGGTGGAGACCCTGATGGACGTACAGTAGGGTCCGCAATCCTTGGCATGGGTAGCACCAGTGCCATCCCAGGGTAAAACTCACTCCGGGCTTCCACAACATTCACCCATTGTGCAGTCAGGGAAATGTAGCATCCCTGGCCACCAGCACTTGTGCATGTGTCAGTGTTGAGGCGGACCTTTCCAGAAAGTGCGTTGGTCAGGGAAAGGGTGATGTTCGGGGACACATGCTGGTGTAAGGCGGGAACGGCACACAGTGAAAAATAGTGGTGGCTGGGGACTGCCAACGAGCGACGGCCGCTGACATCAGGCTGCATAAGGCCTCAGTGTTCACGAGCCTAAATGGCAGCATTTCAAGGGCCAGTAATTTTGAAAGATTCCATTTAGTGCTATGGTCTGTGGGTGGGTGGTCTGGTAAGGTGCAGGGTGCCGAAATGGATGGCAGGTACGTGTCACCGAGGTTCATAGCCTCGGTGAGGTAAGAGCCATTTTTGTCTATGTCAGCAGCAGGTAGTGCTACTGACACAGTTGCTAGATAGCATGGCTGCAAAGCCGATCCGGGCCGGCTCTTACCGGGAGCAGCTAAAGTGTAGGGTGGGTGGTTGCTCCCCACGACCCAGTCCTGGTTTTGGGCTGGGTTTAAAAACACAGCCAGCACCAGCAGCTGGGAAAGTGATTGTCCTGGAGCTGCTAGTCACGCTGTGGAGCTCGTAGGGTGGAAGCAAGAGCTCAGCAAAGAGGTGATTGAATCCTGTTTTGGACTTTTTGGTTTTGCCCTAAGTTTGCTGTGTGTGACTTAACACTAAGTGACTGTTTGGACTTTATTTATGCAAGTGTGAATTAAACACGGTTTGCTGCACTTACTGGACTCCTTTTGCCTCTGTACTGCACCCCCACCGCTGTCTACCAGAGCGACTCCCCACATTTGGTGGAGGATGCGGGCATGCGCAGTGAGGCTGGCGTGAACGCCAAAATATTGTTGTTTTGCTGAGCACGAGTGCATGGCATATATTAAACCGGCAAAATTACAAGCAGGAATTTCTGGCAACATGGAGGCTGCTGTGAAAGCTCTAATGGAGGCTAACGTGCAGCAGCGGGAGACCAACCAGCTACTGTTACAGCACGTGATGGCTTTACAAGCTGCAGGAGCGTCCCATCACGACCATGATGCCCGGAAAGCGGTCCGTGCGGCGATCCCAAAGATGACCCCCTCGGATGACGTGGAGACATATCTGGCGGTCTTTGAAAAGGTGGCCGTGAGGGAGAAGTTACCCCGTGACCAGTGGGCTGAGGTGGTCGCTCCGTTCCTGGCATCCGGACCCCAGCAGGTTTTCTTTGATTTAGCAGATGACCAGGCTGCTGATTACCCAACGATGAAGGGGGAGATCCTGGCCAGACTGGGAGTAAACGTGTTTGTCCGGGCTCAGCGGGTCCACCAGTGGGACTTTAAAGCGGCTAAACCCGTCAGGCCGCAGTACTATGAGTTGCTGCACAGGTTGCAAAAATGGCTGCAGCCTGATATCCTAAGTCCGACTGCTATGCTGGACCGTCTGCTGGCTGACATGTTCTGGAGGGCCTTGCCTTACCCCCTTCAGCACTGGATCGGCCAGGTATCACCCACTAATGCCCTAGAAATGGTCGATCTCGTGGAGCGCCATGAGGCCACAAAAAACTTGCAAGGGGGTGTTGTTGGGAGGGGGCCGGTCAAACCCCGGAGGTCTCCCATCCAGTCCCGACGACTGATACCCGAGAAACCTGCTCGGGGTGTACCCCCTGTAGACCCGGCTCCTATAGTTTGCTGGCGGTGTCACGAGCCTGGCCACGTAAGGGCCGACTGCCCACAGCGGGGAGAACCCATGGAAACTAATTATGGGTACCAGGCTTCAATGTATGCCAGGAGACTGTGTGCAACCGGCGCCCCCGAGACAATAGAAAATCGTCATCTGTGCCAGGTGCAAGTGGGTGATAATCTGGCAGTGGCGCTGCTGGCATCTGGGAGCCTAGTAACCCTGGTAAGTGCTGCCCTGGTACAGCCCTCCCAGTATACGGGCCGGAAAGTTGGTGTGGTGTGCATACATGGAGACTTAAAGGACTATCCCACTGCCGTAATGTCTCTGTCCGCGGTGGCCGGCACGTGGACTTGTGAAGTGGCGGTCTCCACAAAGTTACCTTATGAACTAATAATTGGGAGAGACTTCCCTGGTTTTCCGTCACTATGGCCTGAGATGAAAGTGCCTAATAACCATGAGACAGGGGTAACCCTAGCAGAGTGGCCTGATTCCAGTGGGAGGCCAGATCCCTGGGAGCCCGAGTCCGAAGGGCCTGCGGTAGGGGTGACCACCACTTCTGTGATAGAGAGGGAGACACCCCCACTGAGTGTAATGGTGGGAGACACGGAGGACTTGCCACCAGGACCTGAGTTGGCAGACCTCCACGTCTCCGGAGACAATTTTGGGACCGCCCAACACCGGGACCAAACCCTAACCAGGGCCTGGGAGAATGTGGTGGAAATTGATGGTAAACCCCAGAAACCAGGGGCTGAGTTAATATTTCCCCGCTTTGTTGTTCACCAAGAAATGTTATATCGGGTGAACCAAATCCGGGGTGAGCCTGTTGAACAGTTGGTGGTGCCCACAGCGTATCGCAAGCTTGTCATGGAGCTTGCCCACCAACATGTTCTTGGGGGACACTTGGGGTGGCAGAAAACCCAGGACCGCATACTGCAGTGGTTTTATTGGCCCAGTGTGTTCAAGGAGGTAGAAAATTATTGTCCTGTCCAACCTGTCAGGTAAATAGCCCCCAGCCACATTTCCGTAGTCCTCTGGTACCTCTTCCAATTATTGAGGTACCGTTTGAGTGAATCGCTATGGATCTAATCGGGCCTATACCAAAGTCTGCCAGGGGCCACCAACACATTCTGGTAGTTCTCGACTATGCCACTCGGTATCCGGAGGCGGTGCCTCTGCAACATACCTCAGCTAAGCTCATTGCCAAAGAGTTAATGGAAATGTTTTCCCGTGTGGGCCTGCCAAAAGAGGTTCTGACAGACCAAGGGACCCCTTTTATGTCCAAAGTTATGAGGGAACTGTGTAAATTGTTCCAAATAAAGCAGTTACGGACGTCCGTTTACCATCTGCAAACAGACGGTCTTGTCGAAAGGTTTAACCAGACTTTAAAAAATATGTTAAAAAGGGTGGTGTCAAGAGATGGGAAGGACTGGGATCTGCTTCTGCCCTATCTCATGTTCGCAGTGCGAGAGGTGCCCCAGGCCTCTACTGGGTTCTCGCCCTTCAAACTGCTTTATGGCAGACACCCCCGTTGCCTATTGGATATAGCCAAGGAAGTGTGGGAACAACAGCCTGTCCCCCACAAAAGTGTCATTGAGTATTGAGCCGCTGGTCCGGGAGCATATGGTGGCAGCGCAACAAGCCCAGAGTAGGGTGTATAATCGTCAGGCTCGGGTACGGGACTTCAATCCGGGAGATCGGGTTTTGGTTCTGGTACCCACCCTTGACAGCAAGTTCCTAGCTAGGTGGCAGGGCCCCTATGAGGTGATCGAGAAGGTAGGGGAAGTAAATTACAAGGTACACCAGCCAGGGCGGCGCAAGCCGGAGCAGGTGTACCACTGTGAATTTACTAAAGCCGTGGAAAGATAGGAACACGGCCGACGACCACAGCCCCCGGCCAGTTCGAGGCCTGTGAAGCAGTAACCACGGTAAAAATTGCAGACAGCCTGTCTTCCAAACAAGTTCAGGAAGTCAGGGAGTTCATCAGTCGGAACACGGATGTGTTCTCGGACCTCCCTGGCCACACGTCTCTCATCCAACATGATATCGTCACTGAGCCTCAGGCCAAGATCCGGTTAAAACCATACCGGGTACCCGAGGCTCGGCGACGTGTCATCGCAGAAGAAGTGCAATTAATGTTGAAGCTCGATGTCATTGAGGAGTCGAAAAGTGAGTGGGCCAGTCCCATAGTCCTAATACCCAAGCCAGATGGGACGTTGCGGTTCTGCAACGATTTTCGCAAGTTAAATGAAGTGTCCAAGTTTGATGCGTATCCCATGCCCCGGGTAGACGAGCTTGTTGAGAATTTAGGGCAAGCCCGTTATTTTTCTGTGCTTGACCTCACTAAAGGGTACAGGCAGGTACCCTTAACGGAGTCGGCCAAGGAAAAAACTGCTTTTGTTACCCCACAGGGCCTGTATCATTATAAGGTGTTACTCTTTGGCCTGCATGGCGCCCCCGCCACCTTCCAAAGGTTAATGGACATTGTGCTGCGACCTCATCGTCGGTACGCCTCGGCCTACTTAGATGATGTAGTCATCCACAGCACCGACTGGGAAAGCCATTTGCCCAAGGTGCAGGCGGTAGTGGATGCCCTTAGAAAAGCGGGGTTAACCGCTAATCCAAAAAAGTGTGCGATTGGGTTGGAAGAGACCAAATATCTGGGGTATGTCATTGGGCGGGGAGTCATCAAACCTTAGGTAACTAAGGTAGAGGCAATACGTAATTGGCCCCGACCGGTCACCACCAGGCAGGAAAAGTTGTTCCTGGGAATTGTAGGGTATTACATGAGGTTTGTGCCCCACTTTGCCAATATAGCTTCACCATTGACAGAGTTGTTAAAGGGGTGTAAGCCAGTGATGGTCCTTTGGAATGAGCAGGCAGAAAAGGCTTTCTCCGCCTTGAAATCGGCCCTGTGTGGGTCCCCGGTTTTGGTGACACCCGATTTCAAGAAGGAATTCGTAGTCCAGACCGACGCCTCTGAGGTTGGCCTTGGGGCTGTACTGTCTCAGGAAGTCAACGGGGAGGAGCATCCCGTTGTCTTCCTCAGCCGTAAACTCACCCCAGCCGAGACCAGGTACAGCATAGTGGAGAGAGAGTGCTTGGCCATCAAGTGGGCACTCGAGGCCCTCCGTTGTTATCTGTTGGGCAGAAGCTTCCGCCTGGTGACCGACCACTCCCCTCTCAAGTGGATGAGCCAGGCCAAAGAGAGGAATGCCTGGGTCACCAGGTGGTTTCTGTCTTTACAGAATTACAAGTTTATGGTGGAGCACAGAGCAGGCCGTTTACTCAGGAATGCGGACGCCCTCTCCCGGGTACACTGTTTGTCGTGTGTCCACCCCCTCAGGGTTGAACAAAGGGGGGTGGGGTATGTGGTAAGGTGCAGGGTGCCGTCATGGATGGCAGGTACGTGTCGCCGAGGTTCATAGCCTCGGTGAGGTAAGAGCCATTTTTGTCTATGTCAGCAGCAGGTAGTGCTACTGACACAGTTGCTAGATAGCATGGCTGCAAAGCCGATCCGGGCCGGCTCTTACCGGGAGCAGCTAAAGTGTAGGGTGGGTGGTTGCTCCCCACGACCCTGTCCTGGTTTTGGGCTGGGTTTAAAAACACAGCCAGCACCAGCAGCTGGGAAAGTGATTGTTCTGGAGCTGCTAGTCACGCTGTGGAGCTCGCAGGGCTGGAAGCAAGAGCCCTGCTTGAATCTCGTTTTGGACTTTTTGGTTTTGCCCTAAGTTTGCTGTGTGTGACTTAACACTAAGTGACTGTTTGGACTTTATTTATGCAAGTGTGAATTAAACACTGTTTGCTGCACTTACTGGACTCCTTTTGCCTCTGTACTGCACCCCCACCGCTGTCTACCAGAGCGACTCCCCACAGTGGGTATTTGCTCTTGCATTCAAATGTCTGTGTTATTGACAGTTGGACGCTGCGCTGGGACAGGGAATTGGATGTTGTTGCTGATGGTTCATGTGCAGAGGGCGGAGTTAGCCGGCGATGGTGTAGGACGTCTTTTTGCTGAGCTCCTCACCACCGGCCCTGATACTGCAACTAACCCGATAACCCACGCTCAAACATGGGGAGAACCCACAGAGATCGCGAGGGAGCAAAGGGAGCTACCCCGAAAAAAGACAAAAATGTGCAAGGAGATCTGAGTAAATACCTCAGCGGGCGTCTACCTCCGCGCCAAGAGAGCTCCAGGATAACGCGAGACATGAGAGAGACACGAGAGACGCGGGAAGCGCGTATTGACTCGGGACGGGAGGACGTCGATTCAGATGAAGGGAGCACCGACATCGAGGCCAGCACTAAAGGTGAACCTGACCCCCTCCCGATTACCCGAGATTTTCTACAAAAAGCTCTCGAGCAGGCAATGTCACCGGTCCTTAAGGAACTCTCGGACATTAAGTCTGAAATCAGTCAGTTGGGCCACAGGGTCGAGAGCCTGGAAGAGAACCAGGACCTCCTTATACAGCATGGCGCCGGTGTAGGGGAAAACCTGACCAATATGGCGCATAGCATAAACATGGCCTATTTACAGCTGGAGGATCAAGAAAACAGAGGCCGTCGGAAAATGTTAGAGTAAGGGGCATACCTGAAGCTATACTGCCTCAAGATCTGACGGAAACTGTCAGTAAGTTGTTCGCCTCTCTGGTCGGCCCTGACCGTGCTGCCACGATTGTAATAGAAAGAGCTCATAGAGCCCTTAGGCCTAAACCGGTTGCAAGTGATCCTCCCAGAGATGTGATTTGTGCATTGTTGAACTTTTTGGATACCATTGCCGTCTTGAAAGCAGCAAGAGAAAAAGGAGACCTAATACTTGATGGACATAAAATACTCTTATTCCAGGACTTGGCAGCGAGTACATTAGCTAAACGAAGAGTACTACGCCCGCTTACATCACTTCTTAGAGAAAAGAAGCTACTCGTCAGATGGTTATTTCCATTCGGTTTGCACACCGTCATCGGAGGAAAATCTTTTACAATCCGATTACCTTCAGACCTGCCCCCTGTTTGGGCAGCATTGGAAATGGACGGCTTGGATATACCATCTTGGCTTTCCTGTAATCTCTCTATGGATCCATTGAGACTACCTAGGTTGGAGAATTGGTCTGTGAATCAGAAAAAGAAGTCTCCCAAAAAGGGAACTACTTGAGAGACTCTTGGTTAAAGTGATATTCAATAGTAATAAGTTATGGCACTAACCTCCTTTTTCTCCTAGATCACTATACGGGTAGCGTCTATAAATATGGGATGCTTCTTTTTTTTTTTTCTTTTTTAGCATGGTTTTTTGTAGTGTAGGTTTATGTTTTTCAGTTGCATTGAGATTGGGCTAGGTGTGTGAGGACCTGCATATGAGTACTTTCTCACTCACTTCCCCCCCTCTTCACCTTTTCCTTTTGAAGGGTTATTCTTCTTTTAGATAACCCTCTTATGCTTTATAATATGCGGCTTACATGTTTATATGTTCAGTGTATGTCTTTTGTGTTATGTGTGGCCCTATATAGACCAAATTATTTACAGTTATTAACTTACCCTTCGGATCGTCATAATGGAGGTTAAAGTTGTTTCGTTCAATGTGAACGGTATGAATACCCCACAAAAAAGGAGTCAGGTGTATCAATTACTTAGAAGGGAGAGTGCAGATATTGTATTACTGCAGGAGACCCATTTTAGACATCAGCATATACCAAATGTCTTTAGTAAGTACTATCCCATTTGGCACCATGTTTCTTATTCATCGGCTGCTAGGGGTGTTTCTATTGGGGTGAGCAAGAACATCCCCTTTGTTATAGAGGATAAAATGTATGACCCTGAGGGAGATACCTTTTTATTAGGGGTAATATAGCAAGTTCTAAATTCACTATTGCCAATCTCTATGCCCCCAACTCGGGACAGATAGCCTGGTTAATTCGTGCATTTAGAACTCTTAAATCCTTTGGTGAAGGTCATCTTGTACTTGGAGGTGATCTGAACCTTACTTTAGATCCCTCCAAGGATTCATCCTCCACAAGTAGAAGTCACTCTCATAGACAGCTGAGGAGACTTTACTTGGCCCTTTCAGATCTGGGGGTCTCAGATGTGTGGCGCCTTCTCTATCCTGAAGAGAGAGACTATACTTTCCACTCACAGGCGCACGATACCTACCAACGATTGGATTATCTGTTTATGACAAATCATATGTTACCATATGTTGTTGGAGCTAGTATTGGGAATATTCTCATTTCGGATCATGCGCCTGTGAGTGTGATAGTGAAAATGCACGATGTACCTTTGAGATCTCAGGTATGGAGGCTCAATGAAACTATTTTGGAGGATGAAAGTTGCAAAAAGTCCTTAGACCAATGCCTCAACTATTATTTTAAGGAAAATGATCTTGACAAAATGGACAGGGTCACCTTATGGGAGGCGCATAAGGTGGTTATTAGAGGGGAACTTATAAGTTTGGGGACCAAAATTAAAAGGGACAGGCAAAAACAGCTTCTTTTTTTGATGTCCCAAATCTCTAGGTTAGAGACCCTCCATAAAGGATATAGATCCAGTGAGGTGTTAGAATCCCTTCGGCGACTGAGGGAACGGGTCAGGGACCTCCTAAACATTAAGACTGCAAAGGTTATAAGATCTTTGCGTTTTAAACAGTATTTGCATGGTAATAGGGGTTCTAGACTCGTTTCCTCTTTGCTCAAGGGACAAAGAAAGAGGTCTTTTGTCTATGCGGTTAAATCTGAGACGGGAACCCGGCTTATAAATACCCCTGCGATAACAGCTGAGTTTCGTTCTTTTTATTTATCTTTATATAATCTCTCGGCAGCGTCTTCTCCTGAGCAAACGGGGGATCGTATTACAGACTTCCTCTGCTCTGTTGGTCTGCCCTCCCTGCCCTCGACGGCCGCCCAGGAACTTCTGCAACCCATCACGCTGGAAGAAGCAGAGCGGATTTTATTGTTAATCCCTTCTGGTAAGAGCCCGGGCCCTGACGGGTTCCCAATTGCTTATTATAAAAAATTTAAGGACATTTTGCTCCCCCATTTTGTGGAGGTATGTAACTGCTTGCTACGGGGTGGATCTTTTTCCCCTCAGTCTCAGGAAGCATATATAACGATTATCCATAAGGAGGGCAAGGATATAGAGGCATGTAGTAGTTATAGACCAATATCCCTGCTTAATACTGACTTAAAATGGTGGGCAAAATTACTTAATACCAGATTGGCAAAATACCTTCCAGAATTGGTGGGAGCAGAGCAAGTGGGGTTTGTCGCTGGCGGGGAGGGTAGACACAACGTTAGTAGAGTGATCCATGCAATTACCCATGCAGTTAGATATAAATCTCCCCTTGTACTCCTGGGCACTGACGCTGATAAGGCGTTCAATAGGGTATCTTGGTACTTTATGAAACAGGCACTGGCTGCCTTTGGTTTTCCAAATGAATTTATACAGGCTATCTTCTCGATGTATTCAGCTCCATCAGCGAAAGTGATGGTTAATAGTACCCTATCGGACGCCTTCTACATAAGGAACGGTACCCGTCAAGGGTGCCCACTTTCACCTTCTTTGTTTGTTCTTACCTTAGAGACCTTACTTGTTAAGTTGCGTCAGTCGCCCAGGATACAAGGTCTACAATTGGGTAATTTTACACATCGTATGGCAGCTTTCGCCGACGATTTACTTTTGATTCTTACGAATCCGGAGGAGGCGCTGCCGGAGGTTTTGAAGATTTTCGAAGCCTTTGGATCTGTATCTAACTTTAAGATTAATTTTGATAAGTCGGAAGCATTGGGTATCTCGTTACCCCCAGATGTGAGAGCTAGAATCAAGACCCTCTCTACGTTTAAGTGGCCTATCCAGGCCCTAAAATATCTGGGAATTATGATCCCACAAGATCCTAAGCTATTGTTTGCCCTAAACTACCCACCTCTCCTCCAAAAGGTGACCTCTGCTCTGTCAAAAGGTAACTCCCCCTTCCTCACATGGTTGGGAAGGAAAAATGTTATAACTACATATATTCTACCTCTCTTGATGTATACCTTGAGAACTCTCCCTATATCTATACCCAGCAGCTTTATCCATAAAATTCAATCGGTTATGGGCAATTATCTGTGGGCAGGGAGTAGCTCTAGAATGTCCTTACGATTTGCTATCACGAAGAAGGATACAGGGAGGCATTTCGCTTCCAGATCTTCCTTCGTATATTCATGCTATACATCTGGAGAGATGGTTGTCACTTGCTGTCACTGGGACTGGATAGAGTTTCCCCTTTGGCCCCTCTTCCAGTAATCCCGCGCCTTCTTTATCCACAATTTGGTAAATTACCTTCAATATGGCTTTCTTTGGCTCATTGTAGAATAGGGGAGCTGGTAAGATTGCGAAATTCAAAAAATTTTTATTCTGAACTCACAGATGGGTTAGCTCCTCCACTGAGATCAGACTTTATACAATGTAATGACTTCGAGAACATCTGTAAATCCTTTAGGAAATCTAAATATGTCCCGTTGTTAGATCCCACTTGGGTAGAAAACTATATATTACTTCCTAAACTCCCAGATAAATGTGTTTCCCGCATATATAGACAGATCCTTAAAACTAGAGATAGAGGTGCCCCTCCTTGGCTTAAAGAATGGGAAAAGGAATTAGAACTATCCCTAGATGATAGAAGTAGAACATGGATACAAAAATGCTCACATGGTTTTTCTAAGTGCATTAAGATACAAGAAAACTCGGTGAAGTTAACATTCCGGTGGTATAGGACCCCTGAATTTCTCTTCAAGATTGGTCTCTTACCTACAGACCTCTGTTGGAGATGTAAGATAGCCAGGGGAACCCTATCCCACATATGGTGGGATTGTATGCTTATTAGATCGTTTTGGGGAGATGTGGAGCGAGAGATCAATCATATCTGCTCCACCTCTCTAAAGCTTACAAAGCCATTGGTGTTATTATGGCTTCCCACCCCGTCATTCAGACCTGGGAGAAATTGTTTGACAACTCAGTTGTTAATGGTGGCCAAACTTCTTATCCCAGTATGTTGGAGATCTACGGAGCCTCCTACTCTTGAAATGTGGTGGGACAGAGTTAGCCAGGTGTGTCAGATGGAGGAACTCATAGGTTGGACATATCACTCTAGGGATCGATATCTCCAAATTTGGCAACCCTGGCTGACTTATAAAAAATAAAATGGATTAAGGTTATAGTGGTCTCCTGGCCTCTCTCTCAGTTCTATGTGGGGTATAACAAGAACAAGAACAATAATAACAACAAAAATCTCTCCATAATATTATAAGGTTTCAATCATGGTCTATCTTTTAGGGCGAATATGTAATGTATTGTTACGTCACGTTTTGTCTTGTCTAGGGTCTATTTGTATGGACTTTGTCTTTGTATTTATTTGTCTTTGTATTCTATATAATCTATTATATTGCATTTTTAGTACTTAATTTTCATCCAGTGAGAAAGCATATTCAGCAAAATTGTATGTGTAAATTGTATGATTCCTATTTCTAGCATGTATTGTTAGGTGAAGCCTTTGAAGCTTCAACAACTACTTTAAAGGGAAATGCTTCACACCTCTTTACTTTTTTGCTGTATGAAACGGTGAACCTTTTCAATAAACAGAATTTGTACCTGATGGTTCATGCGCAGGTCCAGATGCAGGGCAAGGGGCATCCGGGCCTGCGCCTTCGACATGGAATTGTTGGAACTGTTGCGGTCCTGCAGATCCCTCCCCCTCTGTATTGCTGTCCTGGCTCGGCTTTTCACCTTCCCATGTTGGGTCAGTGACCTCATTGTCCAACACCCTCTCTTCCACCTCCTCACTCTGCTCATCCTCCTGACTTGACCTAATCACAACCTGAGTGATTGACAACTGTGTCTCATCATCATCCACATTGTGAACGAATGATTGCAGTTCACCACAATCATCTTCTTGAGACTGTGAAGGTTCAAGAGGTTGGGAATCAGGCCAAAATATCTCAATACCTCTTCAAGCGTGCTTGGCAAGAGAGCCGAACCAAGTTCTGGCGATGAAAAGAGGTCATGTGAATATCTGAGTGTGGGATCACTTGTTTGGCCAGACATGACATGGTGGGAGGAAGGAGCATCAGAGTGAGGATTCGGTTGACCAGACTCTTGGCTTCAACAATCCAACCGACCACCTGTTCGCACTGGTCCAACTTGGACAGTGTTGTCCTGCACCGCCCAGCTAAGTTGGACATGAAGCTGGGTAAGGTGGATTTATTAGTTTTTTTCTGGTGCACTGGCAGCAGGCACAGTTTCATTGCATCCAGGGCCATGGCCTCTAATTGTACAATCAGCATCACGCCCACTTCCATGTCCCTTTCTGTATGTCCCTTTTTCATCTTAATGGTTTTGTCTGTAGTTGTGGCCCAGATTGTTTTACTGTCCGCTAAAGACACAGTTTTCTGATGCAGGACAATATTGGTTACAGAACACCACAGATTTTGGACACTACACTAGGCCCAGATTAATGGTAATTGTAATATACACATTTTTTTTCAAATTCAGTTCAGTATGGAATACAAAACCCCACAGATGGAGGACACTTTACTAGGCCCAGATTAATGGAAATTGTAATATGAACATTTTTTTCAGAATCAGTTCAGTATGGAATACAAAAACCCACAGATTGTGGACACTTTACTAGGACCAGATTAATGGAAGTTGTAATATACACAGTGTTTTCAGGTTCAGTTCAGTATGGGATACAAAAACCCACAGATTGTGGACACTTTAATAGCCCAGATTAATTAAGGTTATAACATACAAAGTGTTTTCATTTTCTGTTCAGTATGGGATACAAAAGCCCATAGATTGTGGACACTTCACTAGTCCCAGATTAATGGAAATTGTATCACACACACTTTTATCAGATTCAGTTCAGTATGGAATACAAAATCCCATAGATTGTGGACACTTTACTAAGCCCAGATTAATGGAAGTTGTAATACACACAGTGTTTTCAGATTCAGTTCAGTATTGGATACACAAACCCACAGATTTTGGACACTTTACTTGGCCCAGATTAATGGAAATTGTAATATACACACTTTTTTCAGATTCAGTTTAGTATGGGATCCAAAAACCCACACATTTTGGACACTACACTAGGTCCAGATTAATGGAAATTGTAATATACACAGTGTTTTAAGATTCAGTTCAGTATGGGATACAAAAACCCACAGATTGTGGACACAATACTAAGCCCAGATTAATGGAAATTACAATATGCATACTTTTTTTCAGATTCAGTTCAGTATGGAATACAAAAACCAACAGATTGTGGACACTTTACTAGGCACGTATAATAATGTAAGTTGTAATATACACAGTGTTTTCAGATTCAGTTCAGTATGGGATACAAAAAAACACAGATTGTGGACACTTTACTAGGCCCCGATTAATGGAAATTGTATCATACACAATTTTTCAGATTCAGTTTAGTATGGAATACAAAAACCCACAGATTGTGGACACTTTACTAGGCCCAGATTAATGGAAATTGTAATATACACAGTGTTTTAAGATTCAGTTCAGTATGGAATACAAAAACCCACAGATTGGGGACACAATACTAGGCCCAGATTAATGGAAATTACAATATGCATACTTTTTTTCAGATTCAGTTCAGTATGGGATACAAAAACCCACAGATTGTGGACACTTTACTAGGCCCATATTAATGGAAGTTGTAATATACAAAGTGTTTTAAGATTCAGTTCCGTATTGGATACTAAAAGCTACAGAATGTGGACACTTTACCAAGCCCAGATTAATGGAAGTTGTAATATACACAGTGTTTTCAGATTCAGTTCAGTATGGGATACAAAAACCCACAGATTGTGGACACTTTACTAGGCCCAGATTAATGGAAGTTGTAATATACACAGTGTTTTCAGGTTCAGTTCAGTATGGGATACAAAAACCCACAGATTGTGGACACTTTACTAGGACCAAATTGGTGGAAATTGTAATATACACACTTTTTTCAGATTCAGTTCACTATGGAATACCAAAACCCACAGATTGTGCACACTTTAATAGCCCAGATTAATGAAGGTTGTAATATACAAAGTGTTTTCATTTTCTGTTCAGTATGGGAGACAAAAGCCCATAGATTGTGGACACTTCACTAGTCCCAGATTAATGGAAATTGTATCATACACACTTTTATCAGATTCAGTTCAGTATGGAATACAAAATCCCATAGATTGTGGACACTTTACTAGGCCCAGATTAATGGAAATTGTATCATACACACTTTTATCAGATTCAGTTCAGTATGGAATACAAAATCCCATAGATTGTGGACACTTTACTTGGCCCAGATTAATGGAAGTTGTAATATACACAGTGTTTTCAGATTCAGTTCAGTATTGGATACACAAACCCACAGATTTTGGACACTACACTAGTCCCAGATTAATGGAAGTTGTAATATACACAGTATTTTCAGTTCAGTATGGGATTCAAAAACCAACAGATTGTGGACACTTTACTAGGCACGTATAATAATGTAAGTTGTAATATACACAGTGTTTTCAGATTCAGTTCAGTATGGGATACAAAAAACCACAGATTGTGGACACTTTACTAGGCCCCGATTAATGGAAATTGTATCATACACAATTTTTCAGATTCAGTTTAGTATGGAATACAAAAACCCACAGATTGTGGACACTTTACTAGGCCCAGATTAATGGAAATTGTAATATACACAGTGTTTTAAGATTCAGTTCAGTATGGAATACAAAAACCCACAGATTGGGGACACAATACTAGGCCCAGATTAATGGAAATTACAATATGCATACTTTTTTTCAGATTCAGTTCAGTATGGGATACAAAACCCACAGATTGTGGACACTTTACTAGGCCCATATTAATGGAAGTTGTAATATACAAAGTGTTTTAAGATTCAGTTCGTATTGGATACTAAAAGCTACAGAATGTGGACACTTTACCAAGCCCAGATTAATGGAAGTTGTAATATACACAGTGTTTTCAGATTCAGTTCAGTATGGGATACAAAAACCCACAGATTGTGGACACTTTACTAGGCCCAGATTAATGGAAGTTGTAATATACACAGTGTTTTCAGGTTCAGTTCAGTATGGGATACAAAAACCCACAGATTGTGGACACTTTACTAGGACCAAATTGGTGGAAATTGTAATATACACACTTTTTTCAGATTCAGTTCACTATGGAATACCAAAACCCACAGATTGTGCACACTTTAATAGCCCAGATTAATGAAGGTTGTAATATACAAAGTGTTTTCATTTTCTGTTCAGTATGGGAATCAAAAGCCCATAGATTGTGGACACTTCACTAGTCCCAGATTAATGGAAATTGTATCATACACACTTTTATCAGATTCAGTTCAGTATGGAATACAAAATCCCATAGATTGTGAACACTTTACTAGGCCCAGATTAATGGAAATTGTATCATACACACTTTTATCAGATTCAGTTCAGTATGGAATACAAAATCCCATAGATTGTGGACACTTTACTTGGCCCAGATTAATGGAAGTTGTAATATACACAGTGTTTTCAGATTCAGTTCAGTATTGGATACACAAACCCACAGATTTTGGACACTACACTAGTCCCAGATTAATGGAAGTTGTAATATACACAGTATTTTCAGTTCAGTATGGGATTCAAAAACCCACAGATTGTGGACACTTTACTAGGCCCCGATTAATGGAAATTTTAATAATACACACTATTTTCAGATTCAGTTCAAAATGGAATAAAGAAAAACACAGATTGTGGACACTTTACTAGTCCCAGATTATTGGAAGTTGTAATATACACAGTGTTTTCAGATTCTGTTCAGTATGGGATACTAAAATCCACAGATTGTGGACACTTTACCAGACCCAGATTAATGGAAGTTGTAATATACACAGTGTTTTCAGATTCAGTTCAGTATGGGATACAAAAACCCACAGATTGTGGACACTTTACTAGGACCAGATTAATGGAAGTTGTAATATACAAAGTGTTTTCAGGTTCAGTTCAGTATGGGATACAAAAACCCACAGATTGTGGACACTTTACTAGGACCAAATTGGTGGAAATTGTAATATACACACTTTTTTCAGATTCACTTCACTATGGAATACCAAAACCCACAGATTGTGGACACTTTAATAGCCCAGATTAATGAAGGTTGTAATATACAAAGTGTTTTCATTTTCTGTTCAGTATGGGATACAAAAGCCCATAGATTGTGGACACTTCACTAGTCCCAGATTAATGGAAATTGTATCATACACACTTTTATCAGATTCAGTTCAGTATGGAATACAAAATCCCATAGATTGTGGACACTTTACTAGGCCCAGATTAATGGAAGTTGTAATATACACAGTGTTTTCAGATTCAGTTCAGTATTGGATACACAAACCCACAGATTTTGGACACAATACTAAGCCCAGATTAATGGAAATTACAATATACATACTTTTTTTCAGATTCAGTTCCGTATGGAATACAAAAACCAACAGATTGTGGACACTTTACTAGTCCCAGATTAATGGAAGTTGTAATATACACAGTGTTTTCAGATTCAGTTCAGTATTGGATACACAAACCCACAGATTTTGGACACAATACTAAGCCCAGATTAATGGAAATTGTAATATACACACTTTTTTCAGATTCAGTTTAGTATTGGATCCAAAAACCCACACATTTTGGACACTACACTAGGCCCAGATTAATGGAAATTGTAATATACACAGTGTTTTAAGATTCAGTTCAGTATGGGATACAAAAACCCACAGATTGTGGACACAATACTAAGCCCAGATTAATGGAAATTACAATATACATACTTTTTTTCAGATTCAGTTCCGTATGGAATACAAAAACCAACAGATTGTGGACACTTTACTAGTCCCAGATTAATGGAAGTTGTAATATACACAGTATTTTCAGATTCAGTTCAGTATGGGATTCAAAAACCCACAGATTGTGGACACAATACTAAGCCCAGATTAATGAAAATTGTAATAATACACACTATTTTCAGATTCAGTTCAGAATGGAATAAAGAAAAACACAGATTGTGGACACTTTGCTAGTCCCAGATTAATGGAAGTTGTAATATACACAGTGTTTTAAGATTCAGTTCAGTATGGGATACAAAAACCCACAGATTGTGGACACTACTAGGCCCATATTAATGGAAGTTGTAATATACACAGTGTTTTCAGATTCAGTTCAGTATGGGATACAAAAACCCACAGATTGTGGACACTTTACTAGGCCCATATTAATGGAAGTTGTAATATACACAGTGTTTTCAGATTCAGTTTAGTATGGGATACAAAAACCCACTGATTGTTGACACTTTACCAGACCCAGATTAATGGAAGTTTAATATACACAGTGTTTTAAGATTCAGTTCAGTATTGGATACTAAAAGCCACAGAATGAGGACACTTTACCAGGCCCAGATTAATGGCAGTTGTAATATACACAGTGTTTTCAGATTCAGTTCAGTATGGGATACAAAAACCCACTGATTGTGGACACTTTACTAGGCTCAGATCAATAGAAAATGTATCATACACACTTTTTTCAGATTCAGTTCAGTATGGAATTCAAAAACATCAGATTGTGGACACTTCCTAGGCCCAGATTAATGGAAGTTGTAATATAGACAGTGTTTTCAGATCCAGTTCTGTATTGGATACAAAAAGCCACAGATTTTGAACACTTTACTAGGCCAAGATTAATGGAAATTGTAATATGCACACTTTTTTCAGATTCAGTTCAGTATGGAATACAAAAACCCACAGATTGTGGACACTTTACTAGGCCCATACAATAATGGAAGTTGTAATATACACAGTGTTTTCAGATTAAGTGATATATCTGTGTGTGTGTTTAGGCCGCAACCGTATATACAGTATTAACATGCTGCTGAGTATCCCAGCAGTCAGACATTTCACTCCCTTTACAGAGCAGCGGAAGGGGAAGTCTTTTTTGTCTTAGTTATATATTGCTGACCATTAAATTTACAGTGGAAAATTTTATTTTAAATAACTAGTACAACCCCTTTAATGAAGTACTTGTTCCACTTTTTCCAACATAAAATTTGAGTGGGGAAAATGGGTGAGCAGAGAGCAACCTTTTAAATTATTATTAAACATTTTCTCTACAATACAAAAATTATTTGGGGGCTCGATACTAACTTTTGCATGGGGCCCTATGAAATTTGTGTACCCCCTTTCCATGGATTGATCTACACCTAGGTATTTAACAGTGCTTGTGTAGCATTTTCTATCTTCATATATTTTATAATATATCTTTTGAGGCCTTCTGAAAGTTCTTTGTGTCGATACATGGCTGACACTAACCAACGTCCGTTGAGAAGAATAGATTTGCCAGTAACCATGATTTGTGTGCCTATATTTAATAGGCATATTTGAAATCCACATTTCCAAACTCATCTCCTTGATTGCACCCCTTTTTTCATACCCCTTTGATGTGATTAAAACAGATGTTCATAAAAGACATAAATAGTACAATTGTTTGTGTGTTATTAGCTTTGTTAGGCCATGTTTGCCTCTAATTGTGACTTACATATCAATCTGACAACAATTTATTTGTAAAGAATACAGATGAGCAAATCAATTCTAACATTTTATCTTTTCTTTTCAAATTTCTTTTTATTATTTTATATTAAAGAGAAAGTTTCAATACAGTATGGTTATACACGGATGCACATTATAGCGTAAAATTAACATCACCAGAAGGAGATCAGTAGTAAGTCTTCTGTTGAGCAGTCAAGAGGATAACAGAACAATACGATGGGCTGCGAACTTGAGAGCCCAGGTAACAGATCTCCTCACAATATACAATAAAAATACAATATGTAAACAGTAAAAATGGGGGGGTAAGGGGGAGACAGACACGAGAGGAAGGAAGGGTAGAAGAGGGGGGAGGGGGGAGAGCCGGGACCCACGCCTTGCATGCAGTAAAGTCACTTGTTGAGATAGCGAAAAGTGGCCCAAGGGGCCCAAATCTGTTCGAAAGTGCAGTGTGTTTTTGTTTCCCAGTTGGCAAGTTCCTCTAAACGGTATAGCGAGTCAACTTTGTCTACCCACTGGGTGAGCGCGGGTGGATGAGCTGCCTTCCACAGAGTGGGTATGAGGATGCGTGCAGCGGCTAAAAGATGTCTCAGTAATTTTGTTGTATTTTTGGACAGGTTGACCGGAAATAGAAGAAATAGGCATACCTCGGGGTTGTGGGCAAATGTGCTTTAGTTATGATATTTATCTGGGCTATGATATTCGACCAGTATGGCATAATGCGCGGACATGTCCACCACATATGGTAATAAGTACCTGGATGAAGACCGCATCTCCAGCAAGTGGGGTCATATCTTGGGTTAAATTTGTGTAAAAGAACTGGTGTCATATGCCACCTAGTTAAAATCTTGTAGCCGCTTTCTTGCATTCTCACGCAGCGTGACGTGCGTTTCGAATCTCGAGGAGAGATCGGATTTCAGTGTCTGAAAATTTTCTAGAGAGATCCTCTTCCCATGCCTTTATAAAAGGATGTGTTACCGGCAACACAGGAGTTGTTAACATTTTACAATAATTTGAAACAACCTTCCTCGGGGTTTTAGTTGGGCTAATGAGGATTCAAAGGGAGTCAAGTCTCGGTGGGGATCCATGTTTTTGAACTGCGCTTTGAGGGAACACGCTATTTTATTGTAAAGTAACGGAGGTAGAGAAGAGCAGTTTAGCAGATTAGACAGGACTTCTCGAGAGGGTACGATGCCATCACTGATAATGGCGTCCACAAAGGTGCTATTAGACAGTAGGTCTTTGGGAATCGAGGCATTAGTAACAGGGTCAGTAGTATAGAGCAGATCTCTAACTTGCCACAAAGGAGAGGGGAATGGAGCGCATCTGGTGCGCAGGGCATTGTCGTTCCAAATTGCACAAGTTTCATGTATGAGCGCGTTTGAGATTTTAAGTTTAGTAAGAGTAGTAGGGGAGGAAAAGATCAGTTGTCTCAGCGGGTATAGGAGGATGTCCTCTTCAATAGGTACCCATAGCTTATGGGCGGGTTTACGGACCCAATCCAGGATTCTATTTAAGTGGATCGCCTGTATAAAGGGGCGGGGTGTCGGCATGTCAATACCTCCGTATTTCCGGGGTAATTGGAGAGTCGAGTATTTAATTCTCGGCTTCCTCCCATTCCAAATGTACTTAGAGAAGATCCTATTTAATTGTGTGAAAAAGGTCCCAGGGATGTGGATAGGAAGGGCCTGGAGTAAGTAGGTCACTTTGGGCCAAATGAGACACTTCGCTATATTTTTCCGTCCGAACCAGGAGATATAGGGTGTAGGCCAGTTATCTAGGATATTGGAAATATCTGTCAGGAGAGGGACGAAATTGTTTTTATATAGGGCTCGTTCATTGGAAGAGATTTTTATTCCGAGGAATTTAATGTGGGATTGCGTCCAGTCAAAGGGCGAGTCTGCCGCAAGACGTGTTGCTACTGAGGCAGGGAGGGATATATTAAGGGCTTGCGATTTGCTCATGTTTACTTTAAAGTTTGAAATGACACCAAATGTATCAAAAGTGTTAGCAATGACCGGTAAGGCATTAGTTGGGTTAGAGATTAGCAGCAGGAGATCGTCGGCGTATGCTGCCACCTTGTGTTCCCTACCTCCACAAGAGATTCCTGATAGGCCAGGATCTTGTCTCAGTTTCTGTAAAAGTGTTTCCATCGTTAACACGAACAAGAGCGGGGATAGTGGGCATCCCTGCCTGGTGCCATTGGAGATAGGGAACACCGGTGACAATACCCCGTTAATCAGGATCCTAGCTGTAGGGCATTCGTACATGGTGAATACGGCACGTATGAAGGAGGTGGGGATTCCAAAAGCGTGTAAAGCGGCCTTTAGGAAACCCCAATCCACCCTATCAAATGCCTTCTCGGCGTCAGTGCTAAGGAGCAGAAGGGGAGTTTCGAGTGTTGAGCGTGTGAGATCAATTGTAATATTCTGTATATATTATCTTTACCTTCTCTACCCATCACAAAGCCGACCTGGTCTGGGTCAATTAAAGATGGGAGGAGGACCTGGAGCCTATGTGCAATGATTTTAGCGAAAGTTTTAAGGTCAAAGTTGAGAAGAGATATAGGGCGGTAGTTGCCACATAAGCTAGGGTCCTTCCCCTCTTTGTGTATGACCGTAATTTGGGCCGACAAAGTCTGTCCATGAAAGGGAACTCCCGCCAAAGCAGAGTTGTAGAGTCTAGTCAGGTAAGGTGAGAGGGTATCTAGGCAGGAAAGATAATAAAATGCGGTTAGGCCGTCTGGACCTGGGCTTTTATTTTTAGGAGAGGACGTGATAGCCTCTTTAATCTCGTTTGGGGTTATGGGAGAGCATAGTTTAAGTGCTTGCGCGTCAGTTATTTGTGGGAGGGTTAGAGAGGCTAAGAATTCCGACACTAAGTCGGGTTTCGGTCTATCTAAAGAAGGGTGTGAGTTATCAAGGTTATATAGTTCCTTATAGAACGCGCCGAACTCTCGTGCAATATCCTCAGTTTTGTGATAGCTAACACCGTTTGGGCCCTTAAGATTGGTAATATAGGATTTAGCTTTCCTTTGCTTTATTTGAGCTAACATGAACCTAGTGGGTTTATCTCCATGTGCGTAGTGTTTGAACTGGGCCGAAAGGTAAGCTTTAGCCGAAGACAAATTTAGTAGGTTCTTCATCTCATTACGTAATGAAGTCAGCTCTTCTAAATGGGAAGCTAGAAGGGATCTCTTGTGCAGCCTCTCTAGGCGAGAAATTTTAGATTGGAGGTCAGACATCTTTTGAGACCTAGATTTGCGTATATAAGCAGAGAGAGATATAAGCTCGCCTCTGACATACGACTTATGTGCTTCCCAAAGTGTCTGCACAGAGACCTCGTTGGTATCATTCCGGTCAAAGAAATCAATCAAACGTGCATTGATCCTGTCTACATTCCGCGGGGATTTCAAGAGTAAGTCGTTTAAGCGCCAACACCGATATGGTAGGGGTGTTTGAGGCAGTTCATAAATCATTTCCACTATAGAGTGGTCCGAGAGGACTTGTGACAGGATCGAGGCAGATTGACAATATTGAACGTGTGTGGACGGTAGGAATAAATAATCAAGCCTGCTGTATGAATTATGAGGGATAGAGTAAAACGTATAATCCTTGACTGAAGGATATAGTGTCCTCCAAACGTCAGTCAGTTGCATGAATTGAAGTGTGCGTATCAATCTAGCCAAAGACTTAACTCGGATGGAGGAGCGACCAGTGGAGGAATCTATGATAGGGTTTAACGTGACGTTGAGATCTCCTCCCAATATCAAGGTACCTTCCGTAAGGGACGACAATTTCCTCAGAACCGTCCTGATCCAGGGATCTGTTCTGTATTAGGAGCATAAATGTTTCCAAAAGTAAATATTGCAGGGCCGATCGCCCTTTGAGAAAAATAAATCGTCCTTCATGGTCAGTGTATATGTCTAACAGTGTAAAGTTGATATGTTTGCTAAAGCCTACACTAACCCCTTTAGAAGCCTTGGTGTCGGCACCCGAATGGAACCATTGAGTGTAGTATGTATGTTTGAGAGAAGGAATTTTGTTTTTCTGAAAATGTGTCTCCTGCAGAAGACAAATATCAGCTTTGTGCTTCTTAAGGAGACCAAATACCTGAGACCTCTTCGAGGGGAATTGAGCCCGTGAACATTGTATGTAACAATTTTAATACTCGCCATAGTGACGTAGGTCTAGCAAGGTTCTATGATCTGCAAAATTCTCGGCGCAGGATATTGGAGCAGGTACCTGGGGGAAGGAGGGGGAGGAAAAATGGAAGCGGAGGGAAAAAACAAAGACAGTTAACTACAAACATCACCAGCAGTGAGCAGTATACAGAAGTTTAAAGCTTAAGTAATACTTATGGAAAGCACAAAGAATCGATGTGCACGAGATTAGGTTAAGTATTAGTTAGTTGAAGTGCACTTTAAATAGACAACAGAACAGCAGTTGTACTGCAATAAAACAAAACTCTGTTAAGAGAAATATATGAATATGGGCCAGCTCAGGGCCCAACCTATGAAATAGGCTAACACATGGGTAAGAAAAACACAAGTGTATGAACATAGAGAGAAAAACGTCCCTAGGGGAGACCAAGGTGGTCACTCATAGACAAGAGTAGGAGCGAAGAAGAGGGGGGAAGAAGAGTACGAATCTACGGGTAGAGGGGAATGTAAAGAGAAGAGGGAGAGGTGACAGTAGGCGGGAGGAGGGGGATAGAAGGGCTAGGGGAAGAAGTAAGGGATGAGAAAAGAGGAAGAGTTAGGTAACATAGGAGATCGCGGAAAGAGGTCCTTGTTAACTAGCAACAAGACAGCTCACAAAGACATATCTGGCAACTGTCAGAGACACCTAAATGATTAGCCTGTTATGAGGCAAGGTGGCGGCCAAGCAGAGTTCAAGTGTCCTCAGGAATGATGCTTTTGGGTGCTAGTTTGCCGGACTTCCTTTTGGACTTAGGGGTGCGTCCGGGGCCACATCTTCCCACGGTGTAGGGGGTACGATTTGTGGTAGAGTGTCCAGGTCCTTGACCACCGCCCAGTCTGGGATTTGTAGGTCCGGGAGTTCCAGAGCATTGTAGATACCAGGCAGGTCCGCTGTTGTGCGAACTAAGAACCTTCTACCTCCGGACACGAAGGCTAGTCCGAACGGGAATTGCCAATTATACTGAATTCCTTTGGAGCGGAGGGCTGTTGTCAATGGCTTAAGGGTCCTTCTTTTTGCAGTGTTTGTGGCGACAAATCTTGATAGATGTGGATCTGGGCATCTTCATAGATGATATGTGATGAGGACCTCGAAAGACGTAATATGTCCTCCTTGACGGTGAAGTGTAAAAGACGACAGATCACGTCCCTGGGTGGTTCGGTGTCTTTTGGTTTGCGCCTCAAAGCTCTATGGACCCGCTCTATGACAATTTCACCAGAGTAGGAGTCTCCCAGGATATTGCGGAAGATATCTGTGACAGTTGGCAAAAGAGCGGAGTTTTCAACGGATTCTGGGAGGCCTCTTAGACGGAGGTTGTTCCTGCGACCTCTATTTTCCTGGTCCTCTAGAGCGTCAAAGGCCACATTAAGGTAGTTTTGGCAGGAGGTAAAGCTGGAAGCCAAGGCAGTTGTATAGTTGCAGAGAGAAGCTTGAGTAGATTCTAGTTGTTCTACTCTGGTGCCCAGATGCTTAATATCATGTTTGATGTCTTGTAAGTCTTTAGAGATGGGATCCAGGGCTTTAGTGCGCTTTCCAGTGATTTTTGTAAGAAGGAGCGGGAGACTGGCAAAACGTCACGGTGTGAGACCAGCTCACTATCAGTGTCGGAGTCAGCGCCCGTGTCCAAATGAGCAGCTGGAAGGGCCTCTTTAGAAGGGGTGGTCAATTTGAGGTGGGGGTTTTTCTTTTTCATATACTTATCCATGTCCCCTTTTGTGGTAGGAACTTTATGTGCTGCAACGGAATCTTTAGAGACTGGGTTTCCTATTTTGACCATGTTGCTGTAATTCTAAAGAAAGGTTGGGCCTCTGTAGCCAGGAAATAGTTAATACATCCGGAGTTACTTGTAGTAAAGCAGATATGGAAAAATTATGGCACAGAGTCCATGAAGGGGTAGATACACTGTATTGAGACCTAGATCAGTCCAGAAAAATTAGGGCTGAGCCCTGGAGAAACAGCGTGTGCCCTTGGGGTACAGGAGAGAGGTGGCAGATTGTATGCAAAATGTATGCAGTAAAATGTAGACGATAAGATGTCCATATAAATTAGAGCTATGCTCTGCTGGTGAGTGGGTACTCAAACTGAGGCAAAAAATTGGAGGATAAGGGGAAGGGTCCGGAGGACGTGGCAGTTAAGGCCCAGTGTTATCCTAGGGGATCCCGTCTGAGAATGGATCAGAACCAGGTGTGCAATGGCTTCTACAGATGGGCTGAGGAGCAGGAAGCAGGAATGGGGTGCTTTACTCACGCACGTGTGGAAGAGAGGAGTTCGCCGCCATGTTGGAAATCCACCGGGAGGAGCGGTAGCGCGGCCGGCTTCAGTAGGTCGTTATGTGCCGCCGACCAAGGTCGGGATCCAGGGACCTCGTCCTTATATGGGGTAAGTGCGGCGCGTCTTATCTCCTTTGCAGCCGGCAGAGGTGAGCAGCGGCGGTGCGGTGTGGTGGGCCGCGTCGGGGCACACTACAAGCTGGGTCAGATCGTGTATGGAGACGTTCTTGGTGGGTCCCGGCAGATCAAAATTTTATCCAGTCGGGTCAGTGGAGGCCCGGAGGCATGTAATCTGTGCCACTGCCCTAGGTGGAAGGGAGGAGCTGCAGCGGTACGGCGCGGGAGGCCGCAGTTGTCTCACCGAGTGCAGGAGTAGGCCTCTTGGAGAGATGGCTGAGGTGCAGACTTTGCCGGACAGAAAACTAGTCCCATGGGGTCCCGGACTACTCAGCAGCATCCAAAGGGTACTTCCAGAGATCTATGAAGTATATGGGGCCACCGATGGCTAAGGATTAGCTGGATAACTCAGAGAGCTCTCTGAGACACGTCTTAGCTGCTCGGTGGTTAGCCACGCCCCATCAATTCTAACATTTTAAAACAAACAAAAAAAACTGATAGTTTTTTAATTAGAATTTAGCATAATTTGATTCATGAATAGAGAGATAGAGACAAAAAGAGAGAGAGAGAGAGACATACCACCTGAGTCAAATTTAAGAAATTCACTTATCTCTAGTAGTGATGAGCGGCAGGGGCAATATTCGAATTCGCGATATTTCACAAATATTTAGTAGAATATTCGTCATATATTTGCAGATTTGAGAATTCGCAAATATGGCCTTGTTTGCACAAAACGGCAATGTAATATGCGCATATTGCCCGCGTAATACGGGCATGGGTCACTATACCTACATTTTTGAAGCTGATAGAAATTTTCTGAGACTGGAGAAAATGGTTGACACGGCAGAACATTACAATAGCTTTATGTGCAGATAGAGTGCTCTAATATATTCACGATTGCGAAATCGGCACCAATGATGCAAATATTTTGGCGCAATACGTGCACCCTCACATTTAACAGGTCTGACTACATACTAGTGATTGATGCACAAGTATTGTTGTGAACTTGTTAAACCACAGCACTATGTATGTATGTAGAATACATACATACATACAGCACTATGTATGTAGCATGTATGTATGGACAGCAGAACCACTATATCACTATCTAACCTACACTGACTGTCTCCCACTAACCATCTGTGACATATATATATATATATATATATATATATATATACACACTCTAACTAACTATCTATATAATGACACAGGAAAGCAGAGAGCACAGCAATAACACTTCTGTCTCTCTCAGATCTGCAAAATACTGCATACAGTGGCTGCTGGGGAGGTTCTTATATACTAAAGGGGTAGGCAACTTTCCTATTGGTTGCTAGGGATGTTGCTAAGCTCAGACAAAGACATTACAGCCTTCTCATTGGCCCACAAGCAAGAAGCAGAGAGGGATGGGTTCAGATGAAAAAAAACTAGAATATTCGAAAATTACAAATATATATCACTATATTCTAAATATTCGCAAATTCTTGTAGTGGCAATATTTGCGATTGAAATTCGTGATTCGAATATTCGCACCCATAACTAATCTCTAGTAACAAATTCAGAAACCCAGGTAAATCAAAAGAGTTTGCTTGTTTTTTTTCTGGCAACTGTGTAGGATTAGAAAAAATTAGGGCTATTTAGAGTAAAGGGATGATTGAATGACTATGCATAAATACAGTATATGAAAGGTCAATACAGAGATCTTTTCCATTTATAAAGAAGGTTTGTACACCAACATACAGTAGGTGAGGATTCTTTACGATAAGAACAGTGAAACTGTAGCAACATTACAAGTTATAGTTACTAGATTTCAAGAGACGAGTTTGTGATCCATGCAGTTATTCTGATTAACAAATTTGAAGTTGTTAAGGATTTTTTCACTAAAATTAGGAAAATAAGAGTTTTTTTATGGCAGTGGGAACTAATTTCCTGCTGGTGAGCATGGCCACCACCTTGCTCATCCTGTTCATAGCTCTCCCTGCCTAGCCGTCCTAGGTGCCAAAGTAACACCCTCTTCTTAAACAGGCTGAGGCCTGCTTCTTGCAGCTCTCTCCAGCTCGTAAAGGGCTCTATGTCAAATCTGTTCCAGTGAAACAGCAGATCCACATCTGCTTCATTTCAAGCTTTTTATCTTCCTCTGGATTTGTAGGATAGTAAGCTGAAATGGATTTACGTATATCTTAGTTTTTTTGGCACAGTTTCTTATGTTATTTTAAAATGTTATCATCATTTGTTACAGCTTTCAATTCTCAAATATAACATAGGGCGAGCACACACCTTAATTATCCCCAGCCAATGGTTGGCTATCCCTAGGTACTTAAGGCACCTTATCCTATTGGGACATGCTTGAGCAATAGTTTCTAGTATGTTAGTTTTGCCCAAAGGTGTACAATTAGCCTGTTCACCTGTTCCATATATTGACTTCTGTCTGACTTCTGGATTTGGCCATTCTCTGACTGACCTAACTGTTGCCTGCTCTCTGTACTGGCCCCGAACAGCATGCCCTGACCGCAGAATGTTTATTGGATTAGACATACTCTTCCTGACCTTACTTTGGCTTGTTCCTCATGGTTTTTCCTGATTACTTGGTGCCCTGCACTGGTGTCTCTTTGCCCATTTGGGTTAGCAGTCACTTGAACAGAGACTACTACATTAGATAGCAGCTTGTTAGTTTCTGTGCAGTGGAGTCCAGATTCCTGTATAATGGATAAAGCGTAAAGACCAGGAAAGCCATTGAGACAATGCCCTTAGAAGTAGCTCTATGTTAACACAAGTGACATAGCAGATCCATATCCACTTCATTTTAGGCTTTTTGCCTTCCTCTGGATTTGAAGCATAATAGGCTGAAATAGCTTTACGTAAGACTTTTTTCGTGTTTTTCAAACTTTCTTATATGTTATTTTGAAATTTTGTAATCACTTGCTATGGCTTTCAATGCTTAAATACTCTATAACATACAATAAACTTTCTCTTATGAGGAGAGATTAAGTTATTATTTTCTAGTATATAGTTAATTTCATAAAACTCTATTAGCATAAACTGTAAAGTTGTTGAGTTTCTCAGTATTTTAACAGTTTTATGTTACAGCTAAGATGCATGATTATTAAGATTCAAGGTCAGTGAAGCAAAGAAAATCTAATATTCATATTTACTATCTGTGGTGTCTAATTACCTTGTGATCGCCAACATATGGTGCTAACGCGGAAAATTGATGTTTTGTGATATTCCATCTGTATGAATCCCACTAATGTCCGCACTCAAGTGAAACAATCCAAAAAGTGTCAATGAAATTTAACTACTGATCACTGTTCAAAAATGTGATAATAATGTGTAATCTCTAATGTAGTCAACAAAATGTGTCCAAGTTTATAACTTGTCTATGAATTACTTAAGCTTTTGCAGTAATACTCAGCACTCAGCAGCATAATCCATGCCCTATTACAGACCTAACGGGTTGTCACAAAATCAGTAACTTTAAGCATCATTTGCTCCTCTAGGAGAAAAGCATTACAAAAGTTGTCAATGAGAATGGTTCATCTAAACATCCATATGATGGGTAAATTGGAGAGTGAGAGATTATAAATGGCCTGGATGTTAGGGGCATTCACGTTCATTCATCAAGCATGTACGATATACACAGACTGAATGCACATTGAAAAAATACAATAATTTTTTACTCAAAATCCATTGCAGAAATTCAATGCTAACCCTTAGATTTCTGCTGTAGGTTTGGCAGTTTGCATGTCATGAATCTGCCTGTGGATTGAGCCCCATTCAGCAGTTTTCATGTGGTTACTATTAATAGGGGGACTCACCCATTGGCTTTCCAAATCATCTGACAAGAGTGAAATGTGATTTTGCACCCTTGTTTATTTTTTCTGTGCCAGAATGTTATTATATTGTATAATGTTATTGCCAGAATAATATGTGCCTGGGGTATAAGTAAAATTAAAAAACAACAACTGGCACATAGCACAGTAGACTGACTACACTACATATACTGTAGATAAGCAGCATACAGCCTTTCAACCTGTTTATATAAAAAACCTAGGTAGCTTATGTAACAAATTACCAGTTTATTATTATAGATTAATGGGATAGCTGAGAAGACTTGTAGGTACAGAGGTAGGTCAGCCAGTATTCTCTTTCATGACGGACCTGCCTTATCAAAGTCTCTGTAGGGACCCCAATAATCAATCATCCTTTAGCAACATGTTGTTGCATGCCACTGCATTTGCATTTAGTTTTATGGTGGACGCCAAATTGATATTACTGTTTGGCCCCTAGGCAAACTGTCCAACTATGAATCAGATGTACTGTACACATTTATTCATGTATGTCTAATATCTTGTGACATACATTTGAGGATCTGTTAGGCTTAGAGACACATTTAGTAAGAACATATCTTTACACAATAGATGAATATCCACCAAAATGATCATTTTCAGATGGATCAGCCGAACATCTTATGTGTTTGGGGTGTCGACAAAAATAATTTTTTTCATGTTTGTTTAACATCTTGTAACATCAAATAAATTAATGGTAGTAGGACGCACTGGGTTGTTGGTTCACCAACCAGGGTGATCTCAGTTCAGTAGTTTCACCTCACTACTAAATGGATTGATTTAAAAAGGAATATAGAAACCGGGCACACCTGAGAATACCTAGATAATCACACTTTAATAATTGAATAAAAATGGAATGTGATGGATCTAGAAACACATGCAGTCTATATATACAAAGATAGCAAATGACCCCTATATAGCAATCAAATAGCCTATATAAATCGTATAGCTAAACAGGAACCAACTATGCAAAAGATGGCATTGAACTGACGAATAATAGTACAGGGAGTGCAGAATTATTAGGCAAATGAGTATTTTGACCACATCATCCTCTTTATGCATGTTGTCTTACTCCAAGCTGTATAGGCTCGAAAGCCTACTACCAATTAAGCATATTAGGTGATGTGCATCTCTGTAATGAGAAGGGGTGTGGTCTAATGACATCAACACCCTATATCAGGTGTGCATAATTATTAGGCAACTTCCTTTCCTTTGGCAAAATGGGTCAAAAGAAGGACTTGACAGGCTCAGAAAAGTCAAAAATAGTGAGATATCTTGCAAAGGGATGCAGCACTCTTATAATTGCAAAGCTTCTGAAGCGTGATCATCGAACAATCAAGCGTTTCATTCAAAATAGTCAACAGGGTCGCAAGAAGCGTGTGGAAAAACCAAGGCGCAAAATAACTGCCCATGAACTGAGAAAAGTCAAGCGTGCAGCTGCCAAGATGCCACTTGCCACCAGTTTGGCCATATTTCAGAGCGGCAACATCACTGGAGTGCCCAAAAGCACAAGGTGTGCAATACTCAGAGACATGGCCAAGGTAAGAAAGGCTGAAAGACGACCACCACTGAACAAGACACACAAGCTGAAACGTCAAGACTGGGCCAAGAAATATCTCAAGACTGATTTTTCTAAGGTTTTATGGACTGATGAAATGAGAGTGAGTCTTGATGGGCCAGATGGATGGGCCCGTGGCTGGATTAATAAAGGGCGGAGAGCTCCAGTCCGACTCAGACGCCAGCAAGGTGGAGGTGGAGTACTGGTTTGGGCTGGTATCATCAAAGATGAGCTTGTGGGGCCTTTTCGGGTTGAGGATGGAGTCAAGCTCAACTCCCAGTCCTACTGCCAGTTTCTGGAAGACACCTTCTTCAAGCAGTGGTACAGGAAGAAGTCTGCATCCTTCAAGAAAAACATGATTTTCATGCAGGACAATGCTCCATCACACGCGTCCATGTACTCCACAGCGTGGCTGGCAAGAAAGGGTATAAAAGAAGAAAATCTAATGACATTGCCTCCTTGTTCACCTGATCTGAACCCCATTGAGAACCTGTGGTCCATCATCAAATGTGAGATTTACAAGGAGGGAAAACAGTGCACCTCTCTGAACAGTGTCTGGGAGGCTGTGGTTGCTGCTGCACGCAATGTTGATGGTGAACAGATCAAAACACTGACAGAATCCATGGATGGCAGGCTTTTGAGTGTCCTTGCAAAGAAAGGTGACTATATTGGTCACTGATTTGTTTTTGTTTTGTTTTTGAATGTCAGAAATGTATATTTGTGAATGTTGAGATGTTATATTGGTTTCACTGGTAAAAATAAATAATTGAAATGGGTATATATTTGTTTTTTGTTAAGTTGCCTAATAATTATGCACAGTAATAGTCACCTGCACACATAGATATCTCCCTAAAATAGCTAAAACTAAAAACAAACTAAAAACTACTTCCAAAAATATTCAGCTTTGATATTAATGAGTTTTTTGGGTTCATTGAGAACATGGTTGTTGTTCAATAATAAAATTAATCCTCAAAAATACAACTTGCCTAATGATTCTGCACTCCCTGTATAGTCGATCCTGTTGAGAAATAGTGACTGTGGCCCCTGTTCATATAGTAGTGTTTGTTTATATAGCAGCAGTAGGCAGATATGACAGCAGTGCTGACAGTGATGGTGGCGATGAAGTTCAAGTTCATATACTGATTATCATTAGCAGCAAAGATAAAGAGAAAAATATTTTTACATGTCCATATTTCGTAACAGCCTTGGACATTAAGTCATTGAAAAAAGTCTCTGAATCGAATTCTATATCAAACGCGATAATGCTCTAACTGAGTACAGCAGCGCCCTGCTGTATTGCTAGCTCTGCAGCGTCCCGCTGAAGTTAGGTGCTGTTGCTTGTAGTGATTGAGCCGGCATATATATCAAAACAGTCTTACCAGGGATTCAACCTTTGCCGTCCTACAGCTGCGGACCTCAATGAAACGGTATTCTTATGTCCTGCACGCTGTTTGTTGGCCACGCTGGTGGTGCTGTTGCTTGTAGTGATTGAGCCGGCATATATGTCAAAAAATTTTGACCTGTCACTCAGAGAATGTTATTTATATCATAGAATGTCCCTGCAAATGACAATATATTGGTAGAACCAAAAGACCCCTTACAAAACGTCTAGCAGAGCATATAGGGGACATCAAAAAAGGTTTGGAAACCCAGTCATTATCAAAACATTTTAAAATCGCCCACAATAGCGATCCATCTGGTTTAAAGTTTGCGGCTATAGACAAAGTATCTAGAAGTTGGAGAGGGGGAAACCATATTAGTAGGATGTCGAGGATGGAAACACAAAGGATTTTTGAAATGGAGACTATGATTCCGGCAAGATTGAATGGGGAATATAAAATATTTGGTTTCCTGTAGGGTGAGCCCCACCGAGTAGGGTTATTGCTCGGTGGGTTTCCCCCTTGTTGGTGGGCCTTCTCCACATCGAGACATTTAACCCACATTGAGACACTCAAGTACTTTGTATGAAATCCACATAAGAACATTATGTAATATGAAGATCCTATGGTTCTATTTATCCCTTTTTAGACATTTATACTGTATTTCCCATCAGGTTTTATTGTTTTATTATTATTAGTACCAATATTTTTATTGCCAACCAAATTTTTTATTTCATAATATGGTACAATTTTTTAATAAAGGTAGTTTTTTTATTTCTAACATATATTTTGGGGTATATTCAATTTTTATCCTCAATACAAAAGCTCCTAGGACAACAATAGAGCAGTCGACAGTGAAAACACAACAGAAAAGCATTGATACCGCATTGACCCAAATTGCGTTTTATATGCTAATGGAAAGACCATCCATTAAACTAATATTGTATGGATGGATATACTGAGGGGAGACTGCAAATGTGAAATAGTGTATCCAACATTCGGCATAATAGAGTTAAAAGCAAAACCTTTACGTGAGAACGGAATACCCATGCCACTTCCGGATCGGAATCCATGCCGAATTTTGTATAAAACACCATCATTATATAAAAGAGTTCTTTCGGGGGGGGGGGGGGTCCGATTACCACTGAAGAAGGGGACATTATAACCCCAAAACGCATCTGGTCAGACCCCCCCACATGGATGCATTGTGAAGGCACAGTGAAAGACCATTGCCGAATACCAGTTTGCAAGACCGCGTGAGAGGTGGTACCAAAACGGAGACCATATCCAAACCGGCGCGCTCACGTGCAGTGATCCACCAGCGTGGCCAACAAACAGCGTGCAGGACATAAGAATATCGTTTCATTGAGGTCCGCAGCTGTAGGACGGCAAAGGTTGAATCCCTGGTAAGACTGTTTTGATATATATGCCGGCTCAATCACTACAAGCAACAGCACCTAACTTCAGCGGGACGCTGCAGAGCTAGCAATACAGCGGGACGCCGCTGTACTTAGTTAGGGCATTATCGCGTTAGATATAGAATTCGATTCAGTGACTTTTTTCAATGACTTAATGTCCAAGGCTGTTACAAAATATGGACATGTAAAAATATTTTTTCTCTTTATCTTTGCTGCTAACGATAATCAGTATATGAACTTGAACTTCATCGCCACCATCACTGTCAGCACTGCTGTCATATCTGCCTATTGCTGCTATATAAACAAACACTACTATATGAACAGGGACCACAGTCACTATTTCTCAACAGGATCGACTATACTATTATTCATCAGTTCAATGCCATCTTTTGCATAGTTGGTTCCTGTTTAGCCATACGATTTATAGAGGCTATTTGATTGCTATATAGGGGTCATTTGCTATATTTGTATATATAGACTGTATGTGTTTTTAGATCCATCACATTCCATTTTTATTCAATTATTAAAGTGTGGTTATCTAGGTATTCTCAGTTGTTCCTCTATATTCCTTTTTAAATCTTGCAACATATATCTGAGTCTATATTGGGTTTAGGAACACAATAAGGAAGGACACATCTTTACACTAGGCCTTCAAACTTTTTAAAAAATTCTGTAAACTTAAGGCTACTTTGACACTGCCTGATTGGTACTACCGTAACACGAGTGTGAAACTTTCCTAAACCAAACCGAATCTCCAGAGGTTCTCTCATCTCTATCTCAAATCAATACTAGAGGGATTAATAAATACATAGGTCACTGGATAGTTTTATCCTTATACGATAGGGTATCTATATACAGGTGCAGCCAAGCTAAACTTGATAGTTAACATGTTAAGTAAAGAATGGCAATGAAAAGTGTACTCACTTTTCAATGGTTTCAACGGCTTTTGTCACAAAATAACCATGATAACTAGAGTTGAGCGAAAACCTGGAAGTTCGGGTTCGCCGGGTTCGTACGAACTTTGTCACAAAGTTCGAGATCAGGAACCGAACTTGACCCGAACTTAACCCCGAACCCAAATTCCCTTTGAAGTCAATGGGGACCCAAACTTTGGGGCACTAAAATGGTTCTAAAAGAGTAATGGAAAGGGCTAGAGGGCTGCAAAAGGCAGCAAACTGTGGGTAAGAGCATGACAAGTGCTCTGCAAACAAATGTGGATAGGAAAATGACTTAAAATAAAAAAAAAATAAAATTAAACATAATAATCTTGAACTAGGAGGAAGAGGTCCATATGGAGTAGGAGGTTGAGGTCGTGGACATGGCGGTGTAAGTGGACATGGCAGTGTAGGTGGAAGCAGCGGTGGAGGAGGAGGAGGTAGCCAACAATTTTTTTTAAAATTTTGTTTGGGTAGACCACAAAACATTGTGGAATATATAAAATAAAACAAAGAGAAAGTTCACTGGAGTATAACAATGGCTGTGTGAGGCCGGTATAAATGTCTATGCTGCACAAGATACGGACAAGTCCTGTGGGATCCATGCCTGGTTCATGCGGCTGAGCTTGTCTGTGATAACGCCCCCTGCCGTGCTAAATACACATTCAGACGATACACTGGCTGCAGGAAGGCCAGCACCTCTAAGGTGTAAAGGGCAAGCTCAGGCCATGTGCCCAATTTGGAGACCCAGAAGTTGAATGGGGCAGACCCATCAGTCAGTACATGTAGGCATGTGCACACATACTGCTCCACGATGTTGCTGAACTGTTACCTCCTGCTAAGACATTGCAAATCAGCTGGTGGTGTTGGTTGTTGTGGCGTGGTGACAAAGCTTTTCAACATTTCAGCCATCCTAACCCTGTCTTCTGAGGTGCAGGCAGTGCCCCAGCTGCGTGGCGACCTCTTCCTCCTCTTCTGCCTTTGTCTTGTGCTTCCACTGAGCCCCCACTGTCAGATGAGAATGCCATCAGCAGCGCGTCTACCAGTGTGCCCTGGTAGTCGCGCATCTTTCAATCACGCTGTCCTCTGTGGGAGGTGTATCGTCAGTGTCCTCGATATCCCCCCAACCATGCTGCAGTGATGGCCCTGAGCTGATTTGGGGGCCACCCTGCTGTGAATACGGTTCCTCCTCATCCCCCCTCTCCTCCTCATCCTCCTTATCCTCCAGAACTGTGCCCTGGCTGGACAATTGTGTACTTGGCCTATGTTGGTGCAGGAACCCACCCTCTGATCCACTTGTGAATGACTGGCCTGATAACCGTGGAAATTATCCCTCTACCTCCTTCTCTTCCTCCTATGCCACATCCTTTTACATCATCACCTGAAGCGTTTTTTCAAGGAGATATAGAAGTGGGATATTAACACTGAGAACGGCGTCATCTGCACTGGCCATGTTGGTGGAGTAGTCGAAACAGCGCAACAAGGCACACAAGTCTTGCATGGAGGCCCACTCAGTGTCATTGAAGTGGTGCTGTTCCGCAGAGCGACTCACCCGTGCAGCTTACACTCCACTGTCGCCTGCTGCTGCTCGTACAGTCTCTCCAGCATGTGCAAGGTGGTGTTTGACATTGTTGGCACGTTTCATATGAGGCGGTGAGAGGGAAGGCTGAAGTTATGCTGCAGTGCAGACAGGCGAGCAGCATCAGGTTGAGAAGGCCGAAAGCGCGCACAGACGGCCCACACATTCTGCAGCAGCTCAGACATATCGGGATACTTTTTCAGGAATTTCTGCACCACCAAATTCAGCACATGCGCCAGACAAGGGATGTGCATCAAACTGGCTCAGCCCAGAGCTGCTAGGAGATTTCGCCCATTATCGCACACCACCAGGCCGGAGTTGAGGCTCAGTGGCACCAACAACTCATTGGTCTGTTGTCCCATACCAGTCCACAGCTCCTGCGCGGTATTGTATTTGTCCCCCAAACAGTTGAGTTTCAAAAATGCCTGCTGTCATTCTCCCCTGGCTGTGCTGAAGTTGCTGGTGAAGGTGTTAAGCTGAAAGGATGAGGAGGTGTTAGAGGAGGAAGAGGAGTAGGAGGAGGAGGCAACAGGAGGTAAAGAGAAATGGTCTGCAATCCTCGGTGGTGAAAGGATATTCGCCAAACAGCTATCCGCCTCAGGCCCAGCCGCGACTGCATTTACCCAGTGTGCTGTTAGGGAGATATAACGTCTCTGCCCGTGCTTACTGGTCCACATATCGGTAATTATGTGGACCTTGCCACAGATGGCGCTGCGCAGTGCACACCTAATTTTGTCCCCCACTTGTTTCTGCGGGTAAGGGATGGCTCACCTGGAAAAGTAGTGGTGGCTGGGAACGACGTACTGTGGGACAGCCAACGCCATAAGGTTTTTAAAACTCTCCCTCTCCACCAGACAGTATGACAGCATTTCAAAGGCCACAAATTTTGAAATGCTGGCATTAAGGGCCAGGGGGGTACTTCCTCTTTTGATCCATTGTTTGGAAGATGAACAGCTGAATGATGCCATGGGACATTGTGGTGCTGCTTGTTGAAGGTGACGGACGTGATGGCGTTGCTGACACATGCTCTGTTTGCGGGGAGGCCGGTCCAATGTCACTCCAGAGGTGGAGGAAGAGGCCGAGACTGCAGCAGGAGGAGCCTGAGAGGTTTCTTGGTTTTGGAGGTGTTTACTCCACTGCTGCTCGTGCTTTGCACTTAGATGCCTGGTCATGAAGGTTGTGCTCAAGTTTAGAATGTTTATGCCTCGCTTCAGGCTCTGATTGCACAGTGTGCAAACCACTCGTGTCTTGTCGTCTGCACATTGTCTGGGGTATTGCCATGCCAGGGAACTCCTTGGAGCTGGCTTTGTTGTGCTTGGTCCCTGGTAGAGTTGTCGCAAACATAAAATTTTACCTTTGCGAACGGCGAACGCGAACTTCCGCAAATGTTCGCGAATCGGGCGAACCGCCATAGACTTCAATAGGCAGGCGAATTTTAAAATCCACAGGGACTCTTTCTGGCCACAATATTGATGGAAAAGTTGTTTCAAGGAGACTAACACCTGGACTGTGGCATGCCGGAGGGGGATCCATGGCAAAACTCCCATGGAAAATTACTTAGTTGACGCAGAGTCGGGTTTTAATCCATAAAGGGCATAAATCACCTAACATTCCTAAATTGTTTGGAATAACGTGCTTTTAAACATCCAGTGTGTGTATACGATCAGGTATAATCAGGTAGTGTAAGGGTTATGCCCGCTTTACAGTGACAGACAAAACTCTGACAGACCAAACTCCCCATTTAACGCACCACAAACAACCGCAAACAGTCCATTTGCACAACCGCAAACTCCCTATTTGCACAAGGTTGGATACCAAGCTAGCCATGTCCCTTTCCTTGTCCTCACTGACTTCATTGAAGGTCTTTTTCTCCACCCAGCCACGTACAACACCAAGGGTCCCTGAAAGGTGACAACAAGCCCCCTGGGACTCCTGCTGTGGATGGTCTTTCACCTCCTCAAAGCCACCTTCCTCCTCTGACTCCTCTTCTTCAGACTCCTCTCTCTGCGTTGCCACAGGTCCAGCAATGAACGATGACAAGGCTGCTTCTGGTGACCACAACTCTTCCTTTTCATGCTCATCTACGGCCTGATCCAACACTTTACGCAGGGCACGCTCCAGAAAAAACGCATATGGGATGAGGTCGATGATGTTGCCTTGGGTTTGGCTGACCAAGTTTGTCACCTCCGCAAAAGGACGCATGAGCCTACAGCCATTGTGCATGAGCGCTCAGTAATGGGGCCAAAAAATACCCAGCTCCGCAGAGGCTGTCCTCTTTTTTTTTTAAATTAAAAAAATCTGTTCTTACCAGTTTTATCTCTGTTTTGTCCCCTATCAGGGGCCGGTGCATGGAATAGATTTTAGGAGATGGAAAAAGATGGTTGGTCGGTCCTCTGCTTTCCAATTTGGGGCACTGCGGGTGTGCCGTGCAATGTACTGTGACACCCTATATGAGTGGTGTGTTAAGTAGTACTATTCCTATCAGTTTAATTTCTGTTACATCCCCTATCAAGGGTCGTGTATCGAATAGATTTTAGGAACCAGGAGATGGAAAAAGATGATTGGTCGTTCTTTTACTTCCAATCTGGGGCACTGCGCGTGCGCCGCGCAATGTACTGTGTCACCAATATAAATAGTGTGAACTACTATTCTTACCATTTTAATCTTTGTTAAGTCCCCTATCAGGGGACGTGTATTGAATTTAATCCTTGCATCGGGAGATAGAGAAAAAAGCTTGCAATTTGTGTTAACTAAGTACTATTCCTATCAGTTTAATCTCTGTTTTGTCCCTTATCAGGGCCAGGGCCGGTGTAGTGAATAGATTTTTGGAACCGGGAGATGGAAAAAGACTCATGCTCGGTCCGCTTCGTTTGAATTTTAGGTCACTGCGCCGTGCAATGTACTGTGACATCCTATATGAGTGGTGGGCAGTGGGAACAGTACAGTCTGTGGGCCTGACACACACTGGCAGGCAACTGCAATTATATTATTAGTGATGAGCGCGAATATTCGCAAAGCGAATATTTTTCTCAAATATTGGCATTTCGCGATTTCGCGAATATGTCGAATACTTGAGCCCATATTCGTAATTACAAATATTCGATCATAAGAAACTGTCCACTGTTTTGTCCCCATAGTATATGCTAATCTAGAAAAGATATGCGCTGCCTATCTCGCCTGCCATCCATGTTAAATGTGCAATTTGGTTGAATATATCGAATATAGCACTATATTCGACGATTTTGAATATACGGCCATATTCGCAATTTTGTCCCTTTGTATGTTCATAGTGCTAGAGCTGCCGCCACGTGCTGCAAAGCAATACCTGCGAAATCTCAACTAGCGATTAATCGCAAATGCCAATTTCTGTCCCAATGTAATAATAAAAAAAAACGTCCTGTCTCAAATAACAATCTAATCCATGGTTTTGGTTCTGCTGTCAGACTATAGACTGTAGTCGAAAAAAAAAGATTCTGCGAACGTACGTAACTAGCATATTAGCACCAATCTAATCGCGGTTTGTCTTTCTTTCTATATACAGCGTTAACATGTTTTGTGAATATTCGTATATGCCTTATTCGCAGGATTCCATTCGCACCAACGACTCCCGCGCTCTCTTGGCCTTAATAGTTCTAATGCATCCTGATCTTTGCAAAAAGTCCAACAAGTCTAATTACAGCATTTCATACCTAATCCACTGTCTGGACCATGTGATATTAGAAGAAATAGAAGATTTGACGAATATCTTGAATATAATTACATATGCCATGTGCGCATATGCGCATTAATAGTTCATTTTAGGTGATTTCATTCTAAAACCTGCCTGCTTTATCAAGATCAACCAATGAGAAGGCCTAGCAACAAACTTAGCAACAAATCATATTGAAGCCTACCCACTCACTATAAAAAGGAAGGCGCACCCGGCAGCCATTTTGTGGTGTTGTAGTTGTGGTATAGAGAGGAGCTGTGGTGTTGGTTGTGGTGCAAAAAAGTGTTATATCAGAATTTTTCTTCACAAATTCATCGCCAAATAATTATTTTTAGCTAGTTAGTGTTAGTTAGGGTTTAGGGATTAGCTGTTAGGGACAAAATTTCAGTGTTAGGTTAGTTTAGTTTAGTGTCATTAGAGTTAGTTAGGGCTGATAGGTTTAGAGCAGGGATTAGTGTAGGGCTTTAGTGTTAGGGAATACTAAATACAGAGGTAGAATATTAGTGTAGGTTAGTGTTAGGGCAGTCTAATAATAATCGTAGATAGTTAGGGTAGTCAGGGATTTAGGGCCTTAGTGTTTTGTCAGTCCGTTAGTGTTTGTTGTCTTGGTTTGTCTTGTCTCTTTCTGTAAGAAAAAAGGTTCCTTACTGTTAAGTGTTATTGTTTTCTGGTTCTGTGCTGTCCACGTCTTATTGTCTTCGTCCCTCAGTGCTTGTATTAACCACATCAGGCCCCCTAGCTTAAACACACTTAATGACCAGGCCACTTTTTAGAATTCTGCACTACACTACTTTCAAGGTTTATTGCTCGGTCATACAACTTACCACTCAAATTAATTTTACCTCATTTTCTACTCACTAATAGAGCTTTCATTTGGTGGTATTTCATTGCTGCTGACATTTTTACTTTTTTTGATATTAATAAAAAATGACCGAAATGTTTGCAAAAAAATGACATTTTTCATTTTCAGTTTAAAAAAAAAAAAAAACTACATTTCTACATACATTTTTCTCTAAATGTATTGTTCTACATGTCTATGATAAAAAAAAATTATATTTATTGGTTTGGGTAAAAGTTATAGTGTTTACAAACTATGGTGCAAAAAAAGTGAATTTCCGCATTTTTACTTTCTGAGCACTTGTCATGTTTCCTAAGGCACTACAATGCCCAGACAGTAGAAACACCCCACAAATGACCCCATTTCGGAGAGTAGACACCCTAAGGTATTCGCTGATGGGCATAGTGAGTTCATGGAAGTTTTTATTTTTTGTCACAAGTTAGCGGAAATGGATTTTTTTTTCAAAAAATTTCATTTTCCGCTAACTTGTGACAAAAAATAAAAACTTCCATGAACTCACTATGCCCATCAGCGAATAACTTAGGGTGTCTACTTTCCAAAATGGGGTCACTTGTGGGGTATTTATACTGCCCTGGCATTTTAGGGGCCCCTAAAGCGTGATAAGTAGTTTTGTATTCAAATGCGTAAAAATGCCTTGTGAAATCCTAAAGGTACTCAATGGAATTAGGGCCCCTTTGCGCATTTTGGCTATAAAAAAGTGTCACACATATGGTATCGCCGTACTCAGGAGACGTAGGGAAATGTGTTTTGGGGTGTATTTTTACATATACCCATACTGTGTGTGAAAAATATCTCTGTAAATGACAACTTTTTCAATTTATTTATACAAAGTTGTCAATTTACAGAGATATTTCTCTCATCCAGCATAGGTATATGTAAAAATACACCCCCAAAACACATTGCCTTACTTCTTCTGAGTACGGCGATATCAAGAGTGACAATTTTTTTGCAGCTAAGATGCACAAAGGGGCCCTAATTCCAATGAGTACCTTTAGGATTTCACAGGGCATTTTTGCGCATTTGGATTCCAGACTTCTTCTCACCCTTTATGGGCCCCTAAAATGCCAGGACAGTAAAAATATCTCACAAGTGACCCCATTTTAGAAAGAAGACACCCCAAGGTATTCGGTGAGGGGCATGGTGAGTTCATAGAAGTTTTTTTTTTTTTGGCACCCCTCACGGAATACCTTGGGGTGCCTACTTTCTAAAATGGGGTCACTTGTGGGGTATTTATACTTGCCTGGAATTTTAGGGGCCCCCAAAGCGTGAGATGAAGTCTGGAATCCAAATGTGTAAAAATGCCCTGTGAAATCTTAAAGGTACTCATTGGAATTAGGGCCCCTTTGCGCATCTTGGCTGTAAAAAAGTGTCCCTCATGTGGTATTGCCATGTATTTTTACATATACCCATACTGTGTGTGAAAAATATCCCTGTAAATGACAACTTTTTCCATTTTGCTATGCAAAGTTGTCAATTTACAGAGATATTTCTCTCACCTAGCATAGGTATATGTAAAAATACACCCCAAAACACATTGCCCTACTTCTCCTGAGTACGGCGATTCCTCATGTGTGACACTTTTTTTCAGCCAAGATGCGCAAAGGGGCCCTAATTCCAATGAGTACCTTTTAGGAGGGAATTTTTACGCATTTTTCTTCTCACACTTTAGGGCCCCTAAAATGCCAGGGCAGTATAAATACCCCACATGTGACCCCATTTTAGAAAGAAGACACCCCAAGGTATTCTGTGAGGGGCATGGCGAGTTCATAGAAGATTTTTTTTTTTTGCACAAGTTAGCGGATTTTGAATATTTTTTTTTCTCACAAAGTCTCCATTTCTGCTAACTTGTGACAAAAAGTTCAATCTTTTATGGACTCAATATGCCCCTCAGCGAATACCTTGGGGTGTCTTCTTTCCAAAATTGGGAAATGTACTGCTCTGGCATTTGAGGTTCTCCGCAATTCTTACATGTATGGCCAGCATTAGGAGTTTATGCTATTCTCCTTATATGGAGCATACGGGTAGTGAGATTTTTTTTTCCGTTCAGCCTCTGGACTGAAAGAAAAAATAAACAGCACAGATTTCTTCATTCACATCGATCGATGTGAAAATATGCAAAAAAAAAAAAAAGAGGGGCCTGGCGATTGCCAGGACATAGGGGCTCCGCCCAAACATCCATATCCACTTCAGCTCCTATGTCCTGGCAAACGTGATTTCTCCATTCACATTGATCAATCGATCGTTGTGGAGGAAGACATCTTTGCCAGATTTTTGATACAAAGTGTTTGCCAAAGCATATGAACTCCAACACCTCTCCTCAGCTCATATGCCTGGGCAAACGTACCTGTACTGCAGAGGAGAAATCTCATCCTGCAGCGTCGCATACACCGACTTCACGTGTCTTCTGACAGCAGCGCAATGCTTCTCTCAGAATGCACATCAGTGCTGCAGCGTTTTCGTCGGTTGGTCCAGCTGGAAAATAAAGGGTGGTTAGAAAAAAAAAAAAAAAAAGAAGAAAAAACAAGCAGCAGGCTCATAAATTTGAACGTTACGAACTTTATAAACCTGAACATCATAAAACTTTTAAAACCTAAACTAACTCAATATTTCTTTTTCTTGCTACCTTGTTTAATTTTTTTTTTCTTTTCACTGTTTATTTTCCTTGCAGAAACCTCTCCTCTCCCATAGGACAATGTGTAAAGTGTAAATCGCACAGAGATGGTGCGAAGTACATTATGCACTTTATCCCAAGTGAAAGGAGATGTTTCTACCATTTCACATAGCTGCAGTAGCACACTAGCACCCCTGTGTGTTAGGGTCTCTCAAAACCTAGTATCCCGAGAGACCCTTGTGTAAAAACTACCTGTGTCCTGCGGTCCCTACGTCCCTAAGTGTACCTGAGTGTGGTACTTCCGGAAACACTCCCCTAGGAGTGTTTCCCCTAGGACTGGTTGCCCGTTCAATTTGGATTGTCGTGTCTGCGTGAATGGAGGAGAGCATGTAAACGTCACGCTTGTCTCTCCATTTCACCGCGAGCAGTTCTTTGTTACACAAGGCAGCCCTCTCCCCCCTTGCAATTCGGGTGGTAACGAGCAGTTTGGGGAATCCCCGGTGACTAGGTCGCGTGGTGCCACAGCAGATAATCTGTTTTAGGAACAAATGCCTGAAGAGGGGAACACTGTTGTGTAGAAATTGTCCACATAAAGATGGTATCCCTTGCCGAATAAGGGTGACACCAAGTCCCAGACTGTCTTCCCACTGCTCCCCAGGTAGTCAGAGCAACTGACTGGCTCCAGGGTCTGATCTTTACCCTCATAGACACAAAATTTGTGTGTATAGCCTGTGGCCCTTTCACAGAGCTTATATAATTTGACCCCATACCGGGCGCGCTTGCTTGGGATGTATTGTTTGAAGCCAAGGCGCCTGGTAAAATGTAAAAGGGACTCGTCTATGCAGATGTTTTGTGCAGGGGTATACAAATCTGCAAATTTGGTGTTAAAGTGGTCTATGAGGGGCCGAATTTTGTGGAGCCGGTCAAAAGCTGGGTGGCCTCTGGGACGAGAGGTTGTGTTGTCACTAAAGTGCAGGAAACGCAGGATTGTCTCAAATCATGTCCTGGACATGGCAGCAGAGTACATGGGCATGTGATGAATTGGGTTCGTGGACCAATATGACTGCAATTCATGTTTTTTTGTCAGGCCCATGTTGAAGAGAAGGCCCAGAAAAGTTTTAAATTCGGAAACTTGGACTGGTTTCCACCGGAAAGGCTGGGCATAGAAGCTTCCCGGGTTGTTGGTTATAAATTGAGTGGCATACCATTTTTTTCTTCTATGACTAGTTTAAGGAGCTCCACAGTGAAGAACAGCTCAAAAAGCCCCAGCGCCGATCCGATCTGAGCTGTCTCCACCTGAACTCCTGACTGGGCAATGAAAGGGGGAACTAATGGTGCGGCTGAAGATGGGGGCTGCAAATCAGGGTTTGCCAGCACCTCACAGACTCTAAGGGCTCTACGGGCCTGTCTGTGCGGTGGCTGCGACAGGGGAACTACTGCATGTGCCACCGTACCAGCTTCAACTGCACTTCTGGTACTCGCCACTTCACCATGTTCTACGGCAGTGCTGGTACTAGGTCCAGGATGGGCTGCGCTGCTGGTGTATGCCTCACCACGTAATCCGACAGCGCCAGCCCCACTCTGCTGCTCTTGAAATGGATCCTGCGCAACCTGTGGTCTAGCGACACAGGGCCGGGTACGCCTGGTGGTATCAGGGACCTCAACCTCCTCGTCCGAACTTTGGGTCAGACTGCCACATCTTTCTACAGGTTCATATTCTGACCTGCTAGATTCGTCAGATGAGGGTTCCCATTCCTCATCCGACTGGGTCAGAATCCTGTAGGCCTCTTCAGACGAATACCCCTAATTTGCCATTTGGACAACTAAATTTAGGGGGTATTCCCTGAGACTACCCAAGAAAAAAAGCAAGCCTGTCTTACAAATGGGAGGCTAGCGAAGTACAGAAAGCCGCTGCGATTGATAAAAAATATCAAAACTGATTTTTTTTTTATCGCCGCAGCGATAACTATTTTTGTCACTGCGGCGGGGCGGGCGTGGGTGAACGCACGTGTGGGCGACGGATCAGGTCTGATTAGGCAAACACTGCGTTTTGGGTGGGGGCGAACTAAGGTGATACTAATACTATTATAGATATGACTGTGATCAGTTCTGATCACTTACAGATACTATAAAAGTACAAATGCTGATTAGCGCTACGCTAATCAGCGAATCAGTGACTGCGGTGTGGTGGGCTGGGCGCTAACTGAAGCTAACTACCTACCAAAGGGACCTAAACTAACCTAAACCTAGCAGTCAATACTGGTGAAAAAAAAAGTGACAGTTTACACTGATCACTTTTTTTCCTTTCACTAGTGATTGACAGGTGATTGATAGGGGGTGATCAAGGGGTTAATTGGGGTGATGGGGGGTGATATGGGCCTGTGTGTCTGGTGCTTGGTGTACTCACTGTCACATGTGTTCTGTGATGGGTCCAACCAATAAAAAAGGACCCAGCACAGAGCACAGAAGCCATTCAATGCATTATATTAATAAATATAATGCATTATATGGCTTTTGATTCATTTTTTTTTAAAGTCACCAGCCTACTAGCGCAGATCATTGGCTGGCAGGCTGGTGACGAACTTGTCCTGCGCCTTCCCCGATATTCTCGCGAAATGACGCACCCGCGCGTCAGCGAGGGATAACTGGGCCGCGCGATCACGCGTATCTGTGCGCGGCGGTCCATAGGTGGTAAAAAAAAAAAAAAAAAGGATCTGTTAGGTTAGTTTTTCCTGTCTTGTCTTTGTCTTATTGTCTGTGTTGTTCTGTTAGTGTAGTGTAGTACTTAATCCCAACAAAAAAAAAAGTTAATTTAGTGTTAACTGTCAGTTCCATCGGTGCTGTTCTGTCTGTGTCTGATTGTCTTTTTCCCGTCGTTCTTCCAGTTTAAAAAAAAACTAAACAAACAAAAAAACTTAGTGTTTCCTGTCTTGTCTGTGTCTTACTGTCTGTGTTTTTTTTTTCTGTTAGTGTAGTACTTCATAAAAAAAGGAAAAAAATAAAAAAAAAATAGTGTATTACATTTGACTGTTGGTATCGTCTGTCTTGTTGGGGCCTGATTGTCCCAGTCTTTTTGTTGTACTCTTTTTTTTCTGTCGAAAAAAAACTTTAAAAAGCCAATTAAAAAAAGCTTTCAGTTTAGTTTTTATTTAGTGTAGGGCTTTTGGTCCTTTACTTTTATTTTTATTTTATTTCTTTGTTTTACATATTCCCACTCTCCTCTCCCACCCCAATAAAGTTTGCACCATCACCCAATTTCCTTTTTATTTTATTTAGGATTAATTCATTCTTTTATTTTTGTGTCATACCGTATATATCGGTGCAAACCGACAATTAATATGAGCGGCACAGGCCGTCAGACCAGCCGTGGTAGGGGCAGTCGAGGAGTGGGTTCCCGCCGCTGGACAGCAGCCAGCAGGAGGCCGCTCCTCCAGTCACGGACAGGCGGGCGCAGTTGGCAAGGGCGTCTGTCTGATCCATGACTTTTTTCAAATGGGCAGTAGTCCAAGGCCCATCACGTCACAGGATGCAGAGGCTGTGATGACCCTTGTGGCCGACTCCAGTGCCACAGAGTCCTCAGCCCCGATCCCGAGTAGCAGCAGAAGCAGATCGCCGTCTCCCGAAGCAACCCCCACTCCATCAGAATTGTCCCCGTCCATGTTCGACCATGGGGACATTGAGCAGCAGGACATTCTGGGGATGGATTTGCTGGAGGATGAGCTCCAAGTCAGCCAGCCAGATGGGCAGGAGTTGTTGGAAGGGATGGGGGATAATGACGAGGAGGAGGAGGAGGAGGTAGTGGTAACGCCATACCATACCCCCTCTAAATCCCTTCCAACTGGTGCAGGTGTTGTAGGCCAGACAACCCCTGCATCTATCCAGACCCAGGCGTCAAGGGGTCTTCAGAGCCCAGGCATGGGCTCCATGCTGTCAGGTCCACTCAGTCCAGCAGTTTTGGACTCCGGATCTGATGTTGAACAGGAGGGTGCATGCGAACGGGTGCCACCTATTTTGGCAGGTCAGAGCAGCACTGAGGAAGGTAGGCACCCCAGGCAAACGGTGCGCACGGTCACCACCAGGGAGCCCAGTGGCAGGGGCTCTACTGGTGACCGCAGCAGGAGAAGGCAGCAGCAGCAGCAGCATCAGCAGCCGACATCTTCACCTGTGCGCACCGATGCCCAACAGGCACAAGCTAGCACCAACCCATTAGACAGGAGGTTGGTGCGCAAGTCGCCTGTTTGGGCTTTATTCACCCTGGCAACGGATGATGTTACAGTTGCCATTTGTAACCTCTGCCATGCCCGGGTGAGGAGAGGGAGGTCAGTTGCTCGTCTGGGTAACACAGCCCTCACCCAGCACATTCGACTGAACCACTGGCGGGAGTGGGATCAGATGAAGAGTGTTCGTAGCAGCAGCACCACCAGCAGTGTGCAGGGGACTGCAGCTGCTGCCACTGTCCAGCTGCCATCACATTCTCTGGCAGCTGCAGAGTCCCACTCTCTACCTCCCTCCAGTAGAGGTACTGGTACTGGCAGCCATGCCTCTCCAGAAAGTGCAGAATGTATGCATGTCGCTGGATCATGCTGTCAGCGACAGGGTACATCTCACAATGGATGCTTGGACCAGCAGACATGGGCAGGGTAGATACACCAGTTTTACTGCCCATTGGTTGTCCCTCCGAGGCGACGGGGAGGGATCGGCGGCATCAGACATAGTGGTGCCGACGCGGGGTGTACATGGGAGAAGTGCTGCTCTCCCTTGTGCCACTGTCTCCACTGCTGCTCAGTCCCCCAGCAAGGGTCCCTGTAGCTATGCAAGTGTGGGGCACGTCCGCTGCCAGGCCGTGCTCCAACTTGTGAGCTTGGGAGACCAGAGACACACTGGACCTGATGTTCTGGCTGCTCTACAGAATCAGGTCCAGAAGTGGCTGACACCCCGTAGGCTCCAGGCAGGTATGGTTGGCTGTGACAATGGCAGCAACCTACTCGCCGCCCTTCAGGCAGGCAGTCTGACCCACGTGACCCAGCATGCTCCACTAGGACCAGGCCCAGGACGAGGAGGATGATGAGGAGGATGATGACTATGGGGACGTCCAGGAGTCTGGGCCTGGTAAGGAGGGAGAGCCGGTGATGGGGGCACCGTTAGTCCGGGGGTGGGGCATCTCACAACGTGAGCAGCAGCAGCAGGAGGACCAGGAGGTCATGGGAAGGGGAAGTCATGAAGTGTCTCAGCGGGCCCATATGCAGAGATGCTTCAGGAGGGACCCCCGGTTAATGAAGATGAAGGAGAGGGACGACTTTTGGCTGGCCACCCTTATAGACCCGCGTTGTAAGGGGAAACTGGAGCAGTTCATCCCCGCCAGCCGGAGGCAGACCCGTATCGCCAAATTGCGGGACTGTCTCATCCACCGGCTGGAGGAGGCAAACCTTCGGCCTCCATCTCCAGTTTCCCCTGCCCATCTCACCCACCAGGCGGCTGGCACCAGCAGCACCAGCCGAGCAGGCGATCTGGGTGAGATGAGGCTCTTCTACCAGTCTGCGCGACCCAGTACCGCAAGAAGCAGCAGCAGCATTAGTCACCACCAGCGGCTGGACCGCATGGTGGATAACTACATAGGGTCGGTCGGTGCTTCCGACAGCATGAGCACCGACGACCCCATGGAGTACTGGGTTGCCAGACTGTACACCTGCCGTGAGCTTGCGCAGTATGCACTGGAGCTACTTTCCTGCCCCCTCCAGTGTACTGTCTGAGCAGGCATTCAGCGCGGCAGGTGGGGTGGTCACGGACAAGAGGACCCGTCTGTCCACTGACTCCGTGGACAGACTCACATTCATCAAGATGAATGAGTCCTGGATCGGCAGCGACTTTCTTTTTTATTATGTTGGTTCATTTAACTTAATAAACACCCAAAATAAATATTAAAAAAGGAAAATAATCATACAATTCACGTAAACCACATCAAAATGTTTCCTGAAAACAATAAATTATAAGGTGGTTTACTTTCAAACCGTTCTATTTTCTACACTGGATTACAGTTGAATGCCTAAACTGTGCTTGTCTGCCCCTTTATGGAAATGTAGGGGTGCGCCCTTGGCAGTGTGACCGACATGCTCTTCTGTTTTTAATTCTCGCTGCTGACTGATTATTCTGGCACATGTTTTACAATGCCTATACCAGGTTGCGCACTTGAAGTCAGTCGTCAAGGACCATAACTATAGATGTGTAACATGACAGAATTTTGACCCACGTTGAGATGAAACGACCACAGCACCAGACCCTTGGAGACTAATACATCCAGCACATGGCAAACCACTTTTCTACTCCCTTCCACGCTCTGACAATCTCTGGACGACGTGGTCGGGCCAAAGTCCTCTGCCCTTAGAATGTACATTGCCGATCGTGTTTGGTTGGGTCGACCGGTGGTTCCCATGTCTCCTCACAGACAAATGGAGGACAATTGAACTGCCGCTTAAACTTTCCGGTTCTTTTGTTCTCTGTGTTTAGGGAATCCAATATCGCTGGGCAATGCTGCGTTAACGTTTAGGTCTGTGGCACAGCTTTTTTTTTCCACTGAAGGACACAGTATTTGCTGTTCCTAGCTGGGTGTGCCTCAAAGACTCACCTATAGAGTTTTGCTAGTTAATACCTTTTTTTTTTTTTTTACTTTTATTCAGGATAATCAAATGTTTATGTATTATAAAAGACATAATGAGTTTATACTATTAATGCTGTCTTTACTTATGCTGGTCTTACTGCTGCTGCTACTGCCGTCTCCTGCTGCTGCCATCGTGTGCAATGTTTTTTGGGGGCTGTCCCCTATAATTCCTCATGCTAATCCTCTTTATAAATCCTGCCACTACCATGTCTGATCATGAAGAGTTATACAGACTTACTGTCCACATTACCTATGCTGGTCTTATTAAGCTGCTGCTGCTGCTGCTACTGCCATCTCCTGCTGCTGCTGCCATCATGTACGATGGTTTTTGGGGGCTGTCCACTATGGTTCCTCATACTACTCCTCTTTATGAATCCTGCCACTACCTTGTCTGATCATATTGAGTTATACAGACTTAGTGTTCACTTTACCTATGCTGGACTTACTGCTGCTGCTGCCATCATGACGATATTTTTTGGGGGCTGTCCACTATAGTTCCTCATACTGCTCCTCTTTACAAATCCTGCCACTACCATGTCTGATCATGTTGTTGAGTTATACAGACTAAATGTCCACATTACCTATGCTGGTCTTACTGCTGCTGCTGCTGATACCATCATGTACGATGTTTTTTAGGGGCTGTCCACTATATCTCCTCATAATACTCCTCTTTATAAATCCTGCCACTACCATGCCTGATCATGTTGAGTTATACAGACTTACTGTCCACATTACCTATGCTGATGTTGCTGCTGCTCCTGCTGTCTCCTGCTGCTGCCATCATGTACGATGAGTTTTTGGGGGCTGTCCACTATATATCCTCATATTACCACTCTTTATAAATCCTGCCACTATCATGTTTGATTATGTTGAGTTATACTTGCTTATTGTACACATTACCTATCCAGGTCTTACAGCAGCTTCTGCTGCTGCCATCATGTATGATTTTTTGGGCTGGCTGTCCACTATACTTCCTTATGACATTCTTATAAATACTGCCATTTTAATTTGTGATTATGATTTGTTATACTTAATTACTGTCCACATTACTTATGCTGGTCTAACTGTTTATGTTGCTTACGTCTCCTTCCGCTACCACATTGTACGTTGCCTTTGGGGTCTGTCCACTTGAATTCCGCAGACTACTACTCATTGTAAATCCAGCCCATACAGTGGCTCGACATGTCGACTTTTACTTGTCACCTGTCTACCTAACTACAGTTTCCCCAAGGGCCAAATAATGTTTCTTTATATTTGGAAAAATGTTTTGGTAACTATTTTAATTTATTTGGAGTATGTTTTTTTTTTTTTTTTGTTTAAACCTATTGTATTGTTTTCGAATTATGAAGATATAAGACTGTACTTTTTGAAGCAAAAGAATTTATATGAGATAAATGATTGAAAATGAACACTTTACCATGTAAATAATTGCCATTGTTATATTGTTTTTATATTCTACATTGTTTTGTAATCAAGGTACCCGAATAATTGTCAATGTACAAATAATTATTATTTTAAAACATTTTTCTTCAACTAAAATTTATACCTTGTTTTAGTTTTTGTTGAAATAATTAAAATATATTTTTGGAAAATAATATAACCACATCATACAGTCACATTATTTATGTCTTATTCTTTGACAGTCTAGAAGTTGTCAAATCTGCTGCCAAAACAACATTCACTTACAGGAGGTTTCATTTTTGATCCAAATACAGAAGAATTGATGAAAATTATAATTTTTTTTAATCATTTGGAAAATATGATTTTGATTAATATGTAGTCTCAATAATAATTTGTCTAGTTTCTTAAGATTAAGATTGGTCATCAACTTTATTATTGTCAATAATTGTAATTCTATTCATATAATCGTGTAAATATTGCACGTTAAATAACTATTACTTAAGGTTTCATGCTTTTCTCTAATCTTCAATCACAATTTTTTTTTTTTTTTTTTTAAATTTATATGCTTGCTTAATATCTATGATTTGAAAAAAAAGTTTGGTATGAGGTTGTCCATTTGTGGAACATTGCCTGAGCAAGGTATGGACCGCATTTAGGCTTCCCACTTTTAGACTGTAAAGGACAATTAACACTGTTCTGCACAGTTTGATTAACCGACTTTTTTTTAAGTATATTTGTTTTTATAACGGATATAGGTTCGAACACGGTGTCGTCTGTTGTCCTGGGAGGGATGGCTGACTTCCATGTTGACCTCTCTACATGGTTAGATGTAACTGGCGTTATACTCATCCGTGTGGAAATCCGGTTTTGTGATTGAAGGTCGATGTACTACATAATAATCATTCTTTTTTCAGTCTCATATCAAAATTCAATTTCTGAATTGTTGACAATAATGTACTTTGATTTTGAAAGACCTCATTCTTATTCTAGATTAACTAGTTAATATTTTGAATAATGGAGTTGTCAACATGTAGTGCAACTGGGCAATACAATAAATGGAGACTACATAGCATTATAATCATTTTTTTTAAACTTTTTTAAAAAAAAATTTTTTTTTTTTTTAATGATAATACTTTTGTAAATGACTTATGTTATGTCATAACTATCCCCAGAAATGGGTGGAGAAGATGTCATTGAAAGTCCATATCAAATTATTTCATTTTCTTTTAGTGCTATTTTTTTTATAAATTTTTTAGATATAAAAGGTTCCTTCGTTATTTCATTTATAAGAATCATGTTAAAATAGTTATTAAATCTTTTTAGGGATAATAATAATATATTGCTTATATGGTTTTTTTATTTAAAATTTGCCTTTAGATACTGTTGTCTGTGATTTATTAGCCATTTTTTTTTTGTGTGTGGGTTAATCAATTCTGTATTACCTTAGGTAGCACAAAACGGGTTCATTGGGTTCTGATTAATTGATAGCATAGCAAGATAGTTTAATTTTTTAATCATTATTACGAAATAAAAACACTATAACAATGTAAATGTCAAACAATACTTTATGGATTGTGTACTAAGAAATACAAGGTGAACTGTCATCTGAATTTAAAAAACAATACAAGGCATTTTTTTTTTTTTGGGGGGAGGGGGGAGATGAAATCCCTCTTTGTTTTTTCTGGTAATAAAAACATTATCAAAATGTTTACATAACATGTAAAATATATAAATATATATATATATATATATATATATATATATATATTTTTTTTTTAAATATTATTAAAACTATAACTTACTAAAACATAAAAAAGAAACCTTTAAGGTAAGGCTTTAAGGTCAGCATGTAATTTCAGAAGAGCGTCTACCGCTTTATTGTGTCGCTCATCCATTTGGCGCAGGCGATGCAAAAACTAGAACTTGAGCTCGCGTAACTTGCGAGCATGCTTCTCCCGTATGTCTTGAATGTCGTGGCTGTGTTCACGCTGCATGTGCAAGATTTTTTTTTTCATTGCTTTCAAAACTGTAAAGAAAAAAAATAACATTTTAGCGTTAACAGATATTTCTTTCATTCGGTATTTGGGGATTGGATGGAATTGTCTGTTTGAATGATATTAGTATATAAGATTATTGTCTTTTTTTTTGTTTTTTTTGCTTTGTTTATCCATGTTGTTTGTAAATATATTAGATATTATTTAAGGAGTTTAAGTTTTATTTCTATATTTGATCAGTTTTTAATATTAGATTCCTGATTGTAAATATTTTTTTTTGTAAATAGTTTAATTTTGTTCAATGTGTACATAATTTAATTTAAATTTTTTAGCTTTAAGTTTTTGAATTAAGATTTTATAATAAATAAGTTCTTTTTTGGGATAATACATTAGATTTTAGGATAATATAATTTTACTGTTTGTTGAGATATTGTTTAGAATTTGATTAAATTTTTTGTGTTTTGATTTAAAAAAAATTCATTATAATACAGGTGAAGTACATATTTACCCTCATTATGGGGAGTGGGGGCTACCTCGGCCTCATCTTTCTCCTCTTCTGATTCTTGAGGGGGGAATCAGTTGGGGGTGCATGTCCACCTTCAGGCTCCTCCACAGCCTCAGCCTCCTCCGGGGGGATGGGGGCAGGTGGCTGACCGGATGGGCCAGCTTCCTCTTCCTCTTCCTCATCCGAGGCATGCCTGGCCTCGGTAGCAGAAGGCCTGTGCCTCACCGAGGGCAACGGTACATCTAAAATAGTTCCATGAAAATAAATTTGTAAAAAAGCATATCATGTGCAAGTGTTCACATGAGAAGCTTCACATTACGTTTGTATCTTTCATCAACACTCTGTTATCATTAATATTATACCTAGACATTCTCGGTCCTTTATTTCTCAGATCCTTGTCGTGTGCCTCCTCTTCAAATTGGACCACTTTTTCTGTATGGCCTTCCTTTTATGACGGCCATCATGCTCCCGCCACACTTCAAAGGCAATTTGCCGAACCACTTGCCTCTTATGATCGTGGGAGCCGATATTATCATACCCCAGTGACAGCATACGCTGTTGTATAAGAAATGAACAAAATTAAATTAATTTCAACATGTTATTACGTTACACTTGATTACAAAATTATACTGCAACATGCAAAGTAGTTCTAGACACAAAAAAATATATGATCCAATCGTATAACAGTAACATTGAATCTAATATTTCTTCGTCTAAGATTAATAAATATTAAATAATTGGATTAGAATAACCTTCAAACAATGGTTTCTATAGCTAAGTCCAGGCAGCAGAACGGCGGCGATCGGCGGGAGGTTTAACAAGAATAAAACAAAATGGAAATCGGAAATTTCTCCGGCCGGGTACTGCCGTTCTGCTGCAGCCAAAACGGACAACACCTAAAATGTATTCAATGGGGACAGATTGTCATTCGGGGGGTTAGCTGACATAGCGGCAGTACATAGTAAATTACAGGCAGCGGAACGGCGGCGATCGGCGGGAGGTTCAACAAGAATTTAAAAAATGGAAATCGGAAATTTATTTTTCTTAAACTGTCTCCCGCCGTGTGTTGCCGTTCTGCTGCCGCCAAAACGGACAACACCTAAAATGTATTCAATGGGGACAGATTGTCATTCAGGGGGTTAGCTGACCTAGCGGCAGTACAGAGCGGACAGGCTCTTCTTAACCTATCTGTAATGGTCAGACATACTCCCCATACACTACTGTTATATACTTTTAATTTTCCAAATAAACTAGGATTGTATAAAACATTTATGTGTTTACATTACTCATCAATGAAAATGGGCCATCTGAGGAGTGGTGTACCTGTCTAGAGGAGTGGCAGGACGTCATGGGGTGTAAAACTGGTTCGCCTCCCCATGGTGCACCCTGGGTAATGCTAAGTGAACCAGCAAATGCTGTATGTCAAAGATTACTTCTTACCGCAAGGAAACTGGTTCGAATGTATATTGACAAGTGTTCAGCAACGTTTTTAACTCCTGCAAACTGCGGCCCTCCAGCTGTAGCAAAAATAAAACTCCCATTATTCTATCTCTGACTAAAGCAATAAGGTGTATCATACATATCAGCATGATGAGTTATTCTTTTACAACAGTTGGAGGACCACTTTTTTGTAGTGCCTGCCTAATAGAACCGATGTATTTGTGTGTGTGTGCTATCTCTGTGTGTTTCTGTCTCTGTGTGTGTCTGTCTCTGTGTGTTTCTGTCTCTGTGTGTTTCTGTCTCTGTGTGTTTCTGTCTGTGTTTGTTGTTTTTGGGCTGAGGGAGGTGGGAGGGAAGGGAAGTTGATTTTGACGTGTGTTCCTGTAGTATTTAGCTGTGGGTATATAGTAAGGGTCTTTCGGGTCATGCAGATTAGATCAGTTCACATGTAGAATTTTTAAGCTACATATATTTCTCTAATCTATATACATGAGGCCCTTAATGTAGGACGCTGTTATGTAAGGATACCATGCAGGGATACATCACATTGTACTGACATGTTGGCATGCTGTAACGACTGCCGTAATTACTTATAAAAAAATATATATACATTGGTATATTCCAGCGTGACTGAGTGAACTATGAATTAACTGTAAAAGTAACCATGCTTGCTATCAGAAAATGTGTTAAACGTCTAACATAACAGTCTATTTCAGAAAAATTTTGTTTTGATGGAATACTTTTTTCATGTGATTTGAAATTATGTATTCTGCGAATATTTAATAGCTAAATAAGCGCGCGCGAAAAAGTATTCCAACAAAACCCAGTTTTTTTTAGCAAGAACATCTCTGACAATTTCGACACAGGAAAGTGGTAGAATTAATTTGTTAACAAATACTTACTTTGATCAGGATTTCCTCCTCTGCCGTGGTAAAGTTTCCAACCATGTTTGTAGCTGGATCCCTTCCAATCCACAGGCCAGTGAACTTCTGAGATCCGCCTAGCAGCTGGAGCCACACCCTTCTGTGCGCACGCGCATGAGAACATGATGTCGCAGCAAGAATATAATTACAAATAACGAAAATTTATTCTATGCGCTTGAATGTAATGCGAAGAATTATTCGTACATTATGCACATGAATACAAAATGACGAATATTGCAAAACTGCGAATATATGACGAATATGCGACAAAATATTCGTCAAATATTGCAAATTCGAATATGGGGCCTTGCACTTATCACTATATAATATAGGGTAGAAATTAAATGACTTTTTTATCTGCAAGGTACTGTGCCACCCTATATGAGTGGTGGGCAGTGGGCACAGTACATTCTGTGGGCCTGACACACACTGGCAGGCAACTGCAATTATATTAAAGGGTAAAAATTAAATTACTTTTTATCTGCAAGGTACTGTGCCACCCTATATGAGTGGTGTGCACATAGTACAGTCTGTGGGCCTGTGGCCTCTCACACACGGGCAGGAAACTGCAGTATATATATAGAAAAAAAAAATAAAAGCAGACTGATGTACCAGCCCTAAAAAGGGCTTTTGGGATGCTGTCAGGATGCTGTCCTGACAGCAGATGAATCTTTGAGGACTGGAGTGGACTCAGAACACTGGCCTAGCTAACGCTTTCCCTATTAATTCAGCAGCAGCAGCACTCTCCCTGCTCTAACTAATACTGCAGCATCAGATTAGTGATGTCCGATTCATGAATTAATCATTCTTTTGAATCGATTCTTTTCCCTGAACCGGAGGAGTCGATTCATCTGACTGAGCCGAATTGTTTGAAAAAAGCTCAGTCAGATAGCAGAGACCAGCAGCAGGGAGGAGTGTAATATGATCCTAGAGTGGAAGCCAGGCTGCTGCCAGCCCCGCCCCTCCCCCCCCTGCAACCAAACAGATGTGAGGCAAGCAGTAGTGAGTCACACACAGTATAGGGAGTCTAAGAACCGAATGAGTCTATGAGTTAAAAGAATCCAACGATTCTACTTAGTTATAGACTCATTCAATTCTTTGAGTTAAAAAAATCACCAGAACATTACACTGAGTCTAATTGCGCAGCTGGGCTCCTGTCCTGAAGAAATTGCCAGTCACTAAGCAGAACATTAAGTCCCAGCATGCCCGTTATTACATCCAAAGGGCAGGGAATGCTGGGAGATGTAGTCCTGTGTATGCAGCAGTAGAACAAACCACTAGAAGTTGACAACACCGGCTGTGTGCAGGAGGTGGACCGTCTGGTTTGTGGAGCTCTAGAGGAATGATAAGGGCTCAGGTATTGGAAACAGGGATGCATATAGGGACAACCAGCAGCCGATCCAAACCCAGAACCCCCAGGGTCACACAGCTACAGAATGCCTGCCAGCAAGTGAACCGAAGATTCAATGAACTGAGCATGTGCATTGAGCTTCGGTTCACTTGCTTGTCAGCCGCATTAGCCGACTCAGGAAGTGAACCGATGATTCGATTCATGAATAGGTTAATTTGAATGATCTGATTCAAATGAACTGAATCATGTAAAAGATCCGAATTTCCCATCACTACTTAATAAGTCAAAATAAGTCTATAAATATAAGATGGATGCTGTCCTTGCTTTTTGATAGGGGGTGGGAGGGTCTGGAAGGGGGGGTATGCTGATTGGCTGGAATGTGTCTGCTGACTGTGAGGTAAAGGGTCAAAGTTTGCTCAATGATGACGTATAGGGGGCGGGCCGAACATCGCATATGTTTGCCAGCCGCGGCGAACACGAACATGCGATGTTTGCTGGGAACTGTTCGCCGGTGAATAATTTGGGACATCTCTAGTCCCTGGGTGTGGTGGGCAGTAGCAGGCGTACTGTTTAGGGGACGACCGCTCTGCTTTTGTACCCTGCGCCCTCTTTTGCTGTGCTGGTGGCTCTGTGTGACTACTGCCTCTCCCTCTTAACTGCACAGGTCACTTGCATGACCTTGATTCCGTGTGGGGTCTAGGACCTCATCGTCCTCCACATCATCTTCCACCAAGTCTTCACCCCTGCCCTCCTTGTCGGTTTACACACTCCAGAAAGCCGCAGCAGTTGGCACCTGTGTTTTGTTATCATCAGAAACGTGCTGCGGTGGTCTTCCCATTTCCTCATCCTCAAACATAAGTGGTTGGGCATCTCTTCCACTTCTGTGGCAGGGCCAAGTGGATGGCCCTGGGAAACCCTGCCAGCAGACTCATCAAAAGCATAGCAGACTGCAGCATGACTTGGGGCTCAGATTGCTTGGCTGATTTGCCAGGGGTGAGGTGCTAGATAGATGCCTATGTCTTGCAGGTGCCAACTCTGAGTTGTTAGCAGTGAACCGGTTGGCAGACAATGTGAAGATACTGGAGGCACTGTCAGCCACCCAATCTACTAGCAACTCTACTTGTTCTGGCCTCACCATTCATAGAGCGGCATTCGGGCCTACTAAATAACGCTGAATGCTCTGTCGTCTACGCGCACCTGAGGAAGGTGTTTCATTTGGGCATGTAGCTGGCACAGATCGACCACATCCTCTCCCTGCAACAGGAGCTCCACCAGCGTCAGTGTCCAGTGTCATGTCCCTTATTTGACGTTCTCCTCATTATTTGCGTTCACCTACCAAACTAACAGATGGTTTATCTCAGGTGACAATTTAACTGCCAATAGTCAACAATTAAGTTCACTAACAGTAACGCAATGCCGGTGTCATAAATATAATACATTTCTTTATGTCACACAACAGTGTAATGGAGCAATTCAATACAATTACTTCACTATCTCAAAAATGAGAATTTTCCAACCAACAATGTAACAGCTGAAGTTAACGGTTTAATTGGACAGTCAGAAACGGAGCGTAGGCTGCAAATGTGCAATCTATCACAAATACTGTGCTTTTTTCAACCAGCTACGTAAATGCAGTAGTTTATGGTTTTATGGGAATATCAGAAATGCAGACCAGGCCGCTATGTGGCACTATAACAGTGTTTTTTGCAACCAACTATAAAAAGGCAGTATTTCACTGGTTAATTGGAATATCTGAAATGCAGCCTAGAACAGCAGACTAGACCACTAATGTGCAATCTAGCACAAAACCAGTGGGTTTTTTTGCAACCAACTATAAAAATGCAGTATTTTTACAGGTTAATTGGAATATCTGAAATGCAGACTAGGCCACTAATGTGCAATCTAGCACAAAACCAGTGTTTTTGCAACCAACTATAAAAATGCAGTGTTTCACTGGTTAATTTGAATATATTTAATGCTATCTAGCACAAAAGTGTGCTTTATTACAGCAGCAAGGTAACTGCAGTATTTAACGGTTTTATTGGACTGTCAGATATGCAGTGCCTGTGTCACACAGATAAAAAAATCGCTTTAGGTCACAAAAATATGTGACAGACTAATGTAATAGAATAATATTCATGGCCAGGTATGCACTGCAGGCCACAGTGGTACTTGACCAGCCAAAAAGGGAATTTGTCCTCCACTGAGCTACCAGAACAGAATTACAGTAAAGTCCCTGGCACACATGCAGCTCACATGCAGTTGCAAGGTCACTGCACTTGCAAAAATTGCCGCTGATGCCCACCTAACTAACAGATGGATAAAAAGTTTTTTTGGAGTGTCAATGGGCTCAGGGCTGGGTACAAAAATGTAGCATAGCACCTGAATTGTCACCTAATATGTCCCTCAAAGCAGTAGCAGCAGACTTTTAGAGCAGAGTGACGTGTGGCGCTACTTTGCTTCAGCATATATATAGGCTAGGTCACATGCTTCACTTGGCCAATCACAGCCATGCCATTAGTAGGCATGGCTGTGATGGCTTCTAAGGGCAGACAAGTTAAACACTTATTGATTGGCTGCCCTGCAGCTTTTCAACAAGCGCCATAAAACGGTCGAACACTGAACTCGAACCCAAACATTCAGTAAAATGTTCGGGTTTGAGTTCTTGTACCAAAAATCGTAAAGTTCGCTCAACTCTAATGATAACACTATGACATATGTTATTAGAGTCAATTTTAGCTCGGCTACATCTGTAGGTGGATAACATATAATTTAAAAAACAGACCTATAAATTAAATCACATAATGTAACAGAATTTGATAAATAAATATATGTAAAATATTAGTAATTTTTATATTTTTTACTTATAATTGTGTTAAAGAAAAAAAGATATCTTAATAAAAGTGCTTATCCTTTAAAGGTAAAACACTACAAATCATCACAGAAATATGGCAAAATAATTAGTCTGATCAAAAGAAGATCGAATGATACAAGGAAGTTAAATCAAAATATTTGAATCTGTACTAGAATCATAGTCATTCAATAGTTAGCAGGAATTAACTCCAAAAAGTAATTTTTTCTTGTTTCAGTAAGAAACCATACATGTAGAGATGTAGGATGTGTCCACATGCCGTGTCATGAGGCAGGGTGCAATACCGCTATCTGGTTTGAAAGAAATGTATATGCTCCAAGTTTCTATGTTCAATGCTCCATGTGGGAACGGAGCGATACACAATGCAATGTTTCTTCTGGCAATGCTAATGGCAATTGAGGTTGCTTGTAGAGTGCATGCACAGTACATTTCCAACCTATCAGTGCCTTTCTCTGTGTCACCTGTAGAGGGAAGTCAGATGGGCGTATGTATAGATATATATCTGCCCCTTCATTGATATATGTGTATATCTGTATATATATTGGCCCCTTATATGGCCAATAGGGATATATATTCCCTGTATGGCCATGTATATATGGGGCCCTGTATGTGGGCCCAGTATGTGGGTATATATGTGGGCTTATAGCGGCCCATTTGTGCCCAGGTTTATATTGAATATGAATATATTTGCATGGATGTGCCCCAAGCATCTGTGCATATATATATATATATATATATATATATTTAAATGTGGCCAAAGTATGTCCCCCAACGCAGGTACCCCCCACCCCAAGCAGCTGGACAATTATGTCCAGTCTCTGTCACTTCAAAGGACAGAGGATCAATAAGATCTTCTGCCCTCTGATAGCATCTCTGGCAGGGCTGGAGATGTTTTACACTACAAAGGTGGGGGAACGAATCGCTCCCCCGCCCCTGTAGGTCACATACCTCTGTTGCTGTAATTACAGCACCAGGAGGTATGCGGGCGCTTCACAGGCGGGAGATTCAAATCTTCCCCCGCCTGGGAGCGCGCCAGGATGCGCGGGCTGGTGCAGTGATGTCATATCACCGCGCCAGCCCACGTGGAAGACGGGAGCGAGCGCCGCGGGGTTTAAATACCCCAGCAGCACTGCGCTCCATAGTTCTTCTTGCCCCTACCCGCCTCCCTGAAGGAGAGCGCACCCGGCGCTCCAAAGGCCCCCCCTCACCCAGAACAGAAGGAGCGTATCGGCGCTGAGAGAGTGCAGCCTGCGCCTGCAAGTAAACGATCCCCTGCCGCTCTGCTCAGCGCACATCCTGTGATCAGAGAAGAGTCCCCACCTCAAGCCGCTTCCATGAGCCTCCACAGCGCTGGGAAGACAGAAGGAGCCCAGCCATCCCCCTTCCAGGAAGGCAGAACCCCGACACCTGATCTGTCTTACCAAAGGAAGAAGAGCACAGGCAGCACTGCTCTGTCACTGTGCACAGGAAAGGAGAAGTCCGGGACCTGCCACAGATTTGGAACAGCAGGAAGGAGAGAGGCAGAGACCGAGCAGCCCATGTGACCCTGGATGGCTAAGTAGCATTAACCCCTTCTGACCCTGCTGCCTCAGCCCCAGATTGCAAACCCTGCTGCTGCTCTGAACGCCTGCAGCCGGCTAACCCCTGCAGTGAACCCCTTCAATGCCCAGCTGCCCTGCTGTATTTAACCCCTGCTCTGCCACTACTAAGCAGAGCAATCTCCTTACCCCTGCTCTGCCACTACTAAGCAGAGCAATCTCCTGACTCCTGCTCTGCCACTACTAAGCAGAGCAATCTCCTGACCCCTGCTCTGCCACTACTAAGCAGAGCAATCTCCTGACCCCTGCTGCCCTGAACCCCTGCAGCAGTAACCTCTTGTCTCCTTGGATGTCGGGAGCATTCCCTGGGTTAACCGCTTCACTGCTGATACCCCTGTAGCTGTAACCTCCTCACTGCACCCTGCAGCCATAACCCCTCTTCTGCTGTACGGTGGTTCCCCTTGTACCCCGTAGGGACAGTGCGAGTAACTAGGCGGGTGGGTTACTGATATATTGTATGAAACTGTATATGTAATTGTATAGCTAGTTTGTGGGGTGGAAGTGGAATTGTATGTAGAATAGTTAGGAATATTGTATGTGTAGTAGTATTGTAATTGACTGACTGTATTACTGTGTGGCTATAAATATATATATTCATATTTCCTTGTATATGGATATATATAATTATAGACTATAGACGTGTATTGTGTTAATAAATACCTTTTATTATCTAAGCACAGCGTGTAGTCTTTTGTTATCATAGGCGCCACAGTATATAGTAGCAGTGTAAGTCGTACGTAGTTGGGTTCAGTGGATAGTGTAAGGCAAAAGGAGGTATTTAGTCTTTATTTAAGGTATAAATAGGCGGAGTCATCAACAGACGGCCTCGCCTTTTTATGAATATTAATTATTTATATTTGCATATATATTAATAATTAATATTCCCCTTTAACATCGCCTATATTGCAGCATGCTGTAGGAGACTGAAATACTAGTAAAATATGTCAAAGGGTCATGTTATAGTCATGTCATATAGGTAGTGCTCTGGTGGAAGGAAAATCCTAAACTCCTGGCCAATGGCTGTCATCTGTGTGCACTATTAATTGAAAGTCTAGGCATTCCCCTTAATGACTTTTCAAGCATGTGGGCAGGTAGTTAGGGTGAAAGACACTGTACAGAAAGCTAACGGGTCATAAAAATATCACAGTAAAATTAGATATGTGGGATACTATAATGTTTACCTATGGTGAAAACATGGGGGCAATTTAAGATGATTTCCTTCAATTGTTGCATGGGCAGGACCTTCCCAAAACATGTTGGAGTGGAACATGCTGGGGAGGTTCTGTTTAAAGGTTTTTGTGATTGTCCATTACAGCAATAAATTCTGTGATGATAGACACTGTAGATGCACCATCAATGTAAGAATAACGTTAATATATAGAGCTGCAGCAGTAAAGCTACACCTTTATTGATGAAACACTGCCACATACAGTACAGTGTAGGAACAATCACTGCAGTTTTTACTTTTTTATATTTTTGTATGTGTAGGCTTTGTGTAGTTCTATTATAGCGAATGGTGAAAAATAGGTAATTTTGCCCCTAGGCAATAGGAAATGTTATGTGATATTATGCTGCCACAGTATGGAGGTGTAAGCCAGTCATAGCAGGTTTGGGTTGTCTAGTCATGGCATGAGATGTTATTCAGGCAGAGTATGGCGAGTGCTATCATTTTGTATTAGAGCTGAGTCACATATATACATTACAGTATATTGTCACACAATATTGGTAGAACATAATGCGCTTTGTATATTCCAAAATATTGTATTACTGTTGGGGAGCACAATCTACAACACAAAACACCAGCACCTAGCTGTGAACTAAGCAGCAATGCCAACTGCAAATTACATTAAAAGTTACATTTACATTTATCAATGGCGCCACCCATATATGGCTCTGGCATTAGGTTAATGTATGCCAGGGATGTCTGGGTGAGTAGTATTTCTACAGGGTGTTCAGTGTGACCAGTTAATATACATGGTAATGTTCCTCTGGGTTCCTGGAAAGATATATGAAAATTAGGACATCTTAAACCTGCTGGCATCAGGTAGGCTTAGGAAAACTAATTTGAATATCTTTCCTAGAAACTCAGAGGGGCATTACCTGGCCTACAATACTCTGCACATGTACTACACATACTAGTCACTCTCTGTTAGAATCTGAAGTTTTGGGGCCACAATTGATTAGCTCATCCTTAATCTGAATTGTATCAACCTACAGACTAAAGTTGATATGCATGTTATAGCACACTTCTTTGCTGTTTCTAAAAAATGCTAAATTGCTGTGTTTTTTTTTTATCCTTCCACAAAAATCCTTCTACAAAATGGGATTAAAAGATGATAAAAAAGTGGAACATACATCAATACAGTAGCATTTCAAACTACATCTTATCCCATAAAAGCTAGCCCAGAAAGACTTTTTTTAACCACTTCCAGACCAGGCCATTTACCACCCACACCAGGCCTAATTTTGCAAATGTAATAGGTGTCCCTTTATGTGGTAATGAACGCTTTTATTTATCCAAGCCATTCAGAGATTGTTTTCTCGTGACACATTGTACTTCATGTTAATGGTAAATTAGAGTTATTATGTTTTACCTTTATTTATAAAAAAATCTAAAAGTTAACGATAATTTTAAAAAGTTCTCTGTTTTCTAAATTTGAATCTCTCTGCTTTTAAGACAAATAATGATACTCCATAAAATATTCATTAATTAACATTCCATATATATCTACTTTATGTGGGCACCATTTTGGTAATTTTTTTTTGTTTTTAGGACGTAAGCAGGTTTAGAATTTTTAAAGCAATTTTTGACATTTTTAAGAAAATTTCAGTCAAATTTTTTTAAAATCCAGTTCCTTTCTGAAGTCACTTTGTGGGGCTTACATAGTGGATACCTCCCATACATGACTCCATTGTAGAAACTACACCCCTCAAGTTACTCAAAACTGATTTTACTAACTTTGTTAAACCTTTAGGTTTTCACAAGAATTAAAGGAAAATGGAGATGACGTTTCTAAATTTCACTCTTTTGGCAGATTTTCCATTTGAATCCATTTTTTCTTTAACACTTGGAGGGTTAACAGTCAAACAAAACTTAATATTTATTACCCTGATTCTGCGGTTTACAGAAACACCCCACATGTGGTCGTAAACTGATGTAAGAGCACATTGCAGGGCGCAGAAGAAAAGGAGTGCTATATGGTTTTTGGAAGGCAGATTTTGGTGAACTGGTTTTTAGATGCCATGTCCCATTTGAAGCCCCCCATTTTGGAAACTAGGGGATAAGGTGACAGTTTTATTGGTACTATTTTGGGGTACATATGATTTTTAATTGCTCTATATTATGTTTTTTTGTGAGGCAAAAGGAACTGTTTTTATATTTTATTTTTTATAACATTCTTCTGACAGGGTAGATCATGTGCTATTTTTTATAGCAAGTTGTTACAGATCCAACGATATCAAATATGTCTGCTTTCTTTGATTGTTTCAGTTTTAGATAATAAAGCATTTTTGAAAAAAAAAGTGTTTTTGTCTCCATATTCTAAACTCCTTATTTTATTTATTTTTTCTGCCGATTGTCTTGTGCAGGGACTTAATTTTTGCAGGAAGAGTTGATGTTTTTATTGGTACCATTTTTGGTTATATATAATTATTTGATCATTTATTATTACAAGAGTTGAGCGAACACCTGGATGTTCGGGTTTGAGAAGTTCGAAGTCAATAGGGACCCGAACTTTTGGGCACTTAAATGGCTGTAAAATAGCCCTGGAAGGGGCTAGAGGGCTGCAAAAGGCAGCAAAATGTAGGCAAATGCCCTGCAAACATATGTAAATAGGGAAATGACTTAAAATAAAATACAGAAAAATAACAAATAAACATTCTAAACTTGAGCCCAAGTGAGTGACAAGTGGCACCTGTCACCCAGCAAACAGAGGATGTGGCAGCAACGCCACCACATCTGTCATTGTCACCAAGCATCTCCACCAAATCCTATGGAAGTATTCAGCTATCAGCTGTCCATCTCCCAAACACTGGAGAGAAAAAGAAATAGAAAGAGGAAGTACCCCCCTACCCATGGCCTTATTTCAAACTTCCTGGTCCTTCGAAATGCTGTCATTCTGTCTGGAGGACAGTTTTAAAAACCTTATGGTGGTGGCTATCCCATAGTACGTGTATCCCAGCCGCCACTACTTTTTCAGGCGAGCCATCCCTTCCCTGCACAACCAAGTGGTTGCCAAAATCAAGTTGCACTAAGCAACGCTATCTGTGGCAACGTCCACATAACCAACAACACAGTGGGTAAATGTAGCGGCTGGCCCAAAGGCGGATAGCATTTTTGCGAATGTCCTTCCGCCCCCGAGGCTTGCTGGGCATTTCTCTTTGTATCCTGTTACCTCCTCCTCCTCCTCGGCTTCCTCCTCCTCTACCTCCTCCTCATCCACTCAGCGTAACACCTTCACCACCCACAGCAGCACAGCCAGGGGGAAACGACAGCAGGTTGTTTTAAAACTTGTGTGTTTGTGAGACAAACCCCGCACCGCGCAGGAGCTGTGGACAGGCATGGAACAACAGACCGACCATTGGTTGGTGCCACTAAGCCTCCAGCCCGGCCTGGTGTTGTGTGCTAATGGGCAAAATATACTAGCAGGTCTGGGCCTAGCCGGTTTGAGACACATCCCCTGCATGCCACAAGTGCTGAATTTGGGGTGCAGAAAATCCTAAACACCAGAGAGTGAAAATCAATTCAGTTAATCGAACACACACAACACACCCACCCCTTTCACTCAAACCATTAACAAACTATTTACAAATTTATTTAAAAACATATTAAAATAACCATAAGGCAGCTAAACTAACCATATAAAAAAAAAAAACTACATACACGCTTAAACTTAACTTAAGGCCAACTAACTACAAGTGGCTCGGAGGGTGGGTATCTGCACCAACATAGGCCCTGGCCTGGAACACAATTGTCTATCCAGGGCACAGTTCTGGAGAATGAGGAAGAGGAGTAGGAGAAACGCTGGGGGATACAGAGGACACAGACGATATACCTCCTTCAAAGAGGATAGCTTTTCCTTGCTTCTGGGCAGCCTAACAGACATGAGCGACTACATGCTGCAGTGCCTGCGCAACGACCGCCCAGTTACTGCCACATTCTAACTTTTGCTGATTACTGGGTGGCCACCCTGTTGCATCCCAGTTACAAGGACAACGTGCCGTCCTTAATTCCCTCACATCTTAGCATCTTAGCAGGAGGCAGCATTTCAGCAACATGGTGGAACAGTACACGTACTGACTGATGGGTCTGCCTAAGGGAATAGCTACAGGGGAAGCAGGGGAAGCAACTGCTTTGGGGCTGTGACCTAGAAAGGGCCCATCCAGGAGGAGGAGGAGGACTAACAGCATTATACAATGAAATTATATACGGTGGCAGTATAGACAGTGTAGAAAGCGAATGGAACAGCTGCTAAGACTAGTCTGAGAGAGCGATCTTCTGTAGCCACAGGCATAGCGGCATGAAAGGAAGGGGTTTGCGCAAAAATTACTGAGGGAGGGGGATCCCCATTCAAAAATTTGCCGTGGTGCCCAATCATTTCTAGCTACGCCACTGGGTCTGCCCCATTCAACTTCTGGGTCATCAAATTGGGCACATGTCCTGAGGTTGCCCTTTACGCCTTGGAGGTGCTGGCCTACCCTGCAGCCACTGTATTGTCTGAACATTTGTTTAGCATGGCTGGTGGCATTATCACAGACAAGCGCAGCCGCCTGTCCTCAGACAATGTGGGCAAGCTTGCTTATTAAAAAGAACCAGGCATGGATCCCAAAGGAATTGTTTGTACCTTATGCAGAATAGACATGTATACCGGTCTCACCCAACCACTGTTATACTACCATGCACTTACACTTTGTTTTATTTTTTATACTTTCCCAATGTTTTGGGGTCTACACTAATTTATTTAAAAATTAAAAATAAAATAACAGTTATTGTCGACTACCTTTGGCTTCTTAGCCCAAAAAGGCTTTTATTTCATGCAATAATGTAACCACCAATTGCAAGTTCCTGTCAGTTATGTAGTGCAGGGGTTTGTACCTGGCAAATATGGTAATATTTCACCCAACAATTTAAAATCAATCCTTTGCCGGACAGTATTAAACTTGTCCAGCCAGTGCTGGAACCACTGATTAACGGTATTGCTATTTTGGCAATTGAATTTCACGCCAGAACAAAATCAATCCTTTGCCGGACACTATTAAACTTGGCCAGCCACTGCTGGAACACCAGATTTAGGGATTGCTATTTTGGCAATATAATTTCACCCCAGAACAAAATCTACCATTTGCCGGACACTATTAACCGCTTGCCGATCGCTTAACGCACGGATGCATCCAGGCGGCGGCAAGTTTGTTCCTCCTGGACGCATCCGTGCGCCATCTCGTGAGAGGCGAGATTTGCTGTGAACTCACGCGCACGCTGGCTCACAGCAGAGCACGGCTCTGCAGTGATTCTACAGCCTGCCAGCGATGATCAATCGCTGGCAGGCTGTAAATGTAAAATAAATTAGATCAAACATGTATATCAGACGCTGTTTTGTTAACAGCGCCTGATATACTGTTACCTGGTCCTCTGGTGGTCCCATTTACTGGGATCGACCACCAGAGGACCAGGTAGCTATGTAAAGTTGCACCAAACACTACACTAACCCCCACCCCACCCTCACTTATTAACCCCTTGTTAACCCCTGATCACCCAATATAGACTCCCTGATCACCCCCTGTCACTGATCACCCCCTGTAAGGCTCCATTCACATGTCCATATGTGTTTTGCGATCCGCGGATCCACGGATCCACAGATCCATGCCACGGATCCACAAAACACGGACACCGGCCAATGTGCATTCCGCATTTTGCAGATCCGCACATTGCCAGAACTATATAGAAAATGCTTTTTCTTGTCCACAAATGCGGACAAGAAACGGGCATGTTCTATATTTTTGTGGAACGGAAATGCAGACCCGTAAGTGTGGATCCGCAATTCTGATCCGAGCGGGACAAAGTCTGTCCCCATAGAAATGAATGGGTCCGCAATTCCGCTCCGCAAACAGAATTTCGGACGTGTGAATGGGGCATACGGGTCCCTTATCACCGCCATTTAGTTAGCTACTTGTTAGGTAGTTGCACCCAGCCCACCGCACCGCAGTCACTGATTTGGCAGAGATTTTTTCATCCACGATGATCGATGCGAATGAAAAATCTGTGCAATTTCATTCCAGAGGCTGAACGGAAAAAAATCTCATTACCCTATGCTCAATATAAGGAGAATCGCAGAAACTCCTAATGCTGGCCATACGTGTAATGATTGTGGAGACCCTCAAATGCCAGGGCAGTACAAACACCTCACATGTGACCCCATTTTGGAAAGAAGACACCTCAAGGTATTCCGTGAGGGGTATGGTGAGTTCATGTAAATTTTATTTTTTTCACAAGTTAGTGGAATATGAGACTTTGTAAAAAAAAGAAAATATCAATTTCCGCTAACTTGTGCCAAAATTTTTTTTCTGTGAACTCACCATGCCCCTCATGGAATACCTTGGGGTGTCTTCTTTCCAAAATAGGGTCAGAAGTGGGGTATTTATACTGTCCTGGCATCTTAGGGGTCCTAAAGCGTGAGAATCCAAATGCGTAAAAATGCCCTGTGAAATCCTAAAGGTACTCATTGGTTTAGAGCCCTTTGCGCATCTTGGCTGCAAAAGTGTCACTCATGTGGTATCGCCGTACTCAGGAGAAGTAGGGCAATGTGTTTTGGGGTTATTGTATATACCATACTTGTGTGAGAAATATCGCTGTAAACGACAACTTTTTAAATTTTTTATACAAAGTTGTCAATTTACAGCGATATTTCTCACACAAAGTATGGGTATATGAAAATACACCCCAAACACATTTCCCTACTTCTCCTGAGTACGGCGATACCACATGAGTGACACTTTTTTGCAGCCTGGGTGCGCAAAGGGGCCAAACCTTTAGCTTTTACATGGCTGCTCACAATTTTGCCCCACCCAAAATGCCAGAACAGTACAAACACCTCACAAATGACCCCATTTTGAAAGAAGACACCCCAAGGTATTCGCTGAGGGGCATAGTGAGTCCATGAAAAATTAAACTTTTTGTCAAAAGTTAGCAGAAATGGAGACTTTATGAGAAAAAACAATAATAAATCAATTTCCGCTAACTTGTGCCAAAAAAAAAATCTTCTATGAACTCGCCATGCCCCTCACGGAATACTTTGGGGTGTCTTCTTTCCAAAATGGGGTCACATGTGGGGTATTTATACTGCCCTGGCAATTTAGGGGCCCTAAAGCGTGAGAAGAAAAATGTGTAAAAATGCCCTCCTAAAAGGTACTCATTGATTTTAGGGCCCCTTTGCGCATCTTGGCTGCAAAAAAGTGTCACACATGTGGTATCGCCGTACTCAGGAGAAGTAGGGCAATGCGTTTTGGGGTGTATTTTTACATATACCCATGCTGGGTGAGAGAAATATCTCTGTAAACAACTTTGTATAATTAGAGAAATAGAGATATTTCTCACACCCAGCAGGGGTATATGTAAAAATACATCCCAAAACACATTGCCCTACTTCTCCTGAGTACGGCAATACCACATGAGTGACACTTTTTTGCAGCCAAGATGCGCAAAGGGGCCCTAAAACCAATGAGTACCTTTAGGATTTCACAGGGCATTTTTACACATTTTGGATTCTCACGCTTTAGGGCCCCTAAAATGCCAGGGCAGTATAAATACCCCACATGTGACCCCAAGGTATTCCGTGAGGGGCATGGTAAATTCACAGAATTTTTTTTTTTTTTGCACAAGTTAGCAGAAATTGATATATTTTTTTTTTTAACAAAGTCTCATATTTCACTAACTTGTGACAAAAAATAAAATTTTACATGAACTCACCATACCCCTCACGGAATACCTTGGGGTGTCTTCTTTCTAAAATGGGGTCACTTGTGGGGTATTTATACTGTTCTGGCATTTTAGGGGCCCCTAAAGCATGAGAAGAAGTCTGGAATCCAAATGCGTAAAAAGTACTCATTGGTTTTAGGGTCCCTTTGCGCATCTTGGCTACAAAAAAGTGTCACACATGTGGTATCGCCGTACTCAGGAGAAGTAGGGCAATAAGTTTTGGGGTGTATTTTTATATATACCCATACTTTGTGTACAGCCTCAGTGCAGGGCTGATCAAGGACTGTGGAAGACCCGACAGCTCCTGCACTTTCCCAGCCCCTGCGGTCACATGACCACTGGGCTGGAACAGAAAGCATAGCACTTCTTGATCTGTATACACAACGCTAGAAGGCAGGGACACCTGGCAACTTTTCCTGTCTTCTCTCTGGGGTGCCCTGCTGTCACTGACAGCGGGCCCCCCGCTTGGCAGCTGCACGATTAGCATGTAGCTGCCATCTCTGAAAGGACACTCCAGAACATCCATTCAGAGATAAACGACCGCTCATAGGACATTTATAGTTTATGTGAGGTAGTCAAGTGGTTAATAAGGTGACAGAAAAAAAATTACATTTATCGTGTAAAAGTACTGTATTGAAAGATTAAAAAAAGACTATAAAAAATTAGTGTTGCTGTGATCATACTGACAGAGTAAAGGTAACATGATAAATTACACAAAATTTTAAAGTACAGTAACAAAATTGTTTTTCATTATTCAAACCATAAAGAGATAATAAATATAATAAATACATTTACATTGAAAAATACAAATACATTGAAAAATATAACTAATCTTGAAAATAAAACAAGCTCTCATACACCTCAAGTCAAAGAAAAAAAAAAGTTATGGTTTTTTTTAATGCAGAGATGAAAAAAATTAAATTAAATTAAAAATACTGCTTTCTTAAGCAAATTAGACTACATCCATAAAGGGTCGACATAAGCAAGAATAGCAATTAATAAATAAAATGTTGTTATTAAAGTAATTATTATTAAAGATTTAAGATTTAAGCAGGCGGGATTAGATAATGTCACTTCATTGTTAGCCCTACACATTGATGCATTGCTGGCTCTTGTAATGCCTAAATGTCACCTGTATTCTGGGTTAATAGTAACAGTAATTTAAGAAATTATCTAAAGGCCAACCTACACTGGTTAGGTGTAAATGATAAAATGTTTGGTTATTAATGATCTTAAAAATTATTGTCATTAGTGGCATAATCAGTAAATGCAAATGGTGGTAGGATCAACACTTGTACATGAGGTATTGCAGCCTGGTTTATGGCTCTCATAAGATTTGCTCTTTTAATGCTTCTTCTCTAGATACTGTAAGTGAGGATCATCCAGATTGGAATGAAGACCAGATCCTGTACAACTACTTTACACACCACTTATACTGTGTATGGCTATATTTTATAACATTTACAAAGCAATTTTTTAACAATGTTCTACTATTTTAAAGGAATCTTTCACCATTATGTTGGACTGTTATCTCTACTAAAACATGAGTAGTACTGCCCATAAGGAGTTCAGACTCTTATTTTCTTACTGTCTCCATTAATCTGCTGTCAGCACTGAAAGCTACACGGAAATATGTAGGGCTGATTGCTACACCATGCTAAACATAATGGAGAGGACTCACTTTTACATGCACAGTAGTCCTAACAATATTAAAAAATTTGATCTGGACTCTTATCTGCAGTGCTACTCATGTATTACAGAAGACAATAGGCCACATTTGTATTGACAGATGCCATTTAATAATTCAAATAAGTGCAAACTTATTCTAATGCAAACAAGGGTTTGCCTTTAGATACAAATTGTAATATAGTAGATATTAAATATGAATAATAGAAAATAAGCACAGAGCCAAAACAGAGTGTACAAGATGGGAAGTATATTTTAAAAATCCACTGATAAATCTTGTAAAGCAACAAGCAAGACTGATTAAAAAATCTTAAAATATCCATTGTATGTCAAATTGCCACTTAGTTTGTGCACAAAACCACATCTATAAAATTGTAATGAGTTGACATTTAACACAGATCCAATAAGTCAAGTGTCACTAATTGATAAAGATTAGAATTCCATTACTGAACCAACAGTTGCAAAGGAAAGTTAACAATTATAACTGATAAGCAATTACAAGTGTACAGCCAAAATTCCAATGGAAAATAATAGTATAAGAAGTAAAACCATGCATCATTGCATTCTTCATCTTGACATCTTATTCTTACTCATTAAAATATACTGTCAAGAGATTGAATAGGGATGAGTTGCAATACCAGAAATATTCCATGGACAAAAGTGAAGCTGTTTCTGGGAAAAATAAGATTTATTTTTCTATTTCTGAAACCCCTATTAAGTTTACATACTTTAACCCCTTAAAGGGGAAACCAATTTGGACCAAATGCCATTGTCTCATTTTTCAATTTTGAGATGGTTTACTTTATGTAGTAATAATATTGGAATACTTTTATGTATCAAAGCCATTCTGAGCATTGACGGACGAACATCGGCCGGGACAGTTCGCCAACGCGACCACGCGTTTGTGATCAAATGTTGGCGAACCGCGTTTTCGCTGTGGGCCCCATTGACTTTAATGGCAGGCGAACCTGAAAAACCCTTCAGGTCATATTTGCAGCCACCGAATAATTAATAGAAGTGCACAAATAGTCCCACAACATGAACAGTGACATGCCAGAGGGGGATCATTGGGAAAAATTCCCACAAAAAAATATGTATTTTAATCAGGGGCCATTTTTATGCATCTTAAAGGGAAACTCTCAAAAATGTGCCCTGCTAGAGCCTAGAAAAAATGTATTATAGGCCACGGGAGTACAGGACACAAAAATTAGGCATTCACCTGACAGAAAATAACTTTTGATTATGTGGCTGGAGGCAGGGCCGGCTCCAGGTTCATGTGGGCCCTTGGGCGATAAATCCCAGTGGGCCCCCTTGAGGCATTTTTGTACATTTACATGTCTCTCTGTGGCTACCACACAGTATAAGGACCTCCAGTGGCCCATATACAGTATAACGACCACTAGTGGCCCCACACACAGTATAATGACCCCACAGTAGCCCTCCATTCAGAATAATAACCCACAGTTGCCTCCAATTCAAAATAATGACGCCCAGTGGCCCCCACACTAGGGGTTATACTGAATGGAGGGGGCACTGGGGGTCATTACACTGTATGGTGGTCACTGGGGGTAATTATATTGAATGGGGGCTCTGGTGGTCATTATACTGAATGGGGGAACATTGGGGATCATTATACTAAATGAGGGCAGCTCTTGCTGCCTACTCCGAGATCTCAAATGACAGTGGTGGTGAAGGTGATGATGATGTCATGTCGATGGACATCAAGTGGGTGCCCACAAGAGAGGAAAAGGAGGAGGGTTCAGAAGGAGAGACAGAGCAGCAGAGAGGGTGGAGAAGGAAGAGAAGCAGGCAGAGCTCGCAGTGCACAGGAGGCAAACAGCAGACTGCAAATGTATCTGGAGCGAGCCATCCACCATGCACAGTCACTTGTGCCGCTCCCAGGGAGTCGGCACATGGCTCCGCAGTGTGGGCTTTTTAAAGTGTTAGCTGCTGACAATCGTTTTGCCATCTGCAGCCTGTGCTGTCAACGTATAAGTCGCAATAAGCCCAACACTCACCTAGGTATAGCCGCTTTAAGAAGGCACCTGGCCTCCCATCACCAAGCCCAGTGGGAGCAACACTGTCAAAACTCACAAAGCCACACTGCCGGCCCTCCACGTCCTGCCTCTTCTCCTTCTCCTCTCTCCTCCCATGTGTCCTCCACTCCATCTTCCACCGTGCCATCGTCGCATTCATCTGGCAGAAGGCAGGCTTCTATGGCCCAAATGTTCAATCAAAAGTTGATGACGCTGAATAACCCTCTTGCCCAACGGCTGACCACTTGCTTGTCGGAACTGCTAGCCCGCCAACTACTGCCATATAAACTGGTGGACTCTGAGGCCTTTAGAAAATGTGTGGCCATGGGCACACCGCAATGTCCCCGGAAGGAAATATTTCTCCCAGAAGGGCATCCAAGAGCTAAAAGGCCACATTCAGAGACAAGTTAATATATTTCTGGCACACAGTGTCGGTGCCAAGATACATCTGACCACAGACACGTGGTCTAGCAAACACGGGAAGAGAAGGTACATAACTTTTACTGTCCAATGGGTGAACCTTCTGACGGCCGTCAAGCATGTAACACGTGGCTCCCGTCTGGATATGGTGATACCACCAAGGATTGAATCCAAGCCTGCCTCTTCTTCTCCTCATCCTACTCCATCCTCCGTCTCCTCCTCGGCTGACTCCTACTTTTCCACTGCTAATTCCTCTTCCGCTGTGCCCCCCAAGCTCCTCAGAAACTATTCGACGTTCCAGGTCAGACGTTGCCATGCTGTGCTGCGGTTGTTGTGCCTGGAAGCTAAGAGTTGGTAAAGTGGTGAGCTACAATGGTGCCATTCTGCTGAGCATGCTGAAACAGGGCAAAATGACACATGTGTCGTGCATGGCACACGTCCGGAACATAGTCGTGCAGCAATTCGTGGCCAAATACCTGGGGTCCAGGATGTCTAGCGGCAGGCCAGGAAAATTTCTTGCCATTTTAAGGCGACACCACTTGCCCGTCAGACGTCTGATTTGAAACAGCACGACGCGCTGGAACTCCATCTTGTATATGCTTGATAGGCTGCTCCAGCAGCAACGTGCCGTTAACGACTAACTGTATGAACTCTGCAGCAGGACAGGTTCTGGCGAGCTTGGTTTCTTTTCACCGCGCCAGTGGCTGCTTATGCGTGAGGATGAGCAAACCCGGACTGTATAGTTCGGGTTTGTACCGCATTTTGGAGTATTCGTGACACGGACCCGAACCCGAACATTTACGTAAAGGTTCGGGTTCGTTGTTCGCGCATTTTGAAAGCCTGCAAAGAAGCCAATCAACAAGCGTCATACTACTTGCCCTAAGAGGCCATCACAGCCATGCCTACTATTGGCATGGCTGTGATTGGCCAAGTGCAACATGTCACCCAGCCTCTATTTAAGCTGGAGTCAGGTCGCGCTGCACGTCACTCTGCTCTGATTAGTGTAGGAATAGGATGCAGCTGCTGTTAGGGCGAGATTAGGCAAGGATTGACTCAGCAAAAACATTTAATGAAGTAATCGATCTACAGCTGTGAATCATTCAACTTCTGCTTGTTAATTGCTCACTGTTTTCAGGCTGTCCAGAGCATTTTTCTGAACAAAAAAATAATAAATCTGCAGCACTCTTCCGTTTGCAATGAAGTCTGGTGTCTTTATTTAGATAGCAGCATACAATTGCGACGCTTGACTATTCCAGTCTTTCTCAAGCTTGAGAAAGACTGAATAGTCGAAACGTCGCACTTGTATGCTGCTATCTAAATAAAAAAAAAAAATCAAATCCCAGCAAACGTCTCACTTTATATTGCTGTTTATTCCACGAGTATCATCAAATACTCGTGGAATAAACAACAATATAAAGTGGGACGTTTGCTGGGATTTGATTTTTTTGATGAACTGTGGAGAAGACTCCTTCCCGCGCAGCGTCAAGAGGATCGAGTGCTGACTAATTCTTAATTACTATTTAAATAAGGACACCGGACTTCATTGCAAACGGAAGAGTGCTGCGGATTTATTATTATTTCTTTCATTATTTGGGATCCTTAACCTAGATTACCATCTGCTTGCATCAACATCCGACTATTGGGTTATGTAGTGCTGCTTTTGGGTTTTTGTACTACTTCAGAGCGTTTTTCTGTCGCTTTTTTCTGGGGTGATCGGCGGCCATTCTGTGTCTTGTTGTGCGCAAGCACAAGCTGCCACCAAGTCCATTAATCTATCAATAGTAGGGTTTTTTTTTTTTTTTTTGCTATATCCCACATCAGGGACTTGGCTGTGATTATTGTCACCCCTAGAAATTCAGGATATAATTTTCTATATTTTATTGAGAGGTGAAATTCACTAAAAAAAATTGCAATCCCCTAAATCTTGTGTTCCAGCTGTGGCTAGCCAAGTGTAATACTATCTGGCAAAGAATATATATATTTTTTCTGGGGTGAAATTCAATTTCCAAAAAAGCAATACCCTAAATCAGTGGTTTCTGCTGTGGCAGGACATGTTTTATAGTGTCCGTCAAAGGATAGCTTTTGCTAAATTGCTTAATTACCAAAATAGCAATACCGTAAATTTGGTGTTCCAGCTGTGACTGGTCAAGTTTATAGTGTCCGTCACAGGATATATTATTTACTGGGGTGAAATTGAGTTGCAAAAATAGCAATACCATAAATCTGGTGTTCCAGCTATGACTGGACAAGTTTCATAGTGTCCGTCAACGGCTATATTATTTTCTGGGGTGAAATTCAGTTGCAAAAATAGAAATACCCTAAATCTGGTGTTCCAGCTGTGATTGGCCAAGTTTATTAGTGTCCGTCAAAGGATATATTATGTTCTGGGGTGAAATTCAGTTGCAAAAATAGCAATACCGTAAATCTGGTGTTCCAGCTGTGACTGGACAAGTTTCATAGTGTCCGTAAAAGTATAGCTTTTGTTCTGGGTTGAAATTCAATTGCCAAAATAGCAATACCGTAAATCTAGTGTTCCAGCTGTGACTGGACACGTTTCATAGTGTCTGTCAAAGGATATATTATTTTCTGGGGTGAAATTCAATTGCCAAAATAGCAATACCCAAAATCTGGTGTTCCAGCTGTTGCAGGCCAAGTATAAATCTGTCCGTAAAGGTTATATTACACTCAGCGTGCATCTTCAAGTGTATTTCTTTCCGTTAAAGGGTATATTACAGTAAGTGTTAAAATACAGCATGATCCTCTACATTTGCACACACTGTTTTGCATCTCTAAGTGTATTTCTTTCCGTTAAAGGGTATAGTACAAGTGTTAAAATACAAGTGCTGAAAGCATAATCCTATATATTTTTCACACGCTACTGTGCATCTCCAAGTGTAAATCTGTACGTAAAGGATACCTTTCATCCAGGGCCTAAATACTAGGCCTACAATTGATATTCCCTAACTCTGTGGTTACTGCTGTGTCTGGATTAGTGTAATACGGTACTTAAATAGATAGCCAGATAGTGTTAGGCGCCTGTAAAAAGGCCTGAATTTGAATTCAATACATTAGGCCAAATATTTTTTTCTTATTGTGGTGAACGGTAACAATGAGGAAAACATCTAGTAAGGGACCGCGTACATGGTCGCGGTGTTGTTGGAGCCCAATGCCGTTCAAAGGATGGTAATGCCTGAGCAAGTACAGGCGCTAGTCAATTGGGTGGCCGACAGTGGATCAAGCATGTTCACAACATTATCTCCCACCCAGTCTTCTGCAGAAGCGCACAGGTAGTGCCTGAAAACCAAGCCCATCAGTCTGTCACATCACCCCCATGCATATAAGGGAAACTGTCTGAGCCTCAAGTTATGCAGCAGTCTCTTATGCTGTTTGAAGACTCTGCTGGCAGGGTTTCCCAAGAGAATTCACTTAGCTCTTCCCCAGTGGTGGAAGACATAGAATGCTCTGACGCACAACAACTTATGTTTCCTGATGATGAGGACATGGGAATACCACCTCATCAGAGTCCGCACGTTCTGATGATGATGAAACACAGGTGCCAACTTCTGCGTCTTTTGTCAGTGTGCAGACCAAACAAAACAGGAGGTCAGGGAGGAAGACTGTGTGGAAGACGATGCAGGGGACGATGAGGCCCTAGACCCCACATGGAATGAAGGTCGTGCCACTGACTTTCATAGTTCAGAGAAAGAGGCAGTGGCGACACCGAGCCAACAGCGAAGAAAAAGAGGGAGCAGGGGGCAAAAGCAGAACAGCCGCCTCCAAGAGAGTTTACCTGTTACTGGCCACCGTCACCAGGGACCGAGCACCCCAAAGGCAGATTCATGGAGTTCCCTGGCATGGCACTTCTTCAAACAATGTGCTGACGACAAGACCCGAGTGGTTTGCATGCTGTGTCATCAGAGCCTGAAGCGAGGCATTAACGTTCTGAACCTTAGCACAACCTGCTTGACCAGGCATCTACATGCAAATTAGTGGAGTAAACACCTTAAAAACAAGGAACTCATTCAGGCTCGCCCTGCTCCCTCTTCTGCTGCTGCCTCGGCCTCTTCCTCTGCCTCGGGAGGAATGTTGGCACCTGCCGCCCACCAAACAGAGGATGTACCACCAACACCACCACCTCCGTCACTAAGCATCTCCACCATGTCAGACGGCAGCGCTCGGCTCTCCATCTCACAAACATTGGAGAGACAGTGTAAATTCCCACCTACCCACCCTCGAGCCCTGGCCTGAATGCCAGCATTTCTAAACTACTGGCTTTTGAAATGCTGTCTTTCAGGCTGGTGGACACAGACAGCTTCAAACAGATGATGATGATGGCTGTCCCACAGTATGTGGTTCCGAGCCGCCACTACTTCTCCAAGAGAGCCGTGCCTTCCCTGCACAACCAAGTATCCGATAAAATCAAGTGTGCACTGCGCAACGCCATCTGTGGCAAGGTCTACCTAACCACAGATACGTGGACCAGTAAGCACGGCCAGGGACACTATATCTCCCTAACTGCACACTGGAAAAATGTTGTGGTGGCTGGGCCCCAGGCGGAGAGTTCTTTGGCGCACATCCTTTCGCCGCCAAGGATCTAAAGACATCATTCTTTGCCTCCTGTAGCCTACTCCTCCTACTCGGCTTCCTCCTCCTCTTCTTCCACCTGCTCTTCTTCAGCACAGCCCGGGTTAACGTCAGAAGGCCGTTCTGAAACTCATATGTTTGGGGGACAGGACCCACACCGCGCAGTAGTTGTGGCGGGGTATTGAACAAAAGAACGACAATGTCAGGATTCGAACCCGTGACCGGCCATGTCCCAGTGTCACGACCGCTATCCCAGCAGCAGTCATGTCGCACCAGACGGAGGGGAAGGGGGACCCTTATCTACGGATGGAAAATACAACGGCCACCCCTGACAAACCCTACGCTGGCATCTGTCTGCCCTGATACCCTAGACGGGGTGTGAACCCGTGCGGCGAGCAGGATGCCTAAACCCTGAGTGACCCTAAGAAGACTAGACTGGGGAAAGGCAGATGGGAGCACTAGTCACCATCACTCATGTCTAGGAGAACAACAGGGGAAGACAGTAACAAACAAACAAACAAACAATCTCCAGCAGAGATAGACTTATCCAGTCACGAGCAGAGAAGATGACCCCAACAACGACAGTCCACGCCAGACAAGAGCTCCACAGCAATACCGTCAAACGATCTCCTTCAAAGGTCAGAATAGCACTGGAAGTAAGGACTATATCTGGCAATGACTGCAAGTGAAACTGAAACTAATATAGTAGCTGGGAGTGGCAGACAGCACTCACCTGAGAAGAATGCCTACAAACTCCCAGTCAGGACAAAAAGGTTCACAAGGCAAAACCTGGATGACATACCCTGAACCATGAAGCAAACTCACAAGCTATCGTGAGTAGCAAGTCGCTGCGACCTTCTCTTCCCAGACCTATCTGGATCAGTCACAGTCGTGACAGTACCCCCTTTCTACGAGGGCCACCGGACCCTCAAGACCAGGCCTCTCCGGGTGGGACCTATGAAAAGCCCGAATGAGTCTGTCCGCCTTTATCTCTGATGCTGGCACCCACATTCTCTCTTCGAAACCATAACCTTTCCAGTGCACCAGGTACTGAAGAGAGCGGCGAACATATCGTGAATCAACAATCTTTTCTACCTGAAACTCAAGACTGCCATCAACAACCACCGGTGGAGGCGGTAGTGGCAATGGTTCAGGAGGTTCTACATATCTCTTAAGCAGAGATCTGTGGAAGACATTATGGATCCTTAGAGTCTGAGGTAGCTCCAGACGAAAAGCCACCGGGTTAATGATCTTAATTACCCTATAAGGACCAATAAATCTCGGACCTAATTTCCATGAGGGAACCTTCAACTTGATATTTCTGGTAGACAACCACACCAAGTCATTCACCCCAAGGTCCGGACCTTCAGAGCGCTTCTTATCAGCCACACGTTTGTATCTGCCACCAATTCTCTTCAAACTTTCTTGCACACTCTGCCACACTGATGAAAGTGAAGACGCAAATCGTTCCTCCTCGGGAATCCCAGACGGCCCCCCTCACTAAACGTACAAAACTGAGGATGGAAACCATACGCACCAAAAATGGTGACTTATCGGTGGATTCTTGACGACGATTATTAATGGCAAACTCGGCTAACGGTAAATAAGATGACCATTCCTCCTGATTTTCGGAAACAAAGCATCTCAAATATGTCTCTAGGTTTTGATTGGTACGTTCAGTCTGACCGTTGGACTGTGGATGGAAAGATGAAGAAAACGACAGATGAACCCCTAAACGAGAACAAAAAGCTTTCCAAAATTTAGAAACAAATTGGGTACCACGATCCGAAACAATATCGGAAGGGACCCCGTGAAGCTTCACGATGTGGTCAATAAAAACCTGAGCCAGTGTGTTAGCATTAGGCAATGCGGTCAGAGCAATAAAGTGCACCATTTTACTGAATCTGTCAACAACAACAAGAATAACAGTCTTCCCCGCTGATACTGGTAGATCAGTAATGAAATCCATTGATAGGTGCGTCCAAGGCCTGTTGGGGATGGCCAGAGGTAAAAGACGCCCTGCCGGACGAGTATGATCCACCTTAGAACGAGCACAGGTAGGACATGCAGACACAAAATTCAACACCTCCTGGCGCCACTTAGGCCACCAGAACCGACGAGACACTAATTCAGAGGTTGCCTTACTACCTGGGTGTCCTGCCAGTGCGGAGTTATGGTGTTCCTTTAGTATCTCCAGGCGTAAATTTTCTGGCACAAACAGTTTATCCGAGGGGCAGGAGGCCGGGCGTCCCCTGAGCTTCCAACACCCTCCCTCTAAACCTGAGTGTAATGCAGAGACCACCACCCCTTTTGCAAAATAGGCTCTGGAACATCATCATCACCCCTCCAGGAAAACTTCGAGACAATGCATCCGCCTTAGTATTTTTGCCCCGGGCGATAGGTTATTACAAAATTAAACCTAGTAAAAATAACGACCACCGAGCCTGTCTAGGGGTGAGACGTTTAGCAGACTCCAGATATACTAAGTTTTTGTGATCGGTAATCACTGTGACGGGATGAACCGCCCCTCCAAAAAATGACGCCACTCCTCTAAGGCCAACTTAATAGCCAAAAGTTCCCTGTTGCCAATGTCATAGTTCCTTTCTGCAGTAGACAATTTCTTCGAAAAGAAAGCACACGGACGCCATTCACCAGGGACGGGCCCTGAGATAGTACCGCTCCCACCCCCACCTCTGATGCGTCAACCTCTACAATAAAAGGAAGCGAGACATCTGGCTGTACGAGAATAGGAGCCGAGGTGAATCTTTCCTTCAGAGATGTAAAGGCAGTTTTGGCTGCATGTGACCATTTGGAAAAATTGGATCCCTTTCGGGTCATGTCCGTCAGTGGTTTGACCACCAAGGAATAGTTCTTTATAAACTTTCTATAAAAATTGGCAAACCCCAGGAAGCGTTGCAATGCCTTCAGGTTCTCAGGCAGATCCCAGTCCATAATTGCCCGGACTTTCTCTGGATCCATGCGGAAACCTGAATCTGACAACACATACCCCAGAAATGGCAGTTCTTTACGGCGAACACACATTTCTCTAATTTAGCAAACAATTTGTTGGCCCTTAATATCTGCAGCACTTGTCTCACATGGATCTTATGTGTATCTAGATCCGGAGAATAGACCAGGATGTCATCAAGATATATCACAACAAATCTCCCGATAAGGTGACTAAAAATATCGTTGACAAAATGTTGGAACACCGCAGGCGCATTAGTAAGACCAAAAGGCATGACCAGATTTTCATAATGCCCTTCCGGAGTATTAAAAGCCGTCTTCCACTCATCCCCTCTTTGATGCGAACCAGGTTATAGGCTCCTCTGAGATCCATTTTGGAGAACCATTTAGCACCAGCAACCTGATTAAAGAGGTCGGGAATGAGAGAAAGAGGATAGGGATCTCGGATAGTTATCCGGTTTAATTCCCGAAATCCAGGCAAGGACGCAGGCCCCCATCTTTCTTTTTAACGAAAAAGAACCCTGCAGCCACGGGTGAAGAAGAGGGTCTGATGTGTCCCTTAGCCAAACTCTCCGAAATATAATCTTTCATAGCCTTCCTCTCCGGGCCGGAAAGATTGTATAACCGGGTTTTAGGTAGTTTTGCCCCAGGTAACAGATTAATTGGGCAATCATATGGACGATGAGGTGGTAACCCCTGACAACCCTTCTCAGAGAACACATCCATAAAATCTGACAGAAAGGAAGGTAGAGATGTTACAGAGAGTGTTGAGCACCTACTACTCAAGCAGTTGTCCTTACAATGTTCACTCCACTCCACAATCTCCCCGGCCTGCCAATCCACCACGGGATTGTGAGTCACCAGCCAGGGAAGCCCCAAAACCATAGGAGCCGGAAGACCGTCCAGGACATAACAAGAGATATGCTCTTTATGGAGGTCCCCTACCTGCAGATGGATATTATGGACGATCTGAGTTAACTCTCCCTGTTATTTGATTGACTATTCTATAACGGATATTATATTTATGAATTATGGGTTGATTGATGTTTTTAATGGTTTATGAATTTTTATTACGAGTATGTATTTATTGTAATATTTGGATTTATATTATTGACACTATGTTCACGTTTTTTAGTAATAATCTTGATGGTTTATGATCACTGTTTTATTATTCTCTTGCACGGCACATTAACACTTCACATCAGAATATGGGGGTCATTCATACTCGCATTCTTTACATTTTTTCACAATTCGGTGTTTCTTGATTGAAATATTATCTATTTTCTATCTGTTTATTTTTTGTTTTGTGCCAAGGTATTGTGCGCCTGCGCCGTGGCGTGACGCCATGACGCGATGTCGCTTCCGCTTTTTGGAACGCAGCGCGCGTCTGACCTCTTGCCCTGATGCACTCGCGCATGCGCAATGGGCACTTCCGCCCGCCGACTTCTTCGGCGCGCGATTTCTGTGTCTGCCGCACCTGCACCAGGGATCTGCATCCTCCCCACGCCAACCATGACTATAGGTGATTATCATTATCTATGATTATTGATTTGATTAGTGAGCTTATTTAAGATTACATGTACAATTGTGAACAGGCACCCCTGAGGAAGCCAGCAGAGTCTGGCGATACGCGAAGGGCTTTTTCTTCCCTTGTCCACCATGCGCATCCCCATATATTTATGATAAGTATCTGATTACATTCTGTCTTGATGGATTACTATATTTTTTTTATGTTTCTGATAAGAATGTCTCATTGTGGGATTATGTTCATACTATTTGCATGGTAATCGGACAGGGTTATGTGGATTGCATACATTGCATACAACGTTTTTAATAGTGTCTTTTTGTGTCTGTTTGCATAAATAAATTTATACATTTTTAGATGTGCGGCTTACAATCTCGGCATTCTTTGTTTGTTGGTTTCAGTTAACTCTCTCTGAGTAAGAGGGGAGGAGTCGATGGCAAAAACAGGAATAGTTCTGCGTACCGGTTCCGGAGTAAAACCCAGAGCCTGAGCAAACCGTGAATCCACCAAGTTGACCCCCGCCCCACTGTCCAAAAAGACGGAACAGATCTCAGTCTTATTGCCCGCCACAAAGGTAGCGGACAACAAAAACTGAGACATGCGTATGGAGGAAACGAATACGCCCAGACTGTTATCCTCCGCACAGTCTGGGGACTCTAGTTTTCCGGCGGCTCCTTAGTTTGTGATCTCTTGGGTTCTGAGGGACATACCTTTACAAAATGACCCCTCCCCCCTCAACGAAAACAAACCTCTGACCTATGGCGGACCTTAGGAGGATTCACCCGTCTAGTGGCGCCCCCTATTTGCATTGGTTCGACTGGATCACAACAAACCGATCCCTGCCCTATAGAGGCCTCTGTAGAATTTAATAGTCTCTCCCTGAGTCGTCTGTCGATTCTTATGGACAGAGACATAGCAGCCTCAAGAGACCCAGGGACCTCGTATACAGCCAGCGCGTCTTTTAATTTTTCAGACAACCCCTGGCAGAACTGACTCCTAAGGGCCGAGTCGTTCTATAATGTATCCGTAGCCCACCTACGGAATTCAGAACAATATAGTTCAGCTGACCGGTTCTCCTGCCGAAGTCTACGTAGCTTAGACTCTGTCCGGGTCATCATACACGAGACCCAAGGCTTCAAAAAACTCCTCCACAGATCGTAAGGCCGGAGAGTCTGATGGTAAAGAGAAAGCCCAAGCCTGCGGATCTCCTTGCAGGAGAGAAATTACAATGCCCACCCGTTGTTCCTCACCGCCGGAGGATCTAGGGCGTAACCTGAAGAACAATTTACAAGCTTCTCTGAAGGTTACAAATTGGTCTCTCCCTCTTGAGAACCTATCAGGAAAAAACACTTTTGGCTCAGGAGTACCTTGGTTTCCCGTAGCAACGGTGGAACCCAAGGATTGCTGCTGCTGCTGCAGTACTGTTGCTTTTAATCCTGCCACTTCAAGGGATAACCCCTGTAATTGTTTCGCCAAAACCGTAACCGGATCCATAGTGGATCAGAAGAATACAAAGCAAAACAGCAGGCAAAAAAAAGGCCAGATATAGCACTGGAAGTAAGGACTATATCTGGCAATGACTGCAAGTGAAACTGAAACTAATATAGTAGCTGGGAGTGGCAGACAGCACTCACCTGAGAAGAATGCCTACAAACTCCCAGTCAGGACAAAAAGGTTCACAAGGCAAAACCCGGATGACATACCCTGAACCATGAAGCAAACTCACAAGCTATCGCGAGTAGCAAGTCGCTGCGACCTTCTCTTCCCAGACCTATCTGGATCAGTCACAGTCGTGACACCCAGGCAGTAGCTCTAGCCACTAGACTACTAGCCCTCCTGGACTTTTCCTTCCACTGAACTCTGTGATCTACCTTGTTCCAGCCTTGCCTTGCTAATCTCTGTGATCCCTTGCACCTGCTACTTCCTCCTTATAAGCCCAGCCTCTTGCACCTGACCCCTGCTGGTTATTGTTCTTCTGAACTTGATCCTGCTGCTACGACTTGATCCTCCTCCTGCTGCTGCTGCTGCTACTACTACCTACTCGACTGCTGCCAACCTCGGAATTGTCCTCGACTACTCTTTTGCTTGATCCTCTACTACCGTCTACCTCTCTGTTGCCGACCCGGATGCCTCCACTCCGCCTCTTCTCCTTGCGGTCTCCCGCTACTGGACTCCACCCGGTACACTGCCTGGTGCTCTCCAACACAGGTGAGCTAGCACCTCATAACAGAATAACCAGCCTGTTAAAATGGAGTCCGCGATGGCCACCCTGCGCAAACAAGTCTCCGAACTTCAGGAGTTTGGCACCACTGCCCAAGAGGAAATTACTCAACTTCGAGGCGCAGTCCAGAGCCAACAGAGGGAAATTATCGACTTGCAGCGTCAACTACTGGACGTACGCGGCGCAGTCACAGACACCCGCATGCCTCTCCCGTCAAAGTTTAACGGTGATCGGCGCCAATTTCGGGGGTTCCTCAACCAGTGCCGTATTTACTTTCAGATGCAGCCGGGCTCCTTTACCTCGGACAGAAAAAAAATCCTGTTCATCATCAACCTTCTAACTGATGAGGCCCTGGCATGGGCATCCCCATATGTGGAATCCCAAAGTTCCTTGTTGAATAATCTAGACAACTTCACCACAGCCATGAGCCAAGTCTTCGACGACCCTAACCGCTGCGCGACTGCCGAGGCTAGGCTGCACAGTCTACGGCAGGGAAGACGCTCTGTAGCCGAGTATACCTCCGAGTTCCGCCGCTGTGTCACAGACACCACCTGGAACCCAGCTGCCCAGAAAAGTCAATTTTGCCGCGGACTCTCCGAACCCATAAAGGATGAGCTCGCCAGGGTAGACGCCCCAGACGATCTGGATGATTTCATCCAACTGTGCATCCGGATTGACCGGAGACTCGCGGAAAGAAGGAGAGAAAGACTCTGGTCCGTAGATAACAGGCCCGCTTACCCCTTCACTCCAACGACTCAGCCGGCTCACCAACCCTCCACCGAGCCGATGCAGGTCGACGCACTGCACAAGACTCTATCGGCTGCTGAAAAGGAGAGACGACTGGCCGCAGGCCTCTGTCTTTACTGTGGCGAGCCAGGACACTTCGCTATTAGGTGCCCCAATAAGACTCGCCGAACCATCGCTGTCACAGAATTACGAGAATTACAACAGGCCACAATCTCACCCTTGGCCTTTGAAACCATGGACACTACAGGTACCGAGTCCCACTTCATTGTATCCATCCTTATCACCATTGGGGAACGACAGCTTCCCTGCTCTGCAATGCTTGACTCGGGGGCCGGCGGGAATTTTATGGACTTGACGTTCGCCCATGAAAACAACATACCACTGGTAACCAAGGCAGCCCCCATCGATCTGGAAACCATCGATGGGACCCCGCTCTCTTCTGGGCCGGTTACACACCAGACCGCTGACCTTCAACTCCTCATCAAACCCGATCATCAGGAGACGATTCACTTCTCCCTGATCACCTCCCCTAAGTTTCCAGTGATCCTAGGCATCCCTTGGTTGGCCACCCACAACCCCTCGGTGGACTGGGAAGCCCGCTGCATACGATTCCACTCAGACTTTTGTTCTCAGAACTGTTTACGTGGATCTGTCCCTCCTCTGCCAGAAGGACCTACCGTATTCGGACTAACCACCAAGGAACTTTTACCCCCTCAATATCGGGAGTTCCAGGATGTCTGTGACAAGAGAAATGCAGATAAACTGCCCCCGCATCGGCCTTATGACTGCCAGATTGAGCTGCTACCTGGAGCTGAAATACACTTCGGCAGTATATACTCCCTCTCCGAACCGGAACTCAAAGCCCTGAAGGAGTACTTAGATGAAAATCTAAAAAAAGGTTTTATCCGACCTTCCACATCTCCTGCAGGGGCCCCCTTCTTCTTTGTGGAGAAAAAAGACTCTTCTCTACGCCCTTGCATAGATTATCGAAAGCTCAACAACGTTACTGTGAAGAACCGGTACCCTCTCCCCCTGATTTCTGAACTCCTCGAGAGACTTCGGGCGGCAAAAGTCTTCACTAAGCTCGATCTCCGAGGAGCCTACAACCTGGTCCGAATTCGCCCAGGAGACGAGAGGAAAACCGCCTTCCGAACCCGCTACGGTCACTTCGAGTATCTGGTCATGCCTTTCGGCCTCTGCAATGCCCCTGCTACCTTCCAACATTTTATCAACGACGTCCTCAGGGACATGCTTGACCAATTTGTGGTAGCATATCTGGACGATATTTTGATTTTTTCAGAAGACCTTGAACAACACCGTGGGCATGTCCGCAGGGTGCTGCAGAAACTCCGCGAACAGTCTCTCTATATTAAACTGGAGAAGTGTGAATTTGAACAGACTTCCACCCAATTCCTCGGTTACATTATTTCCCTGGAGGGCTTAAGTATGGATCCCCGGAAGATCTAGGCCGTGACTGAGTGGCCCGCCCCGAAAAACGAAAAGGAGGTCCAGAGGTTTGTACTTTTATCGGAAGTTCATCAGGAACTTTTCGAAAATCATCGCCCCAATCACTCAACTAACAAGAAAGACTGTCCCCTTCGTGTGGACCCCGGAGGCACAGGAGGACTTTGCTAAACTGAAGTCCCTCTTCACCTCTGCCCCGATCCTGGCCCACCCAAACCCTGAATTACCATTTACTGTCGAGGTGGACGCCTCCGACGCTGCTGTGGGCGCAATTCTGTCTCAACGTTCAGGAGAAAAGATGCTCCTGCACCCTTGCGCCTTCTTCTCCCGTCAGATGTCCCCTGCTGAACGGAATTACGACATCGGAAATAAGGAACTGTTGGCAATCAAGGATGCTTTCACCGAGTGGAGACACTTGCTGGAGGGGGCCCACAATCCCATCTCTGTATACACCGACCACCTGAACCTAGAGTTTATCCGCAGTGCCAAGAGACTCACCGCCAGACAGGCCAGGTGGAGTTTGTTTTTCTCCAAATTCAATTTTGTTATCTCCTATCGCCCTGGGTCGAAGAACGGCAAAGCGGATGCTCTCTCAAGGATGTTCTCTGAACCTTCTCAGATCAATGAGGCTCCGGCCGGTATCCTTCCCGACAGATGCATCCTAGGAGCCACCTACTCAAGGGAACTCCTGGGTTCCCTCAAGGAAGGGTATGAGAACGATCCCCTCCTCACTTACCCACCTGGAGATGTAAACCTTACTTTCAAGGGTGGCTACTGGTTGTACCGGGATAAGCAGTTGTACGTACCAGAATCTGCACGACTTGACGTACTTAAACTCAACCACGATTCTAAACCGGCCGGCCATCTGGGTATCAGAAGGACTCAGGAGCTCCTCTCCCGTTTCTTCTGGTGGCCAACTTACAGAGAAGATATCAAGAGGTTTGTCTCCTTGTGCACGACGTGCGCCCGCAACAAGACCCCGCGCTCCTCCCCCGTGGGCTTGCTATGTCCACTCCCGGTTCCCTCCCGCCCCTGGGGTTCAATCTCCATGGACTTTATTGTGGACCTTCCTCCCTCCAAGGGCATGAACACCGTCCTGGTCGTCGTCGACCGTCTCACCAAAATGGCCCACTTCATCCCCTGCAAGGGCCTACCCACTGCCAAAGAGACGGCCGATCTCGTACTCCGAGAGGTTTTTAGACTACATGGGGCCCCGGACGATGTGGTTTTGGATCGGGGAGTACAGTTCACTTCCAGATTCTGGAGAAACTTCTGTCAAGCCCTTGGGATCAAGGTGAACCGGTCTTCTGCGTTCCACCCTCAATCTAATGGTCAGACCGAGAGAACAAATCAAATCCTTGAGCAGTATTTGCGTTGTTTCGTCACCCATCTGCAGGACGACTGGCTGGACCATCTCTCTACGGCCGAGTTCGCCTATAACAATGCGGAGCACAGTTCTACCCAATACAGCCCGTTCTACGCCAACACCGGCCTTCACCCAACCTTCATCCCTCGCTTACCCATTTCCACCACAGTCCCAGCCGTGGCCAAACGCCTTGCAAGTCTACAACAGGCACAGGAAAACATTCGGGACAATCTACATCAAGCCCAGAGCCGTTTCAAGCAAGCAGCGGATAAACGCCGCAAACCCGCTCCGGAATTCCAGGTAGGAGACAAGGTGTGGCTCTCCACCAGAAACCTAAGCCCAAAGGTTCCCTCACGGAAGTTGGGACAAAAATACATGGGTCCTTTCCGGATCTCGGCTCGAATCAACGAAGTCGCCTTCCGACTTGACCTTCCCGGCTCCATCCGAGTGCACCCGGTTTTCCACTGCTCTCTCCTGAAACCATATGTTGAGAACACCTTCCCAGGCCGCCACCCCCCTCCTCCTCCTCCGGCAAGAGTACAAGACCAGGAGGAATACACTGTGGCCAAGATCCTTGACTCCAGACTCCACCGTGGAAGGCTGCAGTATCTAGTTGGGTGGAAGGGCTATTCCCCCGAGGATAACTCCTGGGAGCCGGAGGAAAATGTCCATGCCCCCAGACTGGTAAAAGCTTTCCATCAGAGACATCCCGATAAACCATAATCTGCGGTGCCCAGAGGTCACCTTGGAGGAGGGAGAGTACTGTCAGGATTCGAACCAGTGACCAGCCATGTCCCAGGCGGTAGCTCTAGCCACTAGACTACTAGCCCTCCTGGACTTTTCCTTCCACTGAACTTTGTGATCTACCTTGTTCCAGCCTTGCCTTGCTAATCTCTGTAATCCGTTGCACCTGCTACTTCCTCCTTATAAGCCCAGCCTCTTGCACCTGACCCCTGCTGGTTATTGTTCTTCTGAACTTGATCCTGCTGCTACGACTTAATCCTCCTCCAGCTGCTGCTGCTGCTGCTGCTGCTGCTGCTGCTGCTGCTACTACTACTACTACTACCTACTCGACTGCTGCCAACCTCGGAATTGTCCTCGACTACTCTTTTGCTTGATCCTTACTACCGTCTACCTCTCTGTTGCCGACCCGGACGCCTCCACTCCGCCTCTTCTCCTTGCGGTCTCCCGCTACTGGACTCCACCCGGTACACTGCCTGGTGCTCTCCAACACAGGTGAGCTAGCACCTCATAACAGACGAGTGGTTGCTACCGTTGGGCCTTAAGCCCGGCCTGGTGGTGTGCGATAATGGGCGAAATCTCGTCGCAGCTCTGGGATTAGCTGGTTTGACGCACATACCTTGCCTGGCGCATGTGCTGAATTTGGTGGTGCAGAAGTTCATTCACAACTAACCCGACATGTCAGAGCTGCTGTATAAAGTGCGGGCTGTCTGTGCGCGCTTCTGGCGTTCACATCCTGTCGCTGCTCATCTGTCTGTGCTACAGCGTAACTTCAGCCTTCCCGCTCACCGCCTCATATGCGACGTGCCCACCAGGTGGAACTCCACCTTGCGCATGCTGGAGAGACTGTGCGAGCAGCAGCAGGCCATAGTGGAGTTGCAGCTGCAGCACGCACTGGTCAGTCACACTGCGGAACAGCACCACCAATGACTGGGCCTCCATGCGAGACCTGTGTGCCCTATTGCGCTGTTTCGAGTACTCCACCAACATGGCCAGTGGCGATGACACCGTTATCAGCGTTACAATACCACTTCTATCTCTCCTTGAGAAAACACATAGGGCGATGATGGAAGAGGATGTGGCCCAGGAGGAGGAGGACGAGGCAGAGGGGTAATTTTTAGCACTTTCAGGCCAGTCTCTTAGAAGTGGCTCAGAGGAAGTTTTTTTGCAAAAGCAGAGGCCAGTTACAAATGTGGCCAGCCAGGGCCCACTACTGGAGGACGAGGAGGATGATGAGGAGGTGGAGGAGGATGAGGATGAAGCAGGTTCACAGCGGGGTGGCACCCGACACAGCTCGGGCCCACCACTGGTGCGTGGCTGGGGGGATAAGGAGGACGATGACGAAACACCTCTCACAGAGGACAGCTTGTCCTTACCTCTGGGGAGCCTGGCACACATGAGCGACTACATGCTGCAGTGCCTGTGCAACGACAGCAGAGTTGCCCACATTTTAAAATGTGCGGACTACTGGGTTGCCACCCTGCTGGATGCCCGGTACAAAGACAATGTGCCCACCTTAATTCCTGCACTGGAGCGTGATTGAAGATGCGCGAGTACAATCGCACGTTGGTAGACGCGGTACTGAGAGCATTCCCAAGTGTCACAGGAGAACAAGTGGAAGCCCAAGGCGAAGGCACAGGAGGAGCGAGAGGTCGCAAACGCAGCTGTGTCACGACCAGCTCCTCTGAGGGCAGGGTTAGCATGGCAGAGATGTGGAAAAGTTTTGTCACCACGCCACAGTTAAGTGCACCACCAACTGATACGGAACATGTTAGTAGGAGGCAGCATTTCAACAACATGGTGCAACAGTACATCTGCACACCCCTTCACGTACTGACTGATGGTCGGCCCCATTCAACTTCTGGATTTTCAAATTGTCCATGTGGCCAGAGCTAGCCTTTTATGCCTTGGAGGTGCTGGCCTGCCCGGCGGCCAGCGTTTTGTCTGAACATGTATTCAGCACGGCAGGTGGCGTCATTACTGACAAACGCAGCAGCCTGTCCACAGCCAAAATGGACAAGCTGGCGTTCATAAAAATGAACCAGGCATGGATCCCACACGACCTGTCCACCCCTTGTGCAGAATAGACTTTTATAACTACCTCCACTTAACCATATATTCTTGTACTCCATGGCACTTCTTTATTGAATACTCTTTTTTTAATTTTACCATTATTTTTCGGGGCAACCCAAGGTTGAATGAACCTCTCCTCCATCTGGGTGCCAGGGGCCTAAATATCTGAAAGTGGCCTTCTCAATTGGTGGGTGACATGAAGCCTGATTCTCTGCTTTGGGACCTCTCTCCTCTGTCTGGTTGCTGGGGCCTAAATAACTAAAAGTTGCCTTCTCCGTTGGTGGGTGACATGATGCCTCTTTTGCTGCTATGGGACCTCTCTCCTCTGTCTGGGTGTCAGGGGCCTAACTTTCACGTACTTGCTTGCTGTCTTGGTGGCAGACATTTAACGCTTTTTACTGTCTAATGACCGCCCCATTGTCTGGGTGTCAGGGGCCTATATGTTGTTTAATCATTTGTTGTCTTGGTGGGAGATATTAAACTCTTTTTACTGTCTAATGACTGCCCCATTGTCTGGGTGTCAGGGGCCTATATGTCGTTTAATCATTTGTTGTCTTGGTGGGAGATATTAAACTCTTTTTACTGTCTAATGACCGCCCCATTGTCTGGGTGTCAGGGGCCGACATAAATTATAATGGCCTGTTCCATTGCAGGTTGACCTGAGGCCTGTGTTGCTGTTACGGGACCGCTCTCTTCTTTGCGGGTGCCATGGCCCTGAGTCTGTGAATGAGGCCTGTGGCACTGCAGGCAGACATGAATCCTTTTTGGCTGTGATGATAACATCAACTCCTATAGCATTCCCACCTGATGCCATCCCAACCTCCTATTCCACCTCCTCCAAGTTGCCAATTGATATTGGTTAATTTTTATTTATTTTATTTTAAGTCATTTCCCTATCCACATTTGTTTGCAGTGGATTTACCTACATTTTTCTGCCTTTTGCAGCCCTCTAGCCCTTTCCTGGGCTATTTTACAGCCTTTTTAGTGCCCAAAAGTTTGGGTCCCCATTGACTTCAATGGGGTTCGGGTCGAGTTCGGATCCCGAACCATAACATTTTCGGTAAGTTCGGCCGAACTTCTTGAACCCGAACATCCAGGCGTTCGCTCAACTATACTCATGCGCGACGCATGCAGACTTCTGCGGCCATTAGATGACATCTCAAAACTGGTCAGTCGCAGTCGGGGCGCCATCAGTCACAGCGTACCTTGAGCCTTCTTTCTGGAGCATGCATGTCATTTATAAAGCTGTTGAGGAGCGGGAGCTGGTAGATGAGGAAGTTGCAATGCTGAATGAATTCCCAGGGGGAGCTACTCCATCTGAGACAAGTCAGCAGGAGTCTAAAGAGGAGTCAGAGGAGGATGGTGGCTGGGGGAGGAGGAGAAGGATCAAGAAGAGCAGGCTTTGAGGGGGATTTTAAACTTTTTGGGGATCCCTGATGTTGTCCGTGGCTGGGGGAGGAGACCAAGGACGAAATTCTCATGGGCGATGAGCAGGAGCAAGGGAACTGAACCACTTCCAATTTAGTGCAAATGGGGGCCTTCATGCTACAGTGTTTGAAGAGGGACCCCCGTATAAAAAGCATAAAGGGCAACGACCAGTTGTGCACACTTATGAAGGCTTAAAATTTTTAAAGCATTTTTTCTGAAGACAGTTTCCAACATAAACTTTTTTTAAGTACTAATTCAGTTCTGATGTCACATTGTGGGTCTTACATCATACAGTCCATCCATAAATTACCACATTTTACAAACTACACCCCTCAAATTTTTTAAACTAATTTTAAAAACTTTGTTAACCCGTTAGCTCTCACACAGGAATGAAAATGTCATTTTTTGCGCAGATTTTCCATTTTAATCCATTTTCCTATAACAAAGCAAGGGATAGCAGCAAAACAAACCTCAATATTTATTACCTTAATTCTGTAGTTTACAGAAACACAGTCATAAACTGCTGAATAAGCACACCATAGGGCTCAGAAGGGAAGGAACGCTATATGGTTTGTGGAAGGCAGATTTTTCTGGAACGGTTTTTAGGTGCCATGTTGCTTTAAAGAAACCCTGAGGTACCCCGCCAGTGGAAAGTCTCATAAAGTGACTCCATTTTGGAAACTATACCCCTAAAGTAATTTATTGAGGGGTATAGTGAGTACTTTGACACCATAGGTGTTTCATAGAATTTAGAAACACTTTGTTATGAAAATAAAAAAATAGGGTAAGTAACAAAAAAATATATTACATTTTTTTCATATCACACACCACTGGAGAAGGCCACTTTCAGTTATTTTGGCCCCAGCACCCAGACAGAGGAGAGAGGTCCAACAGCAAGGATAAGGCGTCATATCAACCACCACTGGAGAAGGCCACTTTCAGTTATTTAGGCCCCAGCACACAGACAGAGGAGAGAGGTCCTACAGCAAGGAATCATGCGTCATATCACGCGCCACTGGAGAAGGCCACTTTCAGTTATTTAGGCCCCAGCACCCAGACAGAGGAGAGGTTCATTCAACTTTGGGTTGCACCGCAAGATCATGGTAAATTTAAAAAAATGAGGATTCAATAAAGAAGTGCCCCGGAGTACAAGAATACATGGTTGAGGGGGAGGCAGTTATAAATGTCTACTCTGCACAAGGGAGGGATAGGTCCTGTGGGATCCATGCCTGGTTCATTTTTATGAATGTCAGCTTGTCCATGTTGGCTGTGGACAGGCGGCTGCGTTTGTCAGAAATGACGCCCCCTGCCATGCTGAATACACGTTCAGACAAAACGCTGGCCGCCGGGCAGGCCAGCACCTCCAAGGCATAAAATGCTAACTCTGGCCACGTGGACAATTTGGAGACCCAGAAGTTGAATGGGGCCGAACCATCAGTCAGTACGTGGAGGGGTGTGCAGATGTACTGTTCAACCATTTTAGTGAAATGCTGCCTCCTGCTAACACGTTCCGTATCAGGTGGTGGTGCAGTTAGCTGTGGCGTGGAGACAAAACTTTTCCACATTTCTGCCATGCTAACCCTGCCCTCAGAGGAGCTGGCCGTGACACAGCTGCGTTGGCGACCTCTTGCTCCTCCTCTGCCTTCGCCTTGGGCTTCCACTTGTTCCCCTGTGACATTTGGGAATGCTCTCAGGAGTGCGTCTACCAGCGTGCGCTTGTACTCGCGCATCTTCCTATCACGCTCCAGTGCAGGAAGTAAGGTGGGCACATTGTCTTTGTACCGGGGATCCAGCAGGGTGGCAACCCAGTACTCCGCACACGTAAAAATGTGGGCAACTCTGCTGTCGTTGTGCAGGCACTGCAGCATGTAGTCGCTCATGTGTGCCAGGCTCCCCAGAGGTAAGGACAAGCTGTCCTCTGTGGGAGGCGTATCATCATTGTCCTCCGTATCCCCCCAGCCACGCACAAGTGATGGGCCTAAGCTGTGTCGGGTGCCACCCCGCTGTGAACCTGCCTCCTCCTCATCCTCCTTGTCCTCCAGTAGTGGGCCCTGGCTGGCCACATTTGTACCTGGCCTCTGCTGTTGCAAAAAACTCCCTCTGAGCCACTTCTAACAGACTGGCCTGAAAGTGCTAAAAATTACCCCTCATCCTCCTCCTCCTCCTCCTCCTGGGCCACCTCCTCTTCCATCATCGCCCTAAGCGTTTTCTCAAGGAGCCATAGAAGTGGTATTGTATTGCTGATAACGGTGTCATCGCCACTGGCCATGTTGGTGAAGTACTCGAAACAGCGCAATAGGGCACATAGGTCTCGCATGGAGGCCCAATCATTGGTGGCGAAGTGGTGCTGTTCCGCAGAGCGACAGAAGCGTGTGTGCTGCAGCTGAAACTCCACTATGGCCTGCTGCTGCTCGCACAGTCTCTCCAGCATGTGCAAGGTTGAGTTCCACCTGGTGGGCAAGTCGCATATGAGGCGGTGAGCGGGAAGGCCGAAGTTCCGCTGTAGCGCAGACAGGCGAGCAGCGGCAGGATGCGAACGCCGGAAGCGCGCACAGACGGCCCTCACTTTATGCAGCAGCTCTGACATGTCGGGGTAGTTGTGAATGAACTTCTGCACCACCAAATTCAGCACATGCGCCAAGCAAGGGATTTCTCCCATTATTGCACACCACCATGCCGGGCTTGACGCCCACCGGCAGCAGCCACTGGTCGGTCTGTTGTTCAATACCCCGCCACAACTCCTGCGCGGTGTGGGGCCTGTCCCCCAAACATATGAGTTTCAGAATGGCCTGCTGACGTTTACCCCGGGCTGTGCTGAAGTTGGTGGTGAAGGTGTGTGGCTGACTGGATGAGCTGGTGGAAGCAGAGGAGGAGGAAGCCGAGTAGGAGGAGGAGGCTACAGGAGGCAAAGAATGATGCCCTGCGATCCTTGGCGGCGGAAGGACGTGCGCCAAGGAACTCTCCGCCTGCGGCCCAGCCGCCACTACATTTACCCAGTGTGCAGTTAGGGAGATATAGCGTCCCTGGCCGTGCTTACTGGTCCACGTATGTGTGGTTAGGTGGACCTTGCCACAGATGGCGTTGCGCAATGCACACTTGATTTTATCGGATGCTTGGTTGTGCAGGGAAGGCACGGCTGTATTGGAGAAGTAGTGGCGGCTGGGAAGAACATACTGTGGGACAGCCATGGACATCAGCTGTTTGAAGCTGTCTGTTTCCACCAGCCTGAATGACAGCATTTCAAAGGCCAGTAGTTTAGAAATGCTTGCATTCAGGCCAGGGCTCGAGGGTGGCTAGGTGGGAATTTACGCTTTCTCTCCAAGGTTTGTGAGATGGAGAGCTGAACGCTGCCGTGTGACATGGTGGAGATGCTTGGTGATGCAGGTGGTGGTGTCGGTGGCACATCCTCTGTTTGGTGGGCGGCAGGTGGCAACATTTTTTCCGAGGCGGATGAAGATGCCGAGGCAGCAGCAGAAGAGGGAGCAGGGGAAGCCTGTGTGAGTTTGTTGTTTTTAAGTTGTTTACTCCACTGCAGTTCATGCTTTGCATGTAGATGCCTGGTCAAGCAGGTTGTGCTAAGGTTCAGAACGTTAATGCCTCGCTTCAGGATCTGATGGCACAGCGTGCAAACCACTCGGGTCTTGTCGTCAGCACATTGTTTGAAGAAGTGCCATGCCAGGGAACCCCTTGAAGCTGCCTTTGGGGTGCTCGGTTCCTGGTGGCGGTGGCCAGTAGCAGGCGAACTCTCTTGGCGGCGGCTGGTCTGCTTTTGCCCCCTGCTCCCTCTTTTGCTACGCTGTTAGCTCGGTCTCACCACTGCCTCTTTCTCTGAACTATGAAAGTCTGTGGCACGACCTTCATTCCATGTGGAGTCTAGGACCTCATCGTCCCCTGCATCGTCTTCCACACAGTCTTCCGCCCTGACCTCCTGTTCGGTCTGCACACTGCAGAAAGACGCAGCAGTTGGCACCTGTGTTTCGTCATCATCAGAGACATGCGGACTCCGATGAGGTGGTATTGCCATGTCCTCATCATCAGGAAACATCAGTGGTTGTGAATCAGTGCATTCTATGTCTTCCACCACTGGGGAAGGGCTAGGTGGATTCCCTTGGGAAACCATGCCAGCAGAGTCTTCAAACAGCATAAGAGACTGCTGCATAACTTGAGGCTCAGACAGTTTCCCTGATATGCATGAGGGTGATGTGACAGACTGATGGGCTTGGTTTTCAGGTGCCACCTGTGCGCATTCTGCGGAAGACTGGGTGGGAGATAATGTTGTGAACGTGCTGGATCCACTGTCGGCCACCCAATTGACTAGCACCTGTACTTGCTCAGGCATTACCATCCTTAGAACGGCATTGGGCCCCACCAAATATCGCTGTAACTTCTGGCGGGTACTGGAACCTGAGTTAGTTGGTTCACTAGGACGTGTGGCTGTGGCAGAATGGCCACGTCCTCTCCCAGCAACAGTGGGTACATTAACACCACCACGACAGTCTCTCCTCGTCCCTTACTAGATGTTTTCCTCATTGTCACTTTTCACCAAGCACCACAATAAGGAAAAAAATATTTGGCCCAATGTATTGATTTCAAATTCAGGCCTTTTTTTACAGGCACCTAACACTATCTGCCTATTTATTTATGTAGCGTATTACACTAATCCAGGAACAGCAGTAAAGACTGATTTTCTGGGAATATCTCTTTTAGGGCTAGTATTTAGGCCCTGGATGAAAGGTATCCTTTTATGGACAGATTTACACTTGGCCTGCAACAGCTCGAACACCAGATTTAGGGTATTGCTATTTTGGCAATTGAATTTCACCCCAGAACAAAATATATGTTTTGGCGGACACTATGAATCTTGGCCTGCAACAGCTGGGACACCCGATTCAGGGTATTGCTATTTTGGCAATTGAATTTCAACCCAGAACAAAATATATGTTTTGGCGGACACTATTATACTTTGCCAGCCACAGCTGAAACCACTGATTTATAGTATTGATATTTTGGCAATTGAATTTCACCCCAGAACAAAATATATGTTTTGGCGGACACTATTATACTTTGCCAGCCATAGCTGAAACCACTGATTTATGGTATTGCTATTTTGGCAATTGAATTTCACCCCAGAACAAAATATATGTTTTTGCGGACACTGTGAATCTTGGCCTGCAACAGCTGGGACACCAGATTCAGGGTATTGCTATTTTGGCAATTGAATTTCACCCCAGAACAAAATATATGTTTTTGCGGACACTATTATACTTTGCCAGCCACAGCTGAAACCACTGATTTATGGTATTGCTATTTTGGCAATTGAATTTCACCCCAGAACAAAATATATGTTTTGGCGGACACTATGAATCTTGGCCTGCAACAGCTGGGACACCAGATTCAGTGTATTGCTATTTTGGCAATTGAATTTCACCCCAGAACAAAATATATGTTTTGGCGGACACTATTATACTTTGCCAGCCACAGCTGAAACCACTGATTTATAGTATTTCTATTTTGGCAATTGAATTTCACCCCAGAACAAAATATATGTTTTGGCGGACACTATTATACTTTGCCAGCCACAGCTGAAAACACTGATTTATGGTATTGCTATTTTGGCAATTGAATTTCACCCCAGAACAAAATATATGTTTTGGCGGACACTATGAATCTTGGCCTGTAACAGCTGGGACACCAGATTAAGGGTATTGCTATTTTGGCAATTGAATTTAACCCCAGAACAAAATATATCCTTTGCCGGACACTATTAAACTTTGCCAGCCACAGCTGAAACCACTGATTTATGGTATTGCTATTTTGGCAATTGAATTTCACCACATAAAATAATCAATCTTTTGCCAGACAGCAGACAGTATTATTCTTGGCTAGCCAAAGCTGGAACACCAGATTTAGGGGATTGGTATTTGGCAATTGTATTTAACCCCTTAATAAAATATAGAAATTGCTATCCTGAGTTTCTAGGGGTGACAATTAGCATAGCCAAGCCCCTGATGTAGGATATAGCAAAAGAAAACTAGTATTGATGGATTGATGGACTTGGTGGTAGCTTGTTCTGGTGCACCACAAGTCACAAAATGGCCACCGATCACCCCAGAAAATAAGTGACAGAAAAACTCTCTGTGCAGCCTAAAAACCAGTGAGCAAGTAACTAGCAGAAGTTCAATCATTCACAGCTGTAGATCGATCACTTCATTAATTGCTGTTGCTGACTTTTCCCTGCCTAATCTCACCCTCACAGAAGCTGCGTCCTCTCCCTACACTAATCAGAGCAGTGTGACATGCGGCGCTACGTGACTCCAGCTTACATAGAGGCTGGGTCACATGCTGCACTTGGCCAATCACAGCCATGCCATTAGTAGGCATGGCTGTGATGGGCTCTTAGGGGCAAGAAGTAAAATGCTAGATGATTGGCTGCTGTGCAGCCCTTCAGAAAGCGGGAAGTAATCGCCGAACAATGAACCCGAACCCGAACTTTTTTGAAAATGTCCGGGTTCGGGTCCGTGTCCCGGACACCTCAAAATTCGGTACGAACCCGAACTATGCTCGAACTGTTCGCTCAACACTAATAAGGATCTCCCTGCTTACTCTTCCCCTGGTCCCCCATAATTGACTGGCTGCCTTTCACTCTCTGAGCCAATCAGGTCAAACCCTCCCTTCACTGTTATGTTTTCCTCCATTTTCTTCCTCCCTTGTGGCTTTCCCTACCAATATTTACAGAAACATGGCCATGGGCGTTGTTTCTAGAAGAGTCATCTGAAATGAATTGCAAATGCTTCTGTTTTTTTTGGCAGATGAGTTTTGTGAAATTCATGACAATTGAATTTGTTTAGAATCAATTCACTCATATCTAGTTTACATACTTTTGCCACTCTCAAACCTGATATTAGATCATTTTCCTCAATAAAAAAATGACTAAGTCTATTATTATTTTACGCATTTGTTTGATTTGTTTATTCTCATTTACTTTAACAAATTTTGTGAAAATCTAATGTGGTTTTGTTTTGTTTTTATGGCATTATGGAGTAAAATTGACCTGTGTTCTTCATCCTCCAGGTTAGTATGATTACAGGCATACCACAAATGAATAGTTTTCCTTGCATTTTAATACAGAAAAAAAAAGCTAAAATCATTAACAAAAAATTATTTTTATTCTTTTCAATACCATATTCAATGCAGTGTGGATGTGGAAAGGGTGTGGTATGGATATAGTGGCATGCGGCCAAAATAACACTGGCTGTAGAAGCATAGAACATATAAGGCTGTCAATGAGTAGTAGCAGTAATAGTTATAGTAGTAGTAGTTGTGGTACTGGTAGTAGTGGCAGATGGATTGTGGCGGCAGTGGGGAGTTAGCAGTGAGGAGCAGCAGTAGCTGAGGCGAAGACAGTAATAGTTACTGTATGTGGTACTGTACATGTTTGGAGGCAGACAGCAGCCTTAAGGAAGATGAAGGTTGGCCTGAAGTGGCATGAAGGCTACGCTATGATGGAGGCAGCAGTCATATAGAGCATGATGGCGATGGTGGCATGATAGAGGCAGAGGCAGCCATACAGAACATGATGGCTGGCAGGCCACAACAGTGGCATAATGGAGTCAGGCAGACAGCAACAGTGACAAGATGGGGCACCATCAGCAAGGCCACATCCATTCATCGGCCTCAGCCAGAGGAGTGTGAAAATCATCTCAAATCCAGGCTTAGTTCTTGGTCCGTTTAGGTGTCACCATGATGACACTGGAGGCTGGGCAAGAAAGAAGAGAGCGTGCTGTGTCAGTTTGGACCACTGTTCGAGTGAGCTTGCCCAAAAATCTTTGGGGTCAGGAAACAGAGTATGCACCTAAGACTGGCCAGAGTGTAAGTACGCTTGAAACTGGGTGCTAATGCAAGAGCTGTCTGCCTGCTGACTGCACTGGAAAAACTGCTCCACTATGTTGAGGAGATTGAACTAGATGCTGCTCCGGCTTCCACTGCTTGTGGTGGTGAGGGGTGACTCAGCGGGCAACGGAGAGGGGTGTCTCTTTTAGACATGCTGGCAGCAGGCATCTGCTCGCCATAACCTGTGGCAAGCTGCATACACAGTGTTTCCTAGTAATAATGTAATTTGGTCTCCCTTTCTTCGACAGGAAAACATGTGCCCCTTTTTCTTTAATAGTGAGGGTCTAAAAGCATGGCTATCCAGTAATCATCAGACTGCTTGATGTTATCAATCCGCCTGTCACTGCATAAGCAAGTCTGCAGGTCACCATTCTGGCTAGCATGCCCGAGGAGCCATTTCTTTCCAACCCTATTCCCCACTGAGATGAATGGGTCTGGTGGTCGGTGTCAAGACTAATTTTCCTCCTCCAGTGGCAGCACCTCCTCCCCCATGGAAATTTCTCATTATGAGTCCCCAACAGCTACAGGGTGGACAACAAGATGCGTTAGCTCTTCTTCTTCCTACTCCTCTTCTTCGCCGCCTGTTGTGTCATGAGTGTCAGTGTCCGGTGCATGACCAAATCATTCACGGCTTTACGCTGGACATACAGACACTTAAGCATGTGTAATGTTGAATTCAATAGGATTAAACAGTGTAGCTGCAGACATTTCTGATGATACAAGTCCAGGAGAATGTTTCTCACCATGTGAGAACGGCTGAAAAGAGGGACCGTCTCCTAGACATTGCCATCACTTTGCGCAAGCCAGTGCATTTTTTAAAAGGCCATCTAGAACGTCTTTTTATTTTCATTGTTTTTCTCTTCTAATTGAGCAACATAATGGAAATTGCTAATGCTGGTATGAACCCAGCCTTACTTATATATTTTAACTCAAATGTACATAGAAAATAAATGTTTATATGATATCAAAACTCATAAGGTTAAAAAAAAAAACTAAATTACTAATTTGGCCCAGAAAAAAATTATTAAGCTTTCAACCCAAAACTATTAGGAAGTAAAACAACATTTTGTCACTCATGCTAAACCATACTACTACTATTAATCTTTGGAAACACACTAGTGTGGTATATTATTTAATGATCTCAAGCATCACTTACCAACATGCTATACCATACACAAAGATGCAAATTAATTACTCAGGACATCTTAAAAAGGCCAGAAGGTTGTAAAGCTCTGCCATCTGGTCATTGCAAAGGTTGGAACTGCTCTCAATAGTATTCTAAAATTCAGGGAATATGTAGATCATGTCCACAATGCATCTTATCCACTTCAGGGCTCTGGTCAAGTATAATTTGTCTTAAGTGGTTAGGAGGGAAGGCTGCAACAGTAGCAGATGTTTATATGGTTTGCCAAATAAACACTGCTGGAGCCAGGAATGAAGCACTTTGTTCTGATAGATAACACATTATAATTAGAATTTGGCGACACCCTTAAATTGTTTTTAAAGTGCTTTCTAACTGTTGTAATTGTTCTCAGACAGGTTTTGAAAATAAATATTATTGTTGTTGCTTGTATATTGACTTGGTAAAAGTAATTAGTGATGATTCTGCAGTAGTATAATAAAACAATATCTAAATATACCATGAAAAGTAAAATCCGACACATATATAGATTTAGAGGGCTAAGCCAGTCTTCGCATAAGTTTTTTATTTTTTTTTTCCCATTATTTTCGAAACTCATTAAAAACTATGAAAAATAATGTAAAAATATTTTTCAGGCAGTAGGTGAATTCTGTAGCCATTCTTTCTCTTTAAAAATAAAATTGTGAATTGAATTATTGTGTTTACAATTCACTGTTTTTTTCCTCGTATCACACAGACTTCATGCATTAAGTAGACCAGCTGCCTATGTTGCTAGATCTGTTTTCTACAGTTAAATTATGTACTCGTCTAATAGTGAAGGTCATGCCACCATAACAGCTTCAACCCTTTAAGGAATAGACTTCACAAGATCTCTGAAAGTATTCTGTGGTCCTGTGGTTTCGGGCACCAATACCTTAGTAACAGATTCTTAATGTTCTGTAAATTATGAAGCCTTCATGGATTGTATTTATTATCAAGTGCATTCTACACATGCTCAATTAGATTGAGATCTGGGAATTTAAAAGCCAATTAAACACAATTAATACTTTGTTCAGTTCCTCAAACGATTCCTAAACAATTTTTATAATATGGCAGGGCACATTATCCTACTGATTTTTGTAGGTTGCAAGCACTGCACCAGGAGCACCATCCTTGCATTTTTGGAGATTATTTAACCGTTATGTTTTCAAGAAAAAAAATAATTTTAGCATATATTACTGCTGCAGTAGCATTATGCATAAAGCAATTTTTAGTTTCTTCACATACCAATGTTTTCCTTGAGTTTTTCCCTTAATTACGGCTGTTTAAAAATTTACAATATGAGGACCTTCTCAAGATGGCTCCTTTGCCAGTTCTTTGAGGCCAAAACTGCTTTCCCTCACTTCACATACACACTTGCTAAAGCCAGCAGCTCCTTGCCAGCCAATCAGATTGAATTACTGAGAGACATGCCTCCTCACTCTGAAGCCTAATGCAGGCATGCAGTGTGAAGGACGGCCCCTCTGTCCATATCTGTCTTCTTAGCTGGAGACAGACAAGGCATAGCAACTGTCTTTTAAGGGAGCAGTGGACAGGGACAGGGGACATTAATGAAAGATGTTTTTATAAGATAATTACAGATCTTTTGACAATCATTGACAGACTAGCTCAGGTATACATGCCTAGCTCTAATAAACTAATAAATAAAAAATACGACTGCTACACTTTAACTCAGTTATCTACATATCACAATTTGGTCATTGTCAAAGTCATTCATATCCTCATGCTTCATGTTTACTAAAGATAAAAAATACAGTGGCATGCAAAATCTTACAATTACTGTCATATTAAAAGGCACAATATGCTTTTTACTTTTAACACTAAGGTACACAGGGAACACTGCAGAATTATTAAATAAATGAAACACTGAACAAGTAAAGAATCCTTCCTCCAAAGGTCCCCGTTCATCTCACAGAGCCAACACATAATACTATGTTATGTTGCACAGTCTTTCCGGTTTTAGTATCTGCCATGAGTCTTAAAGGTTCTGCCTCATACATTCTCTTTAAATTAGGCCGAGTAGTCAGTTTTATTATAGAATAAATGGAACACTGAACAATTAAGAAATCATTCTTCCTACGTTTCCTGTTCATTTCCTAGTGGCCACACCCAAAACTATAGAAGCATAGAATGTGTCGGCAGATAAGAACCATTTCGCCCATCTAGTCTGCCTAATATAATGAATACTATGAATAGCCCCTGGCCCTATCTTATATGAAGGATGGCCTTATGCCTATCCCATGCATGCTTAAACTCCTTCACTGTATTTGTAGTTACCACTTCTGCAGGAAGGCTATCCATGCGTCCACTACTCTCTCAGTAAAGTAATACTTCCTGATATAACTTTTAAACCTTTGCCCCTATAATTTTCCTTTGTAAAAACTGAACAGAAGTATTAATTGAGGCAGTCAGCTAGTTATATATCCTCTTCCATATACCTTCCTTCTTTTGTTTTTAATTTGGTAATTCCTTTTTTTAATTTCCTTGTTTTCATTTATGTATCTGAAGAATGTCTTATCACCTTTTTTCACTGACTGAGCTCATTTCTCTTCTGCCTGAGCTTCTGCCTATGCTACTTTACAAAGTCTCAAAAGAACCAATCTAATACCTAAGAGTAGAGCCGAGTGAATCGAAGTTGACGAAGTGGAATTTGATCCGAATTTCAGGAAAAATTTAATTTTTCCCTAAGTTGAATTTCACGCTTTTTGGTAACTAGAGATGAGCTAATCAAAGCTGACGAAATCAAATTTGTTCCTAATTTCAGGAAAAATTTGATTCTGAATGCGAATTTCCTCACGCTTCGTGGTAACGAATCACATTTTTTCCTAACATGGCGGCTAGCTGGCTACAATGGCAGCTAAGATGGCGGCTACATGTGTGAGGACATGGGGCAAGGAACTCTGGGAAAGCGGGATGACCCATAATGCCATGCATGCAGCCAATCAGCAGCCAGCCAGCCCAGTGATCTCACAGCCCTAAAAATATGGTGGCCACCTTAGATTCTGCCATTCACCAGTGTACTTTGTACAGGGACAGAGGTGTATGCAGGCGCTAGGGATTGTCAGTGAAAGAAAAACTAATTGTTTCAAAAAAATGCAAAGAAGCGATTCACTAGTGCAGGGAAAGGATAGTGGGAGGAATCATTTCACAGGCCGGGAGAGATAGGGAGAATCATAGGAAAAACTTTATTGTGCAGGGAAACATTACTTGGGGCTCCAGATAGTCTCATAATACAGCTCTGTCATTCCAGCAATTAGTTATTGGGGTACAAGTGCTATGTTGAAAAGCCTGTAGTGGCTTCAATCTGTGGAAAAAGAGAAATCTATGCTCTGATTCTCTGTTCACTGCAGTGAAATGGTAAAAGCATTTAGTGCCCTATTATAGTACAAAACCAGAAAAATAAACGCAGTTCACATTTGGTGTTATTAGCGCTAAAAGGGTATATTTCCACTTCAGTACAACCCGAGAAAAATATACACTGTTGACATTTTGGTGTTATTTGCGCTAAAAGCGTATACTGACAGTTCAGTATAACCAGTGAAAAATATACCCTGTTCACATTTGGGTGTTATTTGAGCCAAAAGCGTATATTGCCAGTTCAGTAAAACACGAGAAAAATATAATCTGTTCAAATTTTGGTGTTATTTGCGCTATACGTTTTTTTGTCATATTTCTAGAGAAAAAGAGAAAAATTCACACTGTTGACATTTGGGTGTTATTTGCACTAAAAGCGTATATTGCCAGTTCAGTACAACCCGTGAAAAATATACCCTGTTCACATTTGGCTGTTATTTGCGCTAAAAATGTTTATTGCCATATTTCATTACAATACGAGAAAAATTGACGCAGTTCACATCTGGTGTTATTTACGCTAAAAGCGTTTATTGCTATATTTCACTCCAATACGAGAAAAATAGACACAGTTAAAATTTTCTGTTATTTACGCTAAAAGCATTTATTGTGCCCTTCTCCTGTGGTGGTTGATGTGAAACTGATGCTTGTGCTATCTGACCTGTCTCCTCTGTGTCGGTGCTAAGGCCTAAGTCACTGAAAGCGGCCTTCTCCTGTGCTGGCTGATATAAATGCCTGAATCTCTGCTGTGGGACCTCTCTCCTCTTTCTGGGTGCAGGGGTCAAAGAAACATAAGGTGGTCTACTCCTGTGGTGTTTGATGTAAAACTGATGCTTGTGCTATCTGACCTGTCTCCTCTGTGTCGGTGCTAAGGCCTAAGTCACTGAAAGCGGCCTTCTCCTGTGCTAGCTGATATAAATGCCTGAATCTCTGCTGTGGGACCTCTCTCCTCTTTCTGGGTGCAGGGGTCAAAGTCTCTCAAAGTGGCCTTCTCCTGTGCTGGGTGATGTGAAACTGATGTTTGTGCCATCTGACATGGTTGCCAGGGTCCGATTAAATGATGGCCTACTCCTGTGGTGGGTGATCTAAATGCCTGATTCTCTGCTGTGAAAACCTCTCTCCTCTGTCTGGGTGCTGGTCTGAAATAAATGAGAGTGGCCTTCTCCGGTGGTGGTTGATATGACGCATGATTCCTTGATGTGGGACCTCTCTCCTCTGTCTGGGTGCTGGTCCAAAATACATGAGTGGCCTTCTCCGGTGGTGGTTGATATGAGGCATGATTCCTTGCTGTGGGACCTGCATCCTCTGTCTGGGTGCTGGTCCCAAATAAATGAGAGTGGCCTTCTCCGGTGGGGGTTGATATGACGCATGATTCCTTGATGTGGGAACTCTCTCCTCTGTCTGGGTGCTGGTCCAAAATACATGAGAGTGGCCTTCTCCGGTGGTGGTTGATATGAGGCATGATTCCTTGCTGTGGGACCTGTATCCTCTGTCTGGGTGCTGGTCCAAAATAAATGAGAGTAGCCTTCTCCGGTGGTGGTTGATATGACGCATGATTCCTTGCTGTAGGACCTGTATCCTCTGTCTGGGTGCTGGTCCAAAATAAATGAGAGTGGCCTTCTCCGGTGGTGGTTGATATGACGCATGATTCCTTGCTGTGGGACCTGTATCCTCTGTCTGGGTGCTGGTCCCAAATAAATGAGAGTGGCCTTCTCCGGTGGGGGTTGATATGACGCATGATTCCTTGATGTGGGAACTCTCTCCTCTGTCTGGGTGCTGGTCCAAAATACATGAGAGTCGCCTTCTCCGGTGGTGGTTGATATGAGGCATGATTCCTTGCTGTGGGACCTGTATCCTCTGTCTGGGTGCTGGTCCAAAATAAATGAGAGTGGCCTTCTCCGGTGGTGGTTGATATGACGCATGATTCCTTGCTGTAGGACCTGTATCCTCTGTCTGGGTGCTGGTCCAAAATAAATGAGAGTGGCCTTCTCCGGTGGTGGTTGATATGACGCATGATTCCTTGCTGTGGGACCTGTATCCTCTGTCTGGGTGCTGGTCCAAAATACATGAGTGGCCTTCTCCGGTGGAGGTTGATATGAGGCATGATTCCTTGCTGTGGGACCTGTATCCTCTGTCTGGGTGCTGGTCCCAAATAAATGAGAGTGGCCTTCTCCGGTGGTGGTTGATATGACGCATGATTCCTTGCTGTGGGACCTGTATCCTCTGTCTGGGTGCTGGTCCAAAATACATAGAGTGGCCTTCTCCGGTGGTGGTTGATATGACGCATGATTCCTTGCTGTGGGACCTGTATCCTCTGTCTGGGTGCTGGTCCAAAATACATGAAGTGGCCTTCTCCGGTGGTGGTTGATATGACGCATGATTCCTTGCTGTAGGACCTGTATCCTCTGTCTGGGTGCTGGTCCAAAATAAATGAGAGTGGCCTTCTCCGGTGGTGGTTGATATGACGCATGATTCCTTGCTGTGGGACCTGTATCCTCTGTCTGGGTGCTGGTCCAAAATAAATGAGAGTGGCCTTCTCCGGTGGTGGTTGATATGACGCATGATTCCTTGCTGTGGGACCTGTATCCTCTGTCTGGGTGCTGGTCCAAAATAAATGAGATGGCCTTCTCCGGTGGTGGTTGATATGACGCATGATTCCTTGCTGTGGGACCTGTATCCTCTGTCTGGGTGCTGGTCCCAAATAAATGAGAGTGGCCTTCTCCGGTGGTGGTTGATATGAGGCACGATTTCTTGCTGTGGGACCTCTCTCCTCTGTCTGGGTGCTGGTCCAAAATACATGAGAGTGGCCTTCTCCGGTGGTGGTTGATATGACGCATGATTCCTTGCTGTGGGACCTGTATCCTCTGTCTGGGTGCTGGTCCGAAATAAATGAGAGTGGCCTTCTCCAGTGGTGGGTGATATGACGCATGATTCCTTGCTGTGGGACCTCTCTCCAATTGATATTGGTTAATTTTTATTTTATTTTTATTTATTTTATTTTATTTTAATTCATTTCCCTATCTACATTTGTTTGCAGGGAATTTACCTACATTTTGCTGCCTTTTGCAGCCCTCTAGCCCTTTCCGGGAGTCTTTTACAGCCTTTTTAGTGCCCAAAATTTCGGGTCCCCCATTGACTTCTATGGGGTTCGGGTTCGGGATGAAGTTCGGGTTGAGTTCGGATCCTCTCGAACCCGAACATCCAGGTGTTCGTTCATCTCTAATTGTCATATTTCTAGAGAAAAAGAGAAAAATATACGCAGTTCACTTTTTCTGTTATCTACTTAGAAATCGTTTAGTAGCCTATTTTAGTCCAATACGAGCGATATAGATGCAGTTCACTTCTTGCTGTTTACGCTGAAATTATTTTGTTGCCAATTTCAAATCCTTTAGTTGCCTATCTCAGTAAAAAAAGATAAATATATTTGGCACTTTTAGTGGTGTTTTAATTTGCTTTTCATTTATTTAGTTCAGCTAAAAGTATGTCAGACAGAGAAGTGCCAGGCCCTGCACAGGGGAGTGGCAGAGACGTAAATAAGACTGTGTAAAAGGAGTGCACTCTTTCACTCTATAGTAGAATCTTGGGCCACTGCATGGGTTTTTATACCTGGCACTAACATTGACCTGTAAGGCTGAGATCACACTTCAGTTATTTGGTCAGTTTTGGCCCAGTAACTGACCAAATGATTGAAGTGTAAAGTTATTCTAAGAGTGACGCTTGTCATATGCATGTCATACTTACTCATAGAGTTGAGCGAACACCTGGATGTTCGGGTTCGAGAAGTTCGGACGAATTTCATGAAAATGTTCGGGTTCGGGATCCGAACTCGAACCCAACTTGACCCTGAACCCGAACCCCATTGAAGTCAATGGGGATCCGAACTTTTTGGCACTAAAATGGCTGTAAAATAACCCAGGAAAGGGCTAGAAACAAAAGGCAGCAAAATGTAAGTAAATTCCCAGCAAACAAATGACTTAAAATAAAATAAAATACATATAAAATAACCAATATCAATTGGCAACTTGGAGGAGGAGGTGGAATAGGAGGTTGGGGTGGCGTCAGGTGGGAATGCTATGGGAGTTGAAGTTCTCATCACAGCCAAAAAAAATGATTCATGTCTGCCTGCAGTGCCACAGGCCTCATTCACAGACTCAGGCCAATGGCAACCATACATGGGAGTTGAAGTTCACATCACAGCCAAAGAGGATTCATGTCTGCCAGCAGTGTCACAGGCCTCACTCACAGACTCAGGCCAATGGCAACCATACATGGGAGTTGAAGTTGTCAACAAAGCCAAGAAGGAATCATGTTTGCCTGCAGGGCCACAGGCCTTATTTAAACATTTAGGCCCACAGGACCCACAAAGAGGAGAGTTAAAATCAAGCCAAGACAGTATTGATTTCACCCAGCAATGCCACAGGCCTCATTCACAGATCCAGACCCATGGCACCCACAAAGAGGAGAGTTGCAATCATGCCAAATCAGTATTGATTTCACCCAGCAGTGCTACAGGCCTCATTTACAAATTCAGGAGGATCATGGCACCAGCAAAGAGGAGAGTGGTCCCGTAACAGCAACACAGGCCTTAGGTCAGCCTGCAATGGAACAGGCCATTATTATTTATGTAGGCCCCTGACACCCAGACAGAGGAGAGATCATTGACAGTAAAAATAGTTTAATGTCTCCCACCAATGCAGCAAGCAATGAAACGAAATATAGGCCCTAACAACCAGACAATGGGGAGGTCATGGAACAGGACACTTTCAGTTATTTAGGCCCCAGCACCCAGACAGGGGAGAGAAATCCCATAGCAGCAAAACAGGCATAATGTTACCCACGAATGGAACAGGCCACTTTCAGTTATTTAGGCCCCAGACACCCAGACAGGTCATTTGACAGCAAAAAGAGGTTAATGTTACCCACCAAACACTACGCGATTAGCTGAAATGTAGGCCCCTGGCACCAAGACAGAGGAGAGGTTATTTCAACTTTGTGTTGCCCCCAAAATAATGTTACAATTTAAAAAAGCCCACTGCCATGCTAAATAAACGTTCAGACAATACACTGGCCGCAGGGCATGCCAGCACCTCCAAGTCATCAAAGGCTAGCTCTGGCCATCTGGACCGCTTGGAGACCCAGAAGTTGAATGGGGCCGAACCATCAGTCAGTACGTGGGCGCGTGCACACGTACTGTTCCACCATGTTGTTGAAATGCTGCCTCCTGCTAACACGTTCCGTATAAGCTGGTGGTGCAGTTAGCTGTGGCGTGGTGACAAAACTTTTCCACATCTCGGCCATGCTAAGCCTGCCTTCAGAGAAGCTGGCCGTGACATAGCTATGTTGGCGACCTCTTGCTCCTCCTCTGCCTTCAGCTTGTGCTTTCACTTGTCCCCCCTTTTCAGGGAATGCTCTCAGGAGCGTGTCTACCAGCATGCGCTTGTACTCGCGCATTTTCCTATCACGCTCCAGTGCGTGAATGGAGGTGGGCACGTTGTCTTTGTACCGGGGATCCAGCAGGGTTGCCACCCAGGATTCAGCACATGTTAAAATGTGGGCAACTCTGCTGTCGTTGTGCAGGCACTGCAGCATGTAGTCGCTCATGTGTGCCAGGCTGCCCAGAGGTAAAGACAAGCTGTCCTCTGTTGGACACGTATCGTCATCGTCCTCCGTTTCCCCCCAGCCACGCACCAGTGATGGGCCAGAGCTGCGTTGGCTACCACCCCGCTGTGAACATGCTTCATCCTCATCCTCCTCCACCTCCAGTGGTGGGCCCTGGCTGGCCAAATTTGTACCTGGCCTCTGCTGTTGCAAAAAACCTCCCTCTGAGCCACTTCTAACAGACTGGCCTGAAAGTGCTAAAAATGACCCCTCATCCTCCTCCTCCTCCTGCTGGGCCACCTCCTTTTCCATCATCGCCCTAAGCGTTTTCTCAAGGAGACACAGAAGTGGTATTGTAACGCTGATAACGGTGTCATCGCCACTGGCCATGTTGGTGGAGTACTCGAAACAGCAAATGCGCCAGGCAAGTGATGTGCGTCAAACCGGCTAGTCCCAGAGCTGCAATGAGATTTCACCCATTATCACACACCACTAGGCCGGGCTTGTGGATCACCGGCAGCAACCACTTGTCGGTCTGTTTTTCTATACCCCGCCACAACTCCTGCGCGGTGTGGGTCCTGTCACCCAAACCCATGAGTTTCAGAACGGCCTGCTGACGTTTACCCCAGACTGGCTGTGCTGAAGTTGGTGGTGAAGGTCTGTGGCTGACCGGATGAGCAGGTGGAAGAAAAGGAGGAGGAAGCCGAGTAGGAGGAGGAGGCAACAGGAGGCAAAGAATAATGCCCTGCGATCTTTGGAGGCAAAAGTAAAGTGTGACAAAAAGCTCTCCATCTGGGGCCCAGCCACCACAACATTTACACAGTGTGCAGTTAGGGAGATATAGCGCCCTGGCCGTGCTTACTGATCCACGTATCTTTGGTTAGGTTGGACCTTGCCACGGATGGCGTTGCGCAGTGCACACTTCACTTTATCCGATACTTGGTTGTGCAGGGAAGGCACGGCTCTCTTGGAGAAGTAGTGGCGGCTGGGAACAACGTACTGTGAGACCGCCTCCGCCATCAGCTGTTTGAAGCTGTCCGTGTCCACCAGCCTGAATGACAGAATTTCAAAGGCCAGTAGTTTAGAAATGCTGGCATTCAGGGCCAGGTATTGAGAGTGGCTAGGTGGGAATTTGCGCTTTCTCTCCAAGGTTTGTGAGATGGAGAGCTGAACGCTGCCGTGTGACATAGTGGAGATACTTGGTGGTGGTGTTGGTGGCACATCCTCTATTTGCTGGGTGGCAGGTGCCAACGTTCCTCCAGAGGTGGAGGAAGAGGCCAAGGCAGCAGCAGAAGAGGGAGCAGGAGGGGCCTGATCACTTTCTTAGTTTTGAAGGTGCTTACTCCACTGCAGCCAGTGTCTCGCATGTAGATGCCTGGTCATGCAGGTTGTGCTAAGGTTCAGAACGTTAATGCCTTGCTTCAGGCTCTGATGGCACAGCGTGCAAACCACTTGGGTCTTGTCAGCACATTGTGTGAAGAAGTGCCATGCCAGGGAACTCCTTGAAGATGCCTTTGGGGTGCTCGGTCCCTGGTGGCGGTGGCCAGTAGCAGGCGAACTCTCTTTTTGCACCCTGCTCCCTTTTTTACTACACTGTTGGCTCGGTCTCACCAGTGGCACGACCTTTATTCCGTGTGGGGTCTAGGACCTCATCGTCCTCTGCATCGTCTTCCACACAGTCTTCCTACCTGACCTCCTGTTAGGTCTGTACATTGCAGAAAGACACTGCAGTTGGCACCTGTGTTTCGTCATCATCAGAGACGTGCTGATTCTGCTGAGGTGAAATTCCCATGACCTCATCAGGAAACATAAGGGGTTGTGCATCAGTGCATTCTATGTCTTCCACTGCTGGGAAAGGGCTAGGTGGATGCCTTTGGGAAACCCTGCCAGCAGAGTCTTCAAACTGCATAAGAGACTGCTGCATAACTTGAGGCTCAGACAGGTTCACTGATATGCATGAGGGTGATGTGACAGACTGATGGGCTTGGTTTTCAGGTGCCACCTGTGCGCTTTCTGCAGAAGACTGAGTGGGAGATAATGTGAACCTGCTGCATCCACTGTCGGCCACCCAATCGACTAGCACCTGTGCTTGCTCAGACCTTACCATCCTTAGAACGGCATTAGGCCTGACTAAATATCGCTGTAGTTTCTGACGGCTACTGGGAGCTGAGGTAGTTGGTTCACTAGGACGTGTAGCTGTGGCAGAACGGCCATGTCCTCTCCCAGCACCAGAGGGTCCATTAACACCACCACTACCATGTCCGCGTCCCTGATTACATGTTTTCCCCATTGTTACCATTCACCACAATAAGGAAAAACTTATTTGGCCCAATGTATAGAGTTCAAATTAAGGGCTTTTTTTTACAGGCACCTAACACTATCTAGCTATCTATTTATGTACCGTATTACACTAATACAGGCACCGCAGGAACCACAGATTTAGGGGAATATAAATTTTTGGTCTAGTATTTAGGCCCTTGCTGAAAGGTATAATTTTACATACAGAATTACACTTTAAGATGCACAGTAGCATGTGCAAATATAGAGGATTTAGCTTTCAGGCCTTGTATTTAGACACTGAGTGTAATATACCCATTTGCGGACAGAAATACACTTGGAGATGCACGATAGCGTGTGCAAATATAGAGGATTACGCTTTCAGCACTTGTATTTAGACCTTGAGAGTAAAATACCCTTTTACGGACAGAAATACACTTGGAGATGCAGAGTAGCGTGTGCAAATATAGAGGATTACGCTTTCAGCACTTGTATTTAGACACAGTGTAATATACCCTTTTACGGACAGAAATATACTTGGAGATGCACGTTAGTGTGCGTAAATATAGAGGATTTATTTTTCAGGCCTTGTATTTAGTCGCTGAGTGTAATCTACCTTATTACGGACAAAATTACACTTGGAGAGGAACAGCGGACAGCACAGATGTTTAGGATTTCTGTTTCAGAGATTTTATTTAACACAGAAAAAATCTATCTTTTGACATACAGTATTAAACTTAGCCAGCCACAGCTGGAACCCCAGATTTAGGGGATTAGTATTTTGGCAAATGAAGTTCATCCCAGAAAAAAAATCTATCCTTTGACGGACAATATTACAATAGCCCAGCCAAAGATGGAACACCATATTTAGTGGATTGGTATTTTGGCAATTGAATTTCACCCCAGAAAAAAATCAATCCTTTGACGAATAGTGTTACACTTGTCCAGCAACAGCTGGAACACCAGATTTATGGATTGGTATTTTGGCAATTGAAATTCACCCCAGAGAAAAATCTATCCTTTGACATACAGTATTACACTTGGCCAGCCACAGCTGGCACACTAGATTTAGGGGATTGGTATTTTGGCAATAGAATTTTACCCCAGAAGAAAATCTATCCTTTGACGGACAGTATTATACTTAGCAAGACACAGCTGGAACCCCAGATTTAGGGGATTGGCATTTCGGCAAATGAATTTCACCCCAGAAAAAAATCTCTCCTTTTACGGACATTATCACACTTGGACAGCCACAGCTGGAACCCCAGATTTAGGGGATTGGTATTTTGGCAATTGAATTTCACCCCAGAAAAAAAATCTATCCTTTGACAGACAATATTGCACTAGCCCAGCCAAAGCTGGAACACCAGATTTAGGGGATTGGAATTTTGGCAATTGAATTTCACCCCAGAAAAAAATCTATCCTTTGACGGACATTAATAAACTTAGCCAGCCACAGCTGGAACACCAGATTTAGGGGATTGGTTTTTTGACAATTGAATTTCACCCCAGAATAAAATCTATCCTTTGACGGACAGTATTGCACTTGGCCAGCAACAGCTGAAACCACTGATTTAGGGGATTGGTATTTTGGCAATTGAATTTCACCCCAGAAAAAAAATCTATTTGGCATTTTAGTTTCACCCCGGAAAAAAATCTATCCTTTGACGGACATTATTACACTTGGACAACCACAGCTGGAACCCAAGATTTAGGGGATTGGTATTTTGGCAATTGAATTTAACCCCAGAAAAAAAATCGATTTGGCAATTTAGTTTCACCCCGGAAAAAAATCTATCCTTTGACGGACAGAATTACACTTGACCAGGCACAGCTGGGACACCAGATTTAGGGGATTGGTATTTTGGCAATAGAATTTCATCACAGAAAAAAATCTATCCTTTGACGGACAGTATTAAACTTAGCCAGCCACAGCTGAAACCCCAGATTTAGGGATTGGCATTTTGGCAAATTAATTTCACCCAAGAAAATAATCTGTCCTTTTACGGACAGTATTACACTTGGCCAGCCACATCTCGAACCCCAGATTTAGGGGATTGGCATTTCGGCAAATTAATTTCACCCAAGAAAATAATCTGTCCTTTTACGGACATTATTACACTTGGCCATCAACAGCTGGAACACCATATTTAGGGGATTGGTAATTTGGCAATTGAATTTCACCCCAGAAAAAAAATCTATCCTTTGACGAACAGTATTACACTAGCCCAGCCAAAGCTGGAACACCAGATTTAGGGGATTGGTATTTTGGCAAATGAGGTTCACCCCAGAAAAAAAAATCTATCCTTTGACGGACAATATTGCACTAGCCTAGCCAAAGCTGGAACACCAGATTTAGGGGATAGGTATTTTTGCATTTTGAATTTCACCCCAGAAAAAAATCTATCCTTTGACAGACAGTGTTATACTTAGCCAGCCACAGCTGGAACCCTAGATTTAGGGGATTGATATTCTGGCCATTGAATTTCACCCCCCAAAAAAATCTATCCTTTTACGGACAGTATGTCACTTGGCAAGCCACAGCTGGATCCCTAATTTTAGGGGATTGGTATTTTGGCAATTGAATTTCACCCAGGAAAAACAAAAAAATCCTTTTACGGATAGAATTGAACTTGGCCAGTGACAGCTGAAACCACTGATTTAAGGGTTTGGTATTTTGGCAATTGAATTTAACCACAGAAAAAAAAAACTATCCTTTTACTGACAGTATTACAGTTGGCCAGCCACAGCTGGAACACCAGAATTACGGGATTGGTATTTTGGCAATTGAATTTCACCCCAGGAAAAAATCTGTCCTTTGTCCTTTGTCAGGCAGTATTACACTTGGCCAGCCACAGCTGGAACACCGGATTTAGGGGATAGGTAATTTGGCAATTGAATTTAACCCCAGAAAAAAAATCTATCCTTTGACGGACAGTATTAAACTTAGGAAGCCACAGCTGGAACCCCAGATTTAGGGGATTGGTACTGTGGCAATTGAATTTCACCCCAGAAAAATAACTATCCTTTTACGGACAGTTTTGCACTTTTCCAGCAACATCTGAAAACACTGATTTAGGGGACTGGTATTTTGGAAATTGAATTTCACCCCAGAAAAAAATCTATCCTTTGTCAGACAGTATTACACTTGGCCAGCCACAGCTGGAAAACCAGATTTATGGGATTGGTATTTTGGCAATTGAATTTCACCCCAGGAAAAAATCTGTCCTTTGTCAGGCAGTATTACACTTGACCAGCCACAGCTGGAACACCGGATTTAGGGGATATGTATTTTGGCAATTGAATTTAACCCAAGAAAAAAAATCTATCCTTTGACGGACAGTATTAAACTTAGGCAGCCACAGCTGGAACCCCAGATTTAGGGGATTGGTACTGTGGCAATTGAATTTCACCCCAGAAAAATAACTATCCTTTTACGGACAGTTTTGCACTTGGCCAGCCACAGCTGGAAAAACAAATTTAGGGGATTGGTATTTTGGAAATTGAATTTCACCCCAGAAAAAAAATCTATCCTTTGACGGATAGTTTTACACTTGGACAGCCACAGCTGGAACACCATATTTAGGGGTTTGGTATTTTGGCAATTGAATTTCACCCCAGAAAAAAATCTATCCTTTGTCAGACAGTATTACACTTGGCCAGCCACAGCTGGAACATCAGATTTAGGGGATAGGTATTTTGGCAATTGAATTTAACCCCAGAAAAAAATTTATCCTTTGACGGACAGTATTAAACTTAGCCAGCCATAGCTGGAACCCTAGATTTAGTGGATTGGTATTTTGGCAATTGAATTTAACCCCAGAAAAAAAAAAAATATATCCTTTTACAGATAGTATTGCACTTGGCCAGCAACAGCTGAAACCACTGATTTAGGGGATTGGTATTTTGGCAATTGAATTTAACCCCAGAAAAAAATGTATCCTTTGACGGATAGTTTTACACTTGGACAGCCACAGCTGGAACACCAGATTAAGGGAATAAGTATTTTGGCAATTGAATTTAACCCCAGAAAAAAAACTCTCTTTTTAAGGACAATATTAAACTTGGCCAGCAACAGCTGGAACACCAAATTTTGGGGATTGGAATTTTGGCAATTGAATTTCACCCCAGAAAAAAAAATCTATCCTTTTACAGACAGTATTGCACTTGCCCAGCAATAGCTGAAACCACTGATTTAGGTGATTGGTATTTTGGCAATTGAATTTCATCCCAGAAAAAAATGTATCCTTTGACGGACAGTATTAAACTTTGCCAGTCACAGCTGGAACCCTAGATAATAGGGGATTGTTATTTTGCCAATTTAATTTCACCCCAGAAAAAAAAAAATATCCTTTTACGGATAGTATTGCACTTTGCCAGCGACAGCTGGAACCACTGATTTGGGGGAGTGGTATTTTGGCAATTGAATTTCACCCCAGAAAAAAAAACTATCCTTTTACGGACAGTATTACACTTGGCCAGCAACAGCTGGAACACCAGATTTAGGGATTGGTATTTTGGCAATTGAATTTCACCCCAGAAAAAAATCTATCCTTTGACGGACAGTATTACACTTGGCCAGCCACAGCTGGAACACCAGATTTAGGGGATTGGTATTTTGGCAATTGAATTTCACCCCAGAAAAAATCTATCCTTTGACGGACAGTATTAAACTTAGCCAGCCACAGCTGGAACCCCAGATTTAGGGGATTGGTATTTTGGCAATTGAATTTCACCCCAGAAAAAAATCTATCCTTTGACGGACAGTATTACACTTGGCCAGCCACAGCTGGAACACACAGATTTAGGGATTGGTATTTTGGCAATTGAATTTAACCCCAGAAAAAAAAAATCTATCCTTTGACGGACAGTATTACACTTGACCAGTCACAGCTGGGACACCAGATTTAGGGAATTGTTTTTTTGGCAATTGAATTTCACCCCAGAAAGAAATCTATTCTTTGAAGGACAGTATTAAACTTGGCCAGCAACAGCTGAAACCACTGATTTAGGGGATTGGTATTTTGGCTATTGAATTTCACCCCAGAAAAAAATCTATCCTTTTACGGACAGTATTAGACTTAGCCAGCCAGAGCTGGAACCCCAGATTTAAGGGATTGATATTTTGGCAATTGAATTTAACCCCAGAAAAAAAATCTATCCTTTGAAGGATAGTATTACACTTGGCCAACAACAGCTGAAACCACTGATTTTAGGGGATTGGTAATTTGGCAATTGAATTTCACAACAGAAAAAAATCTATCCTTTGATGGACACTATTACTTACACTTAGCCAGACACAGCTGGAACACCAGATTTAGGGATTGGTATTTTGGAAATTGAATTTCGCCCCAGAAGAAAATCTATCCTTTGACGGACAGTATAACACTTGGCTAGCCAATGCTGGGAAACCCGATTTGTGGGATTGGTATTTTGGCAATTGAATTTAAACCTGCAACAAAAAAAGTATCCTTTGATTGACAGAATTAAACTTAGCCAGCCTCAGCTGGAACACCAGATTTAGGGGATTTTTATTTTGGCAATTGAATTTCACCCCAGAAAAAAAAATATCCTTTGACGGACATTATTAAACTTAGCCAGTCACAGATGGATCCCCATATTTAGGGAATTGGTTTTTTGGCAATTGAATTTCACCCCATAAAAAAATCTATCCTTTGACGGACAGTATTAAAATTAGCCAGCCATAGCTGGAACCCTAGATTTAGTGGATTGGTATTTTGGCAATTGAATTTCACCACAGAAAAAAATCTATCCTTTGACGGATAGTTTTACTCTTGGACAGCCACAGCTGGAACACCAGATTTAGGGAATAGGTATTTTGGCAATTGAATTTAACCCCAGAAAAAAATGTATCCTTTGACGGACAGTATTAAACTTTGCCAGTCACAGCTGGAACCCTAGATAATAGGGGATTGTTATTTTGCCAATTTAATTTCACCCCAGAAAAAAAAAATATCCTTTTACGGATAGTATTGCACTTTGCCAGCGACAGCTGGAACCACTGATTTGGGGGAGTGGTATTTTGGCAATTGAATTTCACCCCAGAAAAAAAAAAACTATCCTTTTACGGATAGTATTACACTTGGCCAGCAACAACTGGAATACCAGATTTAGGGGATTAGTATTTTGGCAATTGAATTTCACCCCAGAAAAAAATCTATCCTTTGAAGGACAATATTACACTTAGCCAGTCACAGCTGGAACACCAGATTTAGGGGATTGGTATTTTAGCAATTGAATGTCACCCCAGAAAAAATCTATACTTTGACGGACATTAATAAACTTAGCCAGCCACATCTGGATCCCCAGATTTAGGGGATTGGTTTTCTGGCAATTTAATTTCACCCCAGAAAAAAAAAATCTATCCTTTTACGGACAGTATTACATTTGGCCAGGCACAGCTGGAACAATAGATTTAGGGGATTGGTATATTGGCCATTGAATTTCACCCCAGAAAAAAAAGAGTATCCTTTGACGTACAGAATTAAACTTAGCCAGCCACAGCTGGAACACCAGATTTAGGGGATTGGTATTTTGGCAATTGAATTTCACCCCAGAAGAAAATCTATCCTTTGACGGACAGTATTACACTTGGCCAGCCACTGCTGGGACACCAGATTTAGGGGATTGGTATATTGGCCATTGAATTTCACCCCAGAAAAAAAGAGTATCCTTTGACGGACAGAATTAAACTTAGCCGGCCACAGCTGGAACACCAGATTTGGGGGATTGGTATTTTGGCATTTTGAATTTCACCCCAGAAAAAAATCTACCCTTTTACGTACAGTATTATACTTGTCCAGCTACAGCTGAAACCACTGATTTAGGGGATTGGTATTTTGGCAATTGAATTTCCCCCCCCAAAAAAAATCTATACTTTTACGGACAGTATTAAACTTAGCCAGCCAAAGCTGGAGCACCAGATTTAGGGGATTGGTATTTTGGCAATTGTATTTCACCCCAGAAAAAAATCTATCCTTTGAAGGACAGTATTACATTTGGCCAGCAACAGCTGGAACACCAGATTTAGGGGATTGGAATTTTGGCAATTGTATTTCACCCCAGAAAAAAATCTATCCTTTGAAGGACAGTATTACATTTGGCCAGCAACAGCTGGAACACCAGATTTAGGGGATTGGAATTTTGGCAATTGAATTTCACCCCAGAACAAAAACTATCCTTTGACGGACAATATTACACTTGGCCAGCCACAGCTGGGACACCAGATTTAGGGGGTTGCTATTTTGGCAATTGAATTTAACCCCAGAAAAAAAAATCTATCCTTTGATGGACAGTATTACACTTGGCCAGTCACAGCTGGGACACCAGATTTAGGGGATTGGTATTTTGGCTATTGAATTTCACCCCAGAAAAAAATCTATCCTTTGAAGGATAGTATTACACTTGGCCAGCAACAGCTGAAACCACTGATTTAGAGGATTGGTAATTTGGCAATTGAATTTCACAACAGAAAAAAATCTATCCTTTGATGGACAGTATTACTTACACTTAGCCAGACACTGCTGGAACACCAGATCTTGGGATTGGTATTTTGGAAATTGAATTTCGCCCCAGTAGAAAATCTATCCTTTGACGGACAGTATAACACTTGGCTAGCCAATGCTGGGAAACCCGATTTGTGGGATTGGTATTTTGGCAATTGAATTTCAACCTGCAAAAAAAAGTATCCTTTGATCGACAGAATTAAACTTAGCCAGCCTCAGCTGGAACACCAGATTTAGGGGATTTTTATTTTGGCAATTGAATTTCACCCCAGAAAAAAATATCGTTTGATGGACATTATTAAACTTAGCCAGTGACAGATGGATCCCCATATTTAGGGAATTGGTTTTTGGCAATTGAATTTCACCCCATAAAAAATCTATCCTTTGACGGACAGTATTAAAATTAGCCAGCCATAGCTGGAACCCTAGATTTAGTGGATTGGTATTTTGGCAATTGAATTTCACCACAGAAAAAAATCTATCCTTTGACGGATAGTTTTACTCTTGGACAGCCACAGCTGGAACACCAGATTTAGGGAATAGGTATTTTGGCAATTGAATTTAACCCCAGAAAAAATGTATCCTTTGACGGACAGTATTAAACTTTGCCAGCCACAGCTTGAACCTTAGATTTAGGGGATTGGTATTTTGCCAATTTAATTTCACCCCAGAAAAAAAAATATTCTTTTACGGATAGTATTGCACTTTGCCAGCGACAGCTGGAACCACTGATTTGGGGAGTGGTATTTTGGCAATTGAATTTCACCCCAGAAAAAAAAAACTATCCTTTTAAGGATAGTATTACACTTGGCCAGCAACAACTGGAATACCAGATTTAGGGGATTAGTATTTTGGCAATTGAATTTCACCCCAGAAAAAATCTATCCTTTGAAGGAAAATATTAGACTTAGCCAGTCACAGCTGGGACACCAGATTTAGGGGATTGGTATTTTGGCAATTGAATGTCACCCCAGAAAAAAATCTATACTTTGACGGACATTAATAAACTTAGCCAGCCACATCTGGATCCCCAGATTTAGGGGATTGGTTTTCTGGCAATTGAATTTCACCCCAGAAAAAAATCTATCCTTTTACGGACAGTATTACACTTGACCAGCCACAGCTTGAACAATAGATTTAGGGGATTGGTATTTTGGCAATTGAATTTCACCCCAGAAGAAAATCTATCCTTTGACGGACAGTATTACACTTGGCCAGCCACTGCTGGGACACCAGATTTAGGGGATTGGTATATTGGCCATTGAATTTCACCCCAGAAAAAAGAGTATCCTTTGACGGACAGAATTAAACTTAGCCGGCCACAGCTGGAACACCAGATTTGGGGATTGGTATTTTGGCATTTTGAATTTCACCCCAGAAAAAATCTACCCTTTTACGTACAGTATTATACTTGTCCAGCTACAGCTGAAACCACTGATTTAGGGGATTGGTATTTTGGCAATTGAATTTCCCCCCCCAAAAAAAATCTATACTTTTACGGACAGTATTAAACTTAGCCAGCCAAAGCTGGAGCACCAGATTTAGGGGATTGGTATTTTGGCAATTGTATTTCACCCCAGAAAAAAATCTATCCTTTGAAGGACAGTATTACATTTGGCCAGCAACAGCTGGAACACCAGATTTAGGGGATTGGAATTTTGGCAATTGAATTTCACCCCAGAAAAAAAACTATCCTTTGACAGACAATATTACACTTGGCCAGCCACAGCTGGGACACCAGATTTAGGGGGTTGCTATTTTGGCAATTGAATTTAACCCCAGAAAAAAATCTATCCTTTGAAGGATAGTATTACACTTGGCCAGCAACAGCTGAAACCACTGATTTAGAGGATTGGTAATTTGGCAATTGAATTTCACAACAGAAAAAAATCTATCCTTTGATGGACAGTATTACTTACACTTAGCCAGACACTGCTGGAACACCAGATTTTGGGATTGGTATTTTGGAAATTGAATTTCGCCCTAGATGAAAATCTATCCTTTGACGGACAGTATAACATTTGGCTAGCCAATGCTGGGAAATCCGATTTGGGGGATTGGTATTTTGGCAATTGAATTTCACCCCCCAAAAAAAAGTATCCTTTGATGGACATTATTAAACTTAGCCAGTCACAGATGGATTCCCATATTTAGAGAATTGGTTTTTGGCAATTGAATTTCATCCCAGAAGAAAATCTGTCCTTTGAAGGAAAGTATTACACTTGGCCAGCAACAGCTGAAACCACTGATTTAGGGATTGGTATTTTGGCAATTGAATTTCACAACAGAAAAAATCTATCCTTTGATGGACAGTATTACACTTAGCCAGACACAGCTGGAACACCAGATTTAGGGGATTGGAATTTTGGCAATTGAATTTCACCCCAGAAAAAAAACTATCCTTTGACGGACAATATTACACTTGGCCAGCAACAGCTGGGACACCAGATTTAGGGGTTGCTATTTTGGCAATTGAATTTAACCCCAGAAAAAAATCTATCCTTTGATGGACAGTATTACACTTGGCCAGTCACAGCTGGGACACCAGATTTAGGGGATTGGTATTTTGGCTATTGAATTTCACCCCAGAAAAAAATCTATCCTTTGAAGGATAGTATTACACTTGGCCAGCAACACCTGAAACCACTGATTTAGGGGATTGGTAATTTGGCAATTGAATTTTACAACAGAAAAAAATCTATCCTTTGATGGACAGTATTACTTACACTTAGCCAGACACAGCTGGAACACCAGATTTAGGGATTGGTATTTTGGAAATTGAATTTCGCCCCAGTAGAAAATCTATCCTTTGACAGTATAACACTTGGCTAGCCAATGCTGGGAAACCCGATTTGGGGGATTGGTATTTTGGCAATTGAATTTAACAACAGAAAAAATCTATCCTTTGATGGACAGTATTACACTTAGCCAGACACAGCTGGAACACCAGATTTAGGGATTGGTATTTTGGAAATTGAATTTCACCCCAGAAGAAAATCTATCCTTTGTCAGACAGTATTACACTTGGCCAGCCACAGCTGGAACATCAGATTTAGGGGATAGGTATTTTGGCAATTGAATTCCCCCAAAAAAATCTATCCTTTACGGACAGTATTAAACTTAGCGAACCAAAGCTGGAGCCCCAGATTTAGGGGATTGGTATTTTGGCAATTGTATTTCACCCCAGAATAAAATCTGTCCTTTGTCAGACAGTATTACACTTAGCCAGCAAGAGCTGGAACCCTAGATTTAGGGGATTGGTATTTTGGCAATTGAATTTCACCCCAGAAAAAATCTATCCTTTGACGGACAGTATTACATTTGGCCAGCCACAGCTGGGACACCAGATTTAGGGGTTGCTATTTTGGCAATTGAATTTAACCCCAGAAAAAAATCTATCCTTTGACGGACAGTATTACACTTGGCCAGTCACAGCTAGGACACCAGATTTAGGGATATGGTTTTTGCAATTGAATTTCACCCCAGAAAAAATCTATCCTTTGAAGGACAGTATTACACTTGGCCAGCAACAGCTGAAACCACTGATTTAGGGATTAGTATTTTGTCTATTGAATTTCACCCCAGAAAAAATCTATCCTTTTACGTACAGTATTACACTTAGCCAGCCACAACTGGAACACCAGATTTTGGGATTGGTATTTTGGCAATTGAATTTCATCCCAGAAGAAAATCTATCCTTTGGCGGACAGTATTGCACTTGGCCAGCCAATGTGCTGGGACAACAGATTTAGCGGTTTGCTATTTTGGCTATTGAATTTAACCCCAGAAAAAAATCTATCCTTTGACAGACAGTATTAGACTTAGCCAGCCAGAGCTGGAACCCCAGATTTAGGGGATTGATATTTTAGCAATTGAATTTAACCCCAGAAAAAATCTATCCTTTGAAGGATATTATTACACTTGGCCAGCAACAACTGAAACCACTGATTTAGGGGATTGGTAATTTGGCAATTGAATTTAACAACAGAAAAAATCTATCCTTTGATGGACAGTATTACACTTAGCCAGCCACAGCTGGAACAACAGATTTAGGGATTGGTATTTTGGCAATTGAATTTCACCCCAGAAGAAAATCTATCTTTTGACGGACAGTATTACACTTGGCCAGCCAATCCAGGGACACCAGGTTTAGGGGATTGGTATTTTGGCAATTGAATTTCACCCCAGAAAAAAAAAAGTTTTGTTTGACGGACAGAATTAAACTTAGCCAGCCACAGCTGGAACACCAGATTTAGGGGATTGGTATTTTGGCAATTGAATTTCACCCCAGAAAAAATCTATCCTTTGACGGACAATATTACACTTGGCCAGCCACAGCTGGGACACCAGATTTATGGGGTTGCTATTTTTGGAATTGAATGTTACCCCAGAAAAAAAATATCCTTTTACGGATAGTATTGAACTTGGCCAGCGACAGCTGAAACCACTGATTTAGGGATTGGTATTTTGGCAATTGAATTTCACCCCAGAAAAAAATCTATCCTTTGCGGACAGTATTAGACTTCGCCAGCCACAGCTGGAACCCCAGATTTAGGGGATTGGTATTTTGGCAATTGTATGTCACCCCAGAAAAAAAAAGCTATCCTTTTACAGACAGTATTGCACTTGGCCAGCAACAGCTGAAACCACTGATTTAAGTGATTGGTATTTTGTCAATTGAATTTCACCCCAGAAAAAATTCTGTCCTTTGACGGATAGTTTTACAATTGGCCAGCCACAGCTGGAATACCAGATTTAGGGGATAGGTATTGGTATTTTGGCAATTGAATTTCACCCCAGAAAAAATCTATCCTTTGACGGATAGTTTTACAATTGGCCAGCTACAGCTGGAACACCAGATTTAGGGGATTGGTATTTTGGCATTTGAATCTCATCCCAGAAAAAAACCTATCCTTTGACGGATAGTTTTACACTTGGCCAGCTACAGCTGGAACAACAGATTTAGGGGTTTGGTATTTTGGCAATTGAATTTCACCCCAGGAAAATATCTGTCCTTTGTCAGACAGTATTACACTTGTTCAGCCACAGCTGGAACACTAGATTTAGGGGATTGGTATTTTGGCATTTGAATTTCACCCCAGAGAAAAATATATCCTTTGACGGACAGTATTACTCTTAGCCAGACACAGCTGGAACCCCAGATTTAGGGGATTGGCATTTCGGTAAATTAATTTCACCCCAGAAAAAATCTATCCTTTACGGACATTATCAAATTTGGACAGCTACAGCTGGAACGCCAGATTTAGGGGATTGGTATTTTGGCAATTGAATTTCATCCCAGAACAAAAATCTATCCTTTGACAAACAGTATTACACCTGGCCAGCAACAGCTGGATCACCAGATTTAGGGGATTGGTATATAGCCAATTGAATTTAACCCCAGAAAAAAATCGATACTTTGAAGGACAGTATTAAACTTAGCCAGCCACAGCTGGCACCCCAGATTTAGGGGATTGTTATTTTGGCAATTGAATTTCACCCCAGAAAAATAAATCTATCCTTTTACGGACAGTATTGCACTTGGCCAGCAACAGCTGAAGCTACTGATTTAGGGGATTGATATTTTGGCAATTGAATTTCATCCCAGAATAAAATCTGTCCTTTGACGGATAGTTTTACACTTGGCCAGCCACTGCTAGAACACTAGATTTAGGGGTTTGGTATTTTGGCAATTGAATTTCACCCCATGAAAAAATCTGTCCTTTGACGGAGAGTTTTACACTTGGCCAGCCAAAGCTATAACACTAGATTTAGGGGGTTGCTATTTTGGCAATTGAATTTCACCCCAGAAAAAAATCTATCCTTTGACGGACAGTATTACACTTGGCCAGCCACAGCTGGGACACCTGATTTAGGGGGTTGCTATTTTGGCAATTGAATTTAACCCCAGAAAAAAAAATCTATCCTTTGATGGACAGTATTACACTTGGCCAGTCACAGCTGGGACACCAGATTTAGGGGATTGGTATTTTGGCTATTGAATTTCACCCCAGAAAAAAATCTATCCTTTGAAGGATAGTATTACACTTGGCCAGCAACAGCTGAAACCACTGATTTAGAGGATTGGTAATTTGGCAATTGAATTTCACAACAGAAAAAAATCTATCCTTTGATGGACAGTATTACTTACACTTAGCCAGACACTGCTGGAACACCAGATCTTGGGATTGGTATTTTGGAAATTGAATTTCGCCCCAGTAGAAAATCTATCCTTTGACGGACAGTATAACACTTGGCTAGCCAATGCTGGGAAACCCGATTTGTGGGATTGGTATTTTGGCAATTGAATTTCAACCTGCAAAAAAAAGTATCCTTTGATCGACAGAATTAAACTTAGCCAGCCTCAGCTGGAACACCAGATTTAGGGGATTTTTATTTTGGCAATTGAATTTCACCCCAGAAAAAAAATATCGTTTGATGGACATTATTAAACTTAGCCAGTGACAGATGGATCCCCATATTTAGGGAATTGGTTTTTGGCAATTGAATTTCACCCCATAAAAATCTATCCTTTGACGGACAGTATTAAAATTAGCCAGCCATAGCTGGAACCCTAGATTTAGTGGATTGGTATTTTGGCAATTGAATTTCACCACAGAAAAAATCTATCCTTTGACGGATAGTTTTACTCTTGGACAGCCACAGCTGGAACACCAGATTTAGGGAATAGGTATTTTGGCAATTGAATTTAACCCCAGAAAAAATGTATCCTTTGACGGACAGTATTAAACTTTGCCAGCCACAGCTTGAACCTTAGATTTAGGGGATTGGTATTTTGCCAATTTAATTTCACCCCAGAAAAAAAATATTCTTTTACGGATAGTATTGCACTTTGCCAGCGACAGCTGGAACCACTGATTTGGGGAGTGGTATTTTGGCAATTGAATTTCACCCCAGAAAAAAAAAACTATCCTTTTAAGGATAGTATTACACTTGGCCAGCAACAACTGGAATACCAGATTTAGGGGATTAGTATTTTGGCAATTGAATTTCACCCCAGAAAAAATCTATCCTTTGAAGGAAAATATTAGACTTAGCCAGTCACAGCTGGGACACCAGATTTAGGGGATTGGTATTTTGGCAATTGAATGTCACCCCAGAAAAAAATCTATACTTTGACGGACATTAATAAACTTAGCCAGCCACATCTGGATCCCCAGATTTAGGGGATTGGTTTTCTGGCAATTGAATTTCACCCCAGAAAAAAATCTATCCTTTTACGGACAGTATTACACTTGACCAGCCACAGCTTGAACAATAGATTTAGGGGATTGGTATTTTGGCAATTGAATTTCACCCCAGAAGAAAATCTATCCTTTGACGGACAGTATTACACTTGGCCAGCCACTGCTGGGACACCAGATTTAGGGGATTGGTATATTGGCCATTGAATTTCACCCCAGAAAAAGAGTATCCTTTGACGGACAGAATTAAACTTAGCCGGCCACAGCTGGAACACCAGATTTGGGGATTGGTATTTTGGCATTTTGAATTTCACCCCAGAAAAAAATCTACCCTTTTACGTACAGTATTATACTTGTCCAGCTACAGCTGAAACCACTGATTTAGGGGATTGGTATTTTGGCAATTGAATTTCCCCCAAAAAAATCTATACTTTTACGGACAGTATTAAACTTAGCCAGCCAAAGCTGGAGCACCAGATTTAGGGGATTGGTATTTTGGCAATTGTATTTCACCCCAGAAAAAAATCTATCCTTTGAAGGACAGTATTACATTTGGCCAGCAACAGCTGGAACACCAGATTTAGGGATTGGAATTTTGGCAATTGAATTTCACCCCAGAAAAAAACTATCCTTTGACAGACAATATTACACTTGGCCAGCCACAGCTGGGACACCAGATTTAGGGGTTGCTATTTTGGCAATTGAATTTAACCCCAGAAAAAAATCTATCCTTTGAAGGATAGTATTACACTTGGCCAGCAACAGCTGAAACCACTGATTTAGAGGATTGGTAATTTGGCAATTGAATTTCACAACAGAAAAAAATCTATCCTTTGATGGACAGTATTACTTACACTTAGCCAGACACTGCTGGAACACCAGATTTTGGGATTGGTATTTTGGAAATTGAATTTCGCCCTAGATGAAAATCTATCCTTTGACGGACAGTATAACATTTGGCTAGCCAATGCTGGGAAATCCGATTTGGGGGATTGGTATTTTGGCAATTGAATTTCACCCCCCAAAAAAAAGTATCCTTTGATGGACATTATTAAACTTAGCCAGTCACAGATGGATTCCCATATTTAGAGAATTGTTTTTTTGGCAATTGAATTTCATCCCAGAAGAAAATCTGTCCTTTGAAGGAAAGTATTACACTTGGCCAGCAACAGCTGAAACCACTGATTTAGGGGATTGGTATTTTGGCAATTGAATTTCACAACAGAAAAAAATCTATCCTTTGATGGACAGTATTACACTTAGCCAGACACAGCTGGAACACCAGATTTAGGGGATTGGAATTTTGGCAATTGAATTTCACCCCAGAAAAAAAACTATCCTTTGACGGACAGTATTACACTTGGCCAGTCACAGCTGGGACACCAGATTTAGGGGATTGGAATTTTGGCAATTGAATTTAACCCCAGAAAAAAAAATCTATCCTTTGATGGACAGTATTACACTTGGCCAGTCACAGCTGGGACACCAGATTTAGGGGATTGGTATTTTGGCTATTGAATTTCACCCCAGAAAAAAATCTATCCTTTGAAGGATAGTATTACACTTGGCCAGCAACACCTGAAACCACTGATTTAGGGGATTGGTAATTTGGCAATTGAATTTTACAACAGAAAAAAAAATCTATCCTTTGATGGACAGTATTACTTACACTTAGCCAGACACAGCTGGAACACCAGATTTAGGGATTGGTATTTTGGAAATTGAATTTCGCCCCAGTAGAAAATCTATCCTTTGACAGTATAACACTTGGCTAGCCAATGCTGGGAAACCCGATTTGGGGGATTGGTATTTTGGCAATTGAATTTAACAACAGAAAAAAATCTATCCTTTGATGGACAGTATTACACTTAGCCAGACACAGCTGGAACACCAGATTTAGGGATTGGTATTTTGGAAATTGAATTTCACCCCAGAAGAAAATCTATCCTTTGTCAGACAGTATTACACTTGGCCAGCCACAGCTGGAACATCAGATTTAGGGGATAGGTATTTTGGCAATTGAATTCCCCCCCCCCAAAAAAATCTATTCTTTTACGGACAGTATTAAACTTAGCGAACCAAAGCTGGAGCCCCAGATTTAGGGGATTGGTATTTTGGCAATTGTATTTCACCCCAGAATAAAATCTGTCCTTTGTCAGACAGTATTACACTTAGCCAGCAAGAGCTGGAACCCTAGATTTAGGGGATTGGTATTTTGGCAATTGAATTTCACCCCAGAAAAAAATCTATCCTTTGACGGACAGTATTACATTTGGCCAGCCACAGCTGGGACACCAGATTTAGGGGGTTGCTATTTTGGCAATTGAATTTAACCCCAGAAAAAAAATCTATCCTTTGACGGACAGTATTACACTTGGCCAGTCACAGCTAGGACACCAGATTTAGGGATATGGTTTTTTGCAATTGAATTTCACCCCAGAAAAAAATCTATCCTTTGAAGGACAGTATTACACTTGGCCAGCAACAGCTGAAACCACTGATTTAGGGGATTAGTATTTTGTCTATTGAATTTCACCCCAGAAAAAAATCTATCCTTTTACGTACAGTATTACACTTAGCCAGCCACAACTGGAACACCAGATTTTGGGATTGGTATTTTGGCAATTGAATTTCATCCCAGAAGAAAATCTATCCTTTGGCGGACAGTATTGCACTTGGCCAGCCAATGTGCTGGGACAACAGATTTAGCGGTTTGCTATTTTGGCTATTGAATTTAACCCCAGAAAAAAAATCTATCCTTTGACAGACAGTATTAGACTTAGCCAGCCAGAGCTGGAACCCCAGATTTAGGGGATTGATATTTTAGCAATTGAATTTAACCCCAGAAAAAAATCTATCCTTTGAAGGATATTATTACACTTGGCCAGCAACAACTGAAACCACTGATTTAGGGGATTGGTAATTTGGCAATTGAATTTAACAACAGAAAAAAATCTATCCTTTGATGGACAGTATTACACTTAGCCAGCCACAGCTGGAACAACAGATTTAGGGATTGGTATTTTGGCAATTGAATTTCACCCCAGAAGAAAATCTATCTTTTGACGGACAGTATTACACTTGGCCAGCCAATCCAGGGACACCAGGTTTAGGGGATTGGTATTTTGGCAATTGAATTTCACCCCAGAAAAAAAAAAGTTTTGTTTGACGGACAGAATTAAACTTAGCCAGACACAGCTGGAACACCAGATTTAGGGGATTGGTATTTTGGCAATTGAATTTCACCCCAGAAAAAAATCTATCCTTTGACGGACAATATTACACTTGGCCAGCCACAGCTGGGACACCAGATTTATGGGGTTGCTATTTTTGGAATTGAATTTTACCCCAGAAAAAAAAAATATCCTTTTACGGATAGTATTGAACTTGGCCAGCGACAGCTGAAACCACTGATTTAGGGGATTGGTATTTTGGCAATTGAATTTCACCCCAGAAAAAAAAAATCTATCCTTTTGCGGACAGTATTAGACTTCGCCAGCCACAGCTGGAACCCCAGATTTAGGGGATTGGTATTTTGGCAATTGTATGTCACCCCAGAAAAAAAAATATCCTTTTACGGATAGTATTGAACTTGGCCAGCGACAGCTGAAACCACTGATTTAGGGGATTGGTATTTTGGCAATTGAATTTCACCCCAGAAAAAATTCTGTCCTTTGACGGATAGTTTTACAATTGGCCATCCACAGCTGGAATACCAGATTTAGGGGATAGGTATTGGTATTTTGGCAATTGAATTTCACCCCAGAAAAAATCTATCCTTTGACGGATAGTTTTACAATTGGCCAGCTACAGCTGGAACACCAGATTTAGGGGATTGGTATTTTGGCATTTGAATCTCATCCCAGAAAAAAACCTATCCTTTGACGGATAGTTTTACACTTGGCCAGCTACAGCTGGAACAACAGATTTAGGGGTTTGGTATTTTGGCAATTGAATTTCACCCCAGGAAAATATCTGTCCTTTGTCAGACAGTTTTACACTTGTTCAGCCACAGCTGGAACACTAGATTTAGGGGATTGGTATTTTGGCATTTGAATTTCACCCCAGAGAAAAATATATCCTTTGACGGACAGTATTACTCTTAGCCAGACACAGCTGGAACCCCAGATTTAGGGGATTGGCATTTCGGTAAATTAATTTCACCCCAGAAAAAAATCTATCCTTTTACGGACATTATGAAATTTGGACAGCTACAGCTGGAACGCCAGATTTAGGGGATTGGTATTTTGGCAATTGAATTTCATCCCAGAACAAAAATCTATCCTTTGACAAACAGTATTACACCTGGCCAGCAACAGCTGGATCACCAGATTTAGGGGATTGGTATATAGCCAATTGAATTTAACCCCAGAAAAAAATCGATACTTTGAAGGACAGTATTAAACTTAGCCAGCCACAGCTGGCACCCCAGATTTAGGGGATTGTTATTTTGGCAATTGAATTTCACCCCAGAAAAATAAATCTATCCTTTTACGGACAGTATTGCACTTGGCCAGCAACAGCTGAAGCAACTGATTTAGGGGATTGATATTTTGGCAATTGAATTTCATCCCAGAATAAAATCTGTCCTTTGACGGATAGTTTTACACTTGGCCAGCCACTGCTAGAACACTAGATTTAGGGGTTTGGTATTTTGGCAATTGAATTTCACCCCATGAAAAAATCTGTCCTTTGACGGAGAGTTTTACACTTGGCCAGCCAAAGCTATAACACTAGATTTAGGGGGTTGCTATTTTCGCAATTGAATTTCACCCCAGAAAAAAATCTATCCTTTGACGGACAGTATTACACTTGGCCAGCCACAGCTGGGATACCTGATTTAGGGGGTTGCTATTTTGTAAATTGAATTTCCCCCCAGAAAAAAATCTATCCTTTGACGGACAGTGTTAAACTTAGCCAGCGACAGCTGGAATCTCAGATTTAACAGATTGGTATTTCGGCAAATGAATTTCACCCCAGAAAAAAATCTATTCTTTTATGTACAGTATTACACTTGGCTAGCCACAGCTGGCACACTTGATTTAGGGGATTGGTATTTTGGCAATTGAATTTCCCCCCAGAAGAAAATCTATCCTTTAAAGGACAGTATAAAACTTAGCCAGCCACAGCTGGAACACCAGATTTAGGGGATTGATATTTTGGCAATTGAATTTAACCCCAGAAAAAAATCTATCCTTTGACGGACAGTATTAAACTTAGCCAGCCACAGCTGGAACTTCAGATTTAGAGGATTGGCATTT